>VWZS01008918.1:3061464-3463125 GCA_013397075.1 Rhabdornis inornatus
TTCTGATTAAAAAAAAAAAAAAAAAAAAAAAACCCAACAACAACAATCAACCAAAAAGAAAAAAGAACAACAACAACAACAAAACAAAAAAAAAATCAAAAGTGAAGCTCTGATTTTAAAGGTAGCACTGAATGCAATTCTTGTTTTTCTGTTTGCTCTTTTCTCAGTAACTACAGCAAGCCTTGCAATATTTTCTGATTTGTGATTTCTGTGTCCTGTTTGGGTTCTTGGCTGAACTGGGAACAGACAATATTGGAAACCATCAATTGCAAATGTATGTCGTGAGTAAGAGCTTGAAAGAAGGCTTTGTTATGAATACAAGGTTGTTTCCTTTTTCTTGTGTGGGTGAATGGAAATAGTTGACTTCAAAACCTCTTTAAGATGTTTGACAATTGAATAGGAAAATCTGCCAAGTCCTTGTGTAAACAACATCTTTCTAGGCACCCTTTTAAGTGTATTGGCAGCAATCATGACTAGCAGAGCAGGCTGACAACATTTCTGGAAGTGCCACACACTCACTGCACCCTGTGACACCTCTGAGGATCAACCAGAAAAGGAAGAGTGACTCTCTTCCCCTATTACAAGAACTAAAATTCAGTAACCTCAGAGCTCAGCCTAGTTTGAAAGTGGGAACTCATTTCTCTTATTTGGACTTTGTAATCCCCCTATGTAAGATTCATAAAAAATGTGCTGTGGAGGTATTTGCCTTTCTGTCTTCCCTGTCCCTGAACACAGATGTGCACAAGCACATGAACACCCCATGAAGTTTTTTCTGAAAACATTGAGTGGGGATCAAGAAGCCCTGAAGGACTTTGGCATTTGAACTCTCAGAAAGACGAGGACCTAAAAAATGAGAGCTGACATGCTTATCAATTGTACAGGCTTTTTATACAAATCTCTCATATAGATTCAAGTGCCATCAAGCTTTGATGCAAAAGTAATAGTAATGACCTCTTATAATTTATTTTTTTCAAGGGTAAAAAGGGTAAAAAGACTTCTCCAAGTTAAAAACTGTGAAGACATGGTTGTGCTTATTTCCTTCTGTCTGTGTTTAGATGATTCCCCATTCAAAACCTGTGTCTGAAGCTGTTTTCACTCTCTTTTGAGGAACCTGGTGCTTAACTCTTTGATATACTATGATGGTCTCACAACTAATGCCAGAGATATTGCCATCCAAATCCTAGAGTTACTTCAGAAGGAAGGAAAGACCCCTCTGACTATGGTATCTAAAATGCCTAACACCTGTTAATTTCCATGGCAGTTTGACACAATACCACCCTTATACATTTTTTTTTTATTATTTTTTACTGGGTTAAAAAGTTTGGCTGAATTTTGTTTTCTCTCTATAATCTTTCATTACAGTATTTTAGTCCTATGTCCAATGTCTATTTTGTATCATAAGTGAAAGTTTTAAGGCTGTGACAGTGTAGGCTATATACCTTTAAATACAGCCAGCACAGCAGTTGAAGCCTCAAAGGTGGTGACTTTTGCAACCTCCCAGCTTACCTAGACCATACTGCCTCCACTTGAATGCCACCAAATTATTTTAAGATAATGTGCATATGTGAAATTAATCACCTTAATTGTAAGTACTTTTAAAATAATTTCAAGCCTAATTTCTACAAGTAAGAGTATTTATTTAAGGCATTAACCAAAGCTTTTCTGTTGCTTTTTAAATAGCTTCACAAATTGAAGGGAGCATTTGAAAAAGAAGGTGATAATGTTTCCCTATTCTTGCTTCAGGCACATAAATGTTATTTCCTCTGAAATGTCATGTATTGACCGTCTGAATCTTGATAAATCAGAAGATAGATTGCAGTGGAGCTCTATGTATTTAAGTATCAAGCTGATCCATAACTTTCACAGCAACCAAAAGCCATTTCTTGTCAGTGCTGTCCAGAATATATCCTGACAGTTCAGTGGGAGTTTCAGTGCCATTTATTTTCAAATCAATACTCAATTACTAAGAGGAAGATTCACTCCCTTGCCCATTTTCAAGATGAAATTATGGACCAGAGCAATAACACTTAGTCAAGGCAAGCCACTGTCCATTAACTCATGATGCTACCAAAAAGCCATCCAGACACTTTATTAAAGCTCAGTCTTTTTTCAGCTTTTAATTAATCATTGTGAAAAAGGCCTTTCACATTGTGACTGATGACCAGAGAAAACAATTTTCTCCTAACTGCCTTTTAATTTCAACTCTGGGAGTGCTCATTGACTGAATCTCACAACAACCCATCAATGCTAGTTTTTAATGTGTTTTCTCCTTTGTTATTGAGAAGAATGGAGTGGCAATGAGGCTTTGTGCTCCTCTTCATAACTCAAGTAATTGATTCAGTAAATGCCTCACATTTGCTAGTGGATAAAAAGTGCTGTCAATGTAGATAGTAGGTACTATATAAATTACTCCATTAACAGGAAATAAAGCTATTTACAATTTTTTAAAGTGCAAAGTGTAAGTGGCTTTAGAAAAAAGGAAGGACTACTACTTCTTACATGTCTGTATGGGCTTTTTATTTTTTCCTGTAAATACTAGTAATAGGATATAAAGGATCAGGAAAAGATTAGCAGACTAAGGCTGCCATCCTGCAGCACTGTGCCTTATGTGAGCAGCCTATTGCAAACTATTCTTGAAGAAACAGCACTAAAAGTAACTCTTGTGGAAAAACTCAAAGTACTCCTCAACAGTGGCCATGTAGCATAAGTCTTGCTGTACTTTTTAGTTATTTTGGACACTGGACACTGGAGGATAAGAGATGAAAGAGACCTTCCTGAGAAAAGAAAGAAAAAATTAATTAAAAGCAAATAAAGGCATTCTGTGTTTGCAGAAGCAAAGCATTCACTGAAACTCTGTTGTGTCTCCCAGAAATAGAATTTTCCTCTACGTTTGACAGTGATTTCCAGGAAATGCATACCTGGTAAAGTATTCCCACCAAAGAATGGCAGATAGAATATAACATTATAAGTGGATATGCTGTGTATACTACTGCTGTCCTAAAACAATAATGAATACTTGGAAGAATTTTATCTGTATATATTTTATGTATTTTTTTTTAAATGTCAGCCTGTGTTTTTGTACTCACTTGCAAATAAAAAAATCACTCAATTCACAAATATTTACAAATTGTAATATAATAAAATATATTACTTTAATGAATAATACAATAATAATGGAATAGATTATTGCAGCTTTAGATATGACTGTTCTGAGACCATAGTTTAAAGATTAGGTAGCTTCTTTACTTTGAACCTTCTTAAATTTTTCTGAGCACATTCCTTCAGAAATACTTGTATTGAGGTAGGTCCATTGATTAAAGACCAACAGCATTGCAAATTTCTAAACATGCCAAAATAAAGTGTTCTATCAAAACAACCCATACTGATGAACCGTTACATAGACAATGGCCTACACATGAAAAACAACATAAACATGGCAACTGTTTAAGAGTCTTGGTCTCATTTAGAAAGGATTATCTGTAGATATTTTCCAACATAAGGCACATACATTTTGTGGCATTGTGGAAGGAAAAGATAGCTATTTTATCAGTGCACAATAGAAGAATGACTGGACATACACAAAAGATTCACAGAAATTAAAATAATGACAGTCTATTTTTAAGGAGTCAAACAGTTGAGCACCCTTCCTAAACCAGGAGGAGAGACAGCCATGGACTGCAAGGGGACATGGATAAAATACAGAAAACCCAGCTATTGAAGGATTGGTATTGAACATGTAATCCCAGGTCCTAGTTAATCAGCAGTTCCAGATTACTGTACCTTTCTTTGTAAAGATGAATAAAATTAGTTATTAGTCAAGCAATGTTTTTTTGCTGGAAAAATAGATATATGTTGAGTAGAGTCCTCGTGATACTAGAACAGGTTCACCAGGAAAGCTGTTTCCACATTGCTGATAGTGCAAAGCCAGGGCTTTGAGCAACCTGATCCAGCTGAATGTCCCTGCCCACAGCATGGGCATTGGAACAAGATAGTCTTTCAGGTCCCTTCCAACCCAAACCATTCCATGATTCTGTGGTCCTGTTTTATTACCGGAAGCTATAAATTCCAGCGCTATTTCTCCCAACTTCTTTTTCATAAAAATATAATATTTTCTTTCAAAATCCACTCTTTTTACAGTTGAGTTCTATGATCCATAACAGACTAAGTATAGTTTCTCAGACCTTCCCAGGCTGAAAGTATCAAATAAATACTTTAAATACTTTATGGACCCTTTTTCCCCTCCGTGTAGGGAAGTCACAGAACAGACTTGTCTGTTTGATTATCATTACAGTGTCCTTCTCTAAACTTTGGATAAAGTCTTCTGGCTTTGTCATTTTCTCATTTATTACAGAAAGCAAAAAACATTCCCATGCCCATGTTACATGTGGAAGTATTCAGGATATTGTGTGTAGTCGTTTAATATTCATTCTCCCAGTATGGAATAAGACAATTGAATGAGATTTTTCCAGATGTAGTTAATTTTATGCAGCCCCATAATGCAGATCCAGAACAAGCCTACCAACAAGGAAGGATTGACTTTTGTGATATCCCAGATGATAACTGGGGTTCCCACACAGTTCATGTGTGCAAACAGTGTTGGATTCTACATTTGGTGAGATCTCCAGTACCCATCATGCATCAGCATCAGTGCTCTTAGAAACATCTGTGAGGAATTCATCTAAAGTTGTTATGCACACAATTATTCCTGGGTTACCATGGCAATTCTCTAGAGACTTTCTGAAAAGGATAGCATTGCTGAAGTGAACTTGGACACTTCATCCTGAATTCTGAAGTTTAGAGGTCAGAAGTTCACTACCAGGCATCGTATTTGAAAAGCATTCTCTGAACAAGAGAATCAACATTGTGTTCAGCACCAAGGAACGTTAGAGACTAAAATATTTTGTCTGTCTTTGTTAACAAGAATCTTCACTGTTCAATCACTACCCTGCTTTTGTATGTATGTACCCTGCAGTTACATACTTTAAAATAAAGAAAGTACTCTAAAAGTTCTATTTTAGTGTCAAATTATTTGAATAAAGTAGTCAAAACCAAACCCCTGCATTATATGACGATGTATAAACCACAATTATTAGCTGTCAAGGTGATTATTACATGTTTCTTTTTACTGTGTCTTATTTTAGAACATTTATTTAAGTATCACTCAATCACTGCTTTGTGCTATTTCACAGAATCACAGAATAGTTGTGGTTGGAGGCCATCTCTAGAAGTCATCCAGCCCAAGCGTCTGCTCAGAGCAGGACCACCTAAAGCAGTTTGCTTATGGCCATATTTTATGGGTTTAGAAAGCCTCCAAGGCTTAAGACTTCACAACCTCTCTGGGTAACCCATTCAAGATTTTACCACACTTACAGTAAGAAGTTTTTCCCTGTATTTTTATTTCCCAACAGGAATCTCAAGTTGTTTTCTGTAAAGTTGCTTTCCCTAAAGTTGCTTTCCCACCAGTCAGCCCACAGCCTATCCTGCTGCATGCGGTGATTCTTCCCAAGGTGAAGAAGGACTTTTTTATTTTCCTTTGCTGAACTTCATGAGATTCCTCTCAGCTCATTTCTAGAGCTTGTCAATGTCCCTCTGAATGGCAGCATGACTATCTGGTGTATCATCCATTCTATCCCCTTTGCTATGGCCTGCAAATCTGTTAAAGATGCACTCATCCAAGTGCATTAATGAAGATGTAAACCAGTGTTGGTCCCCAGTATTGACCTTGGAGTATTGCACTAGTGCCTGGCATCCAGGTGGACTTCATGTCTCTGATCAGCCCTCTAGACCCAGCTGTTCAGATGTGTTTCTATCCAGTCTACTGTCTATTTGCCAATTCTGCACTTCATTAATTTGTCAATAAAGACATTATTGGAGGCAGTGTTGAAAACCTTACTAAAGTCAAGAAAAACAATATCCACTGCTGTTCCTTTATCCACCAAGCCAGTCTTTTTCTTCAAGAAAATTTAAAGGTTTGTCATAAAATCATAGATTTTTTTTAAGTTGGGAAAAACCTCTAAGATCATCAAGCCCAAATGATGGTGAGGTGTGATTTTCCTCTGTGAAACTATTCTGACTACTCCTGATCATCACTTCTCCCTAATACATTTCAGAATTGTATTCAAAATTATTCATTCCACGACCATCCTAGGCTGACAAGCACACAGGTTCCCTGTCTTCCTTCTTGCCCTTCTTGAATGCAGGTGGGCCATTTGTTTTATTCCAGCCTTTGGGAGCCCTCCACAGTTTCCATGACCTTTCAAAGCCAGTCATAAATGGCTTTCAGAAACATTGGCCAATAGCTTCACTACTTGCTGTAAATAGTTTACACTGATGTTGATGAAGACCACGAGCCCTTTCTCTGTTGTAATACAGAGATGGATTATTACTGGTATTGTCTATTCTGTACTATACATAAATGTACTTTAAATTATCCCATAGTTTCCACTGTGTTAATCTTAAAATACCAATGTGGAAAAATCTGTTCTATGAAAACTACAGAAGAGTTTGATATAACATGTATTTAATGGCTGGACTTAATAAAAGTGTATAATAATCTCTTGGACTTGGGAAATTTTTTAAATCCTTTCACATCAGAAAATTTAGTTCTATTCTATTCTATTGCAGAAGGTCAGGTGTAACAAGACATTTATTTATTTTCAAGAATATAGGAATTAAATGTGTTTGGGTTTGTTTTCAGAAATTTTTGAGCATTGCTCAGAGATCACTCAAGTGTCACATTTGCCTTGGAAACACCTGACAAAGTTCCACAGACCAGGTTGCATCCTCATATTTTTTTGCATTTGGCCTGATGATAAGGCACAATTTATGAGAAATTATGTAGATTTTCTCTACCTGAGCTCCTGGTGGTGCAGTGCGTGCTGTTTCACCATGCACTCCCAGCAGCCAACTCTGCTTCCAGCTGTTTGGGACAGTAGACTTAAGACAAAATGTGTACCCATCAGCACACTCACTATTTTACACAGTTTCTAAGTGAAAGTGTGTTTTTAACACACTGGAATTGAGAATGATGGAATTATTTTAGATATTATTTTCAATTAGGTAATAAAATCTACCTATGTCACTCTTACATGTCAATTCTAAAACATGTTGTTAAATAAATTTGCATACATATTTGCCAAAAAAGGCAGCTGCATTTGGAGTAATAAACACCCCCTAGTGATTTTAAAGCTTTATTGTTTTTCAGAGCTTGTTTAAACAATGTTTTTGAGACACAGGTAAAACAATAGCACAGTTGATTGACTACTGATGATACTGTAGACAATTAACTTTCAGACGACTACATTTGGGAGCCATGTGGCATGGCAGGTTACTCTAACTAGCAAAACAGAGGAACAGAATATAGTATAGAACATACATCTCAAATGCAGAGGTAGAAGAAATCGATTTTAGGTCACCAGGGACAAGTACATAAGTAAAAAAGAGGAGACAAAATTATTGTCAGACATACATTTCTATTTGAATCAGTATCTATGCCATCTAGTCCATGTCTTTTGAAAAAATCGTCTAATCTAAATCTGCTGTAAAGGCTGGATTAGCTTTGTCTCTCATTCCTGACATGTTTGTCTCAGCTGTTCTTAAAAGTTTCCAAGGAGGCAGACTCCTTAAGCTTCTCATGAAGTCTATTCCAGTCATTAACTATCCATTTTGTCAGTCAGTATTGCTGCAGTTTAAGTACCAGCAATACTTCTTGCCTCCTCGAGTGTGGACATAGAAAACAAATTGATTTCAGCATTTTCCATTTGCATATTTGAAAGGTATTGAAGATGTGATTCAGCACACTTACATGGTGTCATCTCCATGTAGATTCCCACGTGTGATGTGAATGTCAGCTCTCATTATAGTTATTTATAAAATAAAGTGTGATTCCTTAGACAATACAGAATTGGGAATGTCAGATATGAAAGGTTCTACTCTGCCCCCCTGGAACATCAGCTTCAGGCCAAGCATGACATGTGGAAGCTTTCAAAATGGTGTTCAGTTCCTAGGTTTGTTTGACTGACTTAGGCCCTTAACCAATATGACCAACAGTACAGTAAACAAAGCTGCAGTGGTAAAGAGTAGTGTTATTTAAACCTTTAAATATATAAGAAGCTCAGTGCATTGTTCTCTTAACGTTTTAAACCCATCTAATCAGCAGATGTTACTTCTGTGGCTCACACAGAAAACATTAGGATGAGCAAACCAATGCAGCTAATTCTCTAAGCTTAGCAAAGAAATCTTACTGAGTTGTGAGGCAATCTTTCATTGCCTATCATCTCTGCATCAATAGAACAGGTTCCATATTGAGCAATTTACTAAACTAACAGATTAAAAGTTACTTATGGAACTGAATCACAATGCTAAAATTGGGAAAACTAACCACATTAGTAATTTTAACACTGCAACAGGAAATGCATTGGTGTTGGCAATGTAAAACCCTAAATATTAAAAGCAAACAAAGAAAAAGAAATCTGAAAAATTTTGGAGATAAATGTCTCTTCTATAATGAGTTATAGAATTAATTTGGGGAAAAAATTTATGTTAGTTTGATTCTTAATTTGAAGTGATATAAAACTTAGAGAAACTGCAAAGGCTTCAAAATCATTGGTTTCACAAATTGCCTTATTTATTTGATAGTTCTGAAGATCTGTGTCAAAATTTGACTGCATGCATATCTTTAAAACATGATATTGAAATAAATTTGCATTTAGTGCAATTAGACTATGTTTCTAAATTCTTAGCAATATTTGGTACATGATATATTGAGTTTTAATAATACTATATTATTTTTGAGTTTCTGCAGTGTGACATTGATATAAAAAAATCCAACATAATTTATAATAGAGTAGAATAAAAGTTTGCATTTGTAGCAGGTTATAGAACAGAACATTTTAAATTCATGAAAATGACTTATGGCCTTTTCAAAACTCTTCCTTCCCATGGATCTTTCCCATGAATGTCAAATATCATATATGTTGATCTACATTGCTGTCATTGCGAATTTACCCTCTTTATTTCTAAGAGTTTTTGTCCTTTCAAGGTTCCATTGTCTAAAAAAATCTGACTTGCTGGTTTAGTGGCACGTGCTCTTGCTAAGGAGCATGTATACAAGAACAGTGAGAATAGGTTGATTAAATTTTTAAGCAGGAATCTTTTGTTACATAAGTAACAAGATATTTATGAGCAAGATGCCACTACTTTACACAGACTTTGTTAGACTATTACAGTAGATTGACTATAAAGTGTGAAGAACCCTGTTTTGAGCAAACAACAAAGATGACTTCCCAAGATAATTGCTTCATCCAGCCTGTGCCCAGAATGCAAAGCACAGAAAGTTTATTTATCTGAAGCTGCTTCCCATAGAACCTACAGAATTGTGTCTAGGTGTTAATTTTAAACACTGGAATGTAAAGACAAGCTAACAAGAAGGATTTGGGTTGTAGCTGTTCAGCTGGCATGAATACAGAACAGCACAGGTCACTGGTAACCAGCTGAACTCTGCTGCTGAAAGGACAGAAATAAAATAAACAGTGCTGATGCTACTGCCTTACCTCATTGGAAATAATGGTGTAGTTGGTGTCAAGACATTATTTTAAATATCAAGCAGAATGCATTTTCTGTAAGGCATAAAGGTTCAGGAAACGCGGAAAATATATTCCATATTCTACCAATTTTAGCATAAGATCTTGTAAAAACAATTTTACAGAAAATCACCTTAAGCAGAACGAAAAAGGAAAGTAGATCTGCATAGTGACATCTTTTTTCCAAAATAAGCTACTTTTTTTTTCTACTTTTAGGTAGAATTACAAAGAATAAACTAATTTAGGAAATATTACCTGTGCTGAAAATGTAAAATACATCAGCCTTAAATATTATCAATTTCCAAGTAAAATGAAACACAAGTGTTTCCTTTTACCTCTCAGCTTTCAGTTTACTCAATTTGCATTAAAATATTACCACTCAAAATCATGTATACATGGAAGGATTTGATTTCGATGGTATTAAGATTTCAAATTATGGGAATCAATAAACTTCTGACTGTCACAGCACATAAACTGAGAGAATTTTGGATAAGAAACTTGGTAGCAGGAGACATGACTAACTTTTCATGCAGGGAGAATAAGAAAGATGGAGCTTGTTTCTTCATTTCTCACTTGCCAGAAAAAGGAGGAAATGCAGGGACATTTTCACCTTTGAGATGATTATTTCAGCTTCTGGATGTCCCTCTAACACTGGAGACAACATTTATTCAGCAGTGCATACTCATGTGGGAAAGATTACCAGCTCTCAAGTTAACCCACAGTAAATGGAAGAAGTTTCATTAGTTACTGTATGCTAGGAATTTCAAAATCATAAGCAAAATATTTTAAAAATAATATTGTTTTTAAGACAGCCCATCAAAGTTTATGTCCAATGAAATTTTGATGACCATGATGTCAACATGCAGAAATAATCAAGCTTTCACCAAAGTTTCAATTCCCTTTCAGCCCAAGGCAGTTCAAACACACTCCTGAGGTAGAGCTTTCATCACTGCATTGCAGACCCGGGCTGGTTTTCTGTTTTCTGCAGCACAATGGCTCTTTCACTTGCTTGTACCTAAGGGCCTGAAGGCAATTAGAGATGTACAGCTACTTTCTCAGCCCCATGGTTAAAAATCTTCCTGGTAAAACATAGACTTGGAGCCATGTAAACTGTCAGTTTTTGTCAGAAAACAGATCTGAACCTCTCCCTCCTAATTTATTGAACCAGATCACTGCAAATAGAGAGAATAATGTCACCATTTTCTTCATGGAAAAGCAGTCTGGTCTTGGCCTCTGGTCTGAATATAGAGAGCACCTTTGAGCATGAGCAGGTGAAGGCAATTCCAAGTTATCCTTCCTGGCAGAGGCCTGGCAGGAGATCATATATGCTTATATATGCATATATGCCAATATACTTCATGCTTCCTGCCCTAGGCAGGTCATTTTTAATTTGGGTCAGTCTTGGACTGGCAGACAAAAAGCCACATCTTCCTGTGCGTTACAAAAAAAACCAAAATTTGGGCCTGCCTACTGCTCTGAACATTAATAATCCAAATAAAAAATGCCATAACACAATGCTTAACTTTTCTGATGCTTAATGCAAAGTCAGAGAGACAAATACATGTTTAGGGAATATTTTAAACTAATTCTTTAGTAACTATTTTTCCCCTTCTTTTTTATAAAAATCTTTCAGAGATGAAATATTTTCAGGATAGAAAAGAAAGCAGTTACATCTAAAATTAATTTAATTCCTTTGTCTTTGGCTTTCTATAAATGCAGATAATAACTCACAGGTCACAGAATGCTAAAATAAAATAAACATTGAGACTGAAAATCCACGAATCATTATGTATGAGCTGGAATACAAGGAGACATGTTTATTCCAAGTAAAGAATTCATTATATGAGACTGATGTCCAATTAAATAAAAAAAAAATACATAAAGTTTGAAATTGCTCTGCTTAATACTTACCACCCCCTGAATGGTGTATTGCTTAAATATGTTAGGACAGAATAATCCATTAAATATTTATTAGTAAATTCAATCATGGCAAATTATTCCCCCCTCATTCAATGTATAATAGTACAGCAATCAAGCTTTTTTTGTTTCACAGTAATCACTGTATCAACAATCAGTAATTATATATAAAGCTTCTGAAAAATTAGAGGAGCAAAGAAAGAGACATCTCTTTTGGTAACTAGTTCCCCTTCATTTCTTCTGAACAATTAAAATACCCATATACATTAACAAGATGAAACATTCTGAGACACAGGTCTCCAGCAGCAAGCATTGGAAACTGCATTATATTTGCTTGTTTTACTTTGTGGGTGGAAGTAGATTTATTATTTTTTCTTTATGAATAAACTGCCAACATGCTAAGAGAGTTTTTAATGTTGTTTATTCTTCTTCAAAAATTAGATTGGCTATATGGTTTAGAAAGAACTTCAGATCTCTTTACACTTCTACTTCAATAGAATAAATATTTTCTAAGATTTTGCTTAACTTCAGAAAGCCAGAGATTCTTTTGGAAGACCTATTTGCTTAAAAGCAGCACAGAGTTTTAGCTCACAGAGGGCTGAATATCTGAAAGCCAGAGAGAGAAATAGAAGCTGGTATTTACTATCCCATTACTGAGATGGATCAGTTTCTCATCTTGAGCCAGCAAAAAGACAAGAATGAATACCAGCTTTTTCAGGTACTGCTTAGATGCCAACACATGGCTAAACTTAAAGAGGGCTATAAAATAGATAATATTAATATTAATGTTAACAATGACAATTGCATCAAAAATATAATTAAGAATCAACAAATCCAACAACAATGTGATTAGCACTTCATGGACAAGTAGAATTCATGAAGAAATTTTAACCATGTAATGTATATTATCCTTTCCTTAATAAAAAAGTTTGTGAAAAAACTCCTTTAATATGATTATAGTTAATTAAATTGTAAAATGTGTCACATATCCCCTTGTAAGGTGATTTACTTGCTTCTCGGATACTTGCTTTTCAATTTCCTCCTTGATTTACTTCTTCCTTTTGTACCAGGTCAAAATCCATATTTTAAGTTTCTAAAGGCAAGGAGCCTTTTCAGCACCTATCACTCAGAGTCCAGACTTGAATTAGTAGATGTAATGGTAATTCAAGTAATTTTTTTTTTGCAGGATTTAATCTCTGGAGTTGCTTATCATAATCTTGTTCCATCACAGAAGCTGAAGCATAGAGGATGCAGATTTTCCCATTTTCCTATGTAAAAGTCAGTATTCAAGCACAGGTTTGTGAAACATTTAAGATATCTCTATTGTTGTGGACTTAACGTGAAAGGCACACGGAAAAAGAAAAACCTTACAAGGTTTTTACTTTTCTCAACAGTATAACTAAAATGAGACCTGTTAAACTGATCTAGTTTTTACAGTTAATCTTTCTTCAGCCATGTAATTTGTTCAGCTCACTTTTCATGATGCTATACCTTCATGCAAAGCAAATTTAAGAATTTTGATAGAGCAATGAAACACAGCTTAACAAGGTCAAGTTTTCATTTTGTCACAATGTTTTCCAGAAAACAGAATTTTCTTCACATTCAACCTTTCTTCTAATTTTCGTAGTCAATAGCCTCGTTTTACCACTTGAAATACTGGAGTACATCTTTTACATTACACACCTGTTCATAAACTTTTAAAACAAGAATAAGTTATTTTAAACAAGCAAGCGAAAGAACAAAGGAGAACTTACATTGGCACAAATTAAGCAAATGAACATTCCATGCTGTGGCAGGCTCAGTTGGAATAGTGGCTGGACACGAGCACTTCCAGCTTGCCTCAGTTCCCGGGAATCATCCCAGCTATGCTTCCACTCTGTCAGCATTCTGCTTCTAACATAGCTGCATTTCAGGTTACTTCTACTACTGCAAACATTTTTAAATTTCTTCAGCTCAGCTCTCAACTACATGATGGAAGATGATAGCACTTCCACTCATACCTGCACATTCCCATTCTAATTAACTATCTTGGGTAACTGTGACTTCAAACACACATATTTTTTCTTGTTTTCCCAGTGATCAAAGGATTCATAATGTATAGAATATCTGCAGAAAATCTTTGAGACTGTATAAATTCAAGCCATAATATATCACAGGCAGCCCTGTGCATGTCCTGGATCTCTAAAAGGTCATAAGGAGAACTCAAAAATCCCACCTTAAAAATAAGCAGCTATTGTTACAAATCTTGCTTATAGCAAATAATAAAGACACTGTTTTCAAGCAGTATCCACTTCGATCTCTCAAATAATTTTCCACCTTTTAAGATTAACTGGAGAGTTTATGTTCTTTAAAATTATTTTTAAATATGGGTTTAGAACAAAGATAAAGAATAATAGCAAAATAGACTTTTATTGGGAGCCAAAAGAGCCTCCCACGAGTGATTAAGTGCCTTTATTCAGTTCAAGGGTGAAGTAAAAGACATTAAAACTCTGGGAGGTCAACACTGCAGTTTTGTTCACACAGACTCATTGAGCCTCAGGCAACACACTGTTGCTATAGACACTTTCAACCCTGCTAAGTTTGTGTTTTCTTTAGTTAATTTAACAGATGTGCATAGCTTGCAATTATGATTTTGTATCTATTATACTTTTTAATAGTCTGGAAAGAAAATAAATGATGGTGGGTCACTCCATCCTTAGTTAGATAAAAATTTGACTATGTGAAAAAAATGGTATTTCTTCTACTAGCAAACCCAAAATTACTAATGTTCCTTCTTGACATTCTTCTTCTGTCTCTTTCAAAACTATGTAACATTCAGGAAAAGATTGGGTTTTTGGAACCGTATTTCAGATTTTAAACCATTCTCACATTTTTGCAAGAAAGGAAAATCAAAACCTCTTTTTTTACCGAGCAGTTCTCCACACAAGCAAGGGATGTTCAATCTTATTAGTGTTCAAATACTGCTAAAGCACAGAGAAGGGTTTCCTGCAGAAATGAATCGCTACATGTTTTTCCTTTAAACAAGGCCAAGCCTTGTCAGTATTTGTTAGTTTTCCTCACTAGGATGTTGTGTATTTTTAGTTTTGTTCTAGTAAAAACCAGTACATATCTCCAAGGCACATTTTTGCCAGGATATTCTGATTTTTGGAACCTGAGTATTCCAATGGTCTTCTATCCTCTGGCTGCAAAATATCTAGCTGTCTGTTTTAAGACCAGCAGGACCACTATCCCGTATCTTAAAACCTTTGACACTTGAAATGTATTTGTGAAGCTTCAACGCATCAAAGCAAATACAAAGTGAATATAAAAAAAACCTCATAAAATTTCTTTTTTGACATATACCAGGGACATCAAATATTCAAAAAGCAAGAAAGCAAAATAAATCAACATCATCATTTAAAATGATGGCTTATGTCATTTAACAGAAACATAGGAGCAATGCAGTATCTCTGTCCATAAAGCCATCAGTGGGCATTAAAGGAATGTGCTTCCTTGGAAAAGCATTTCTATTGATCTCAATGTCACAGTGTGTGTTGATTGATCACTCATTTCATCCTTAAATTTTTCACTAAAACACTTGCTGTAAATTAGACACACAAGCATACCCAGTAGAGCCTCCTCACTAAATCAGTGACTGCTAACGAATGACTTCAGCAAATTAAAATTGTGTAAATAGAGGGAAAAATCCCAAATCTCATGGAAGTTCCATAGTTTGTCCTTCCTCCTTGATCTATCCTTTAAACATCTATTTAACAGACGAGGAATTTGAGGTGGGAGGACAGCTGCTGTCGAGGCCAGTCTGGCTGGACAGGGCAGCACCCATCCATCCCGACAGAAACTGCCAGGCTCTGGCCACATCCTGCTCCCAGCACTTCTACCTCTCCAGGCTACATGACTCTACTCTTTGTCTCTCATTTCCCATCTTTTCATGAGTTCTGATTTCTAGCCTTCATGTGGTTGTTGCTTATCAGTTTCTAAATTCTTGTTCTTGCATTACTGTCTAAGGTCTCTTCTCCTGCCTTGTTCATGCCATTTTTAGTGCTCAGATAAATGTCATTTGATGACCAATATAACAAGTACTGAAAAGAGAGGCACAGGGAGATAAAGTCTCTTGTAGGGGGCACAGCCAACTCTATTATGGTGCAACCTCGGGTGAGACTTTTGTGACACAAGTGTGGGAGGAAGGGGTGTGAGAAACCTTGTCTGGGGTCTCCCAGTCTTGGCTGCATTAATTATTGTTTGAAGAGAGAGACACTGGTTTTGTCACTGAACAACAGATGACTGCAAATGGATGAAATTTCATGGTGATAAACAGAAGAGAGTGTTATTTGAATGCCGGTTCCTTCTGCAGCTTTTGTGATGACACCAAAAACATTGGTAACTACTTATCATCAGCATTGCAAATATAGGATAAATGTCACAAGATTGTCTGATTTAACCTTCCCTGTTAAAGCAGGTTCACATATTCTCAGACTATCACTGGCAGAAGATTATCTAACTTCTCTTTAGAAGCTTGCTATTAACTTTCCATTGCACTCCTCAATAATCTGTTCCAGTGCTTTAGTGCTTTTGTAACTAGAATTCATATTTGACAGAATTTTACCTAAAACTTTCTTGGGTGCATGCTAGGTGCACTAATTCTAGCGTTATTGTCCAGTGACACAGCAGACACATTGCACATCAGTATCCTCTGTAAAGAGCTTTTTGTGTACTGGAACTACACCAAAATCATCCCCACTTTTTTGTTAAAAGGCTTCAAAAATTCTTTCAACCTTTTTCATAAAGTGTGTTTAACGGCCTCAGCACTGTCACTCATATTTTGCGAACTACTGCTGATATGGCTCTTTAATCTTCTCAAAATAACATTTATAAAACCAGACAGAATGCTCAACATGAAGTCTAAGAAGTCCCAGCTAGCATGGAACCATTAGTTAATTTTTCTATGTCTACCTTTATTGTCTTGCAAACAGAAGAGCCCAGAACAGAACTTGACTTCCTTGTTTAAAAGGACAGATATTTATATAATAAGCCAAAACCTTGCCCTTGGTTGATGGGGTAGCTTTTTTTAAAAAGTCCAAGTTTCAGAAGCTAACTTTCAGATTCTTTGCATGTAATTTTCTGCTTTCACCTTCTCTGAGTTTTGATTTTTTTTTTCTGATTATGGATAGTTTCGCCAATTTATCCAGATAGTGTAGTCTTCTTAACTTTCCATGCTTTCTTTAACTTTCAACAATAAATGTGATGCAATTGTGGAATTAAAGAAAAATTTTTGTTGGAAAATACTTCTGCCCCCATCTGTTTCTCCAGCAAGAGCATTTTCAAAGTTATATGAGGCTTATCAGGGTCAAGTTGTGAATAAATCCAAGGATGGAGAGTTCACAACCTTGCTGAGCAACCTGTTCATTTTTGGTCATGTTAACTGTGGGAAAAAAAAATCTCTTATATTAAAACAGAATTATCTTTGTTGCAGCATGAGTCCTTGTGTTTTAAACACAGTCAGCAACCAAGTATCAAGACAGCCTCTCACTCACTCCTGCACCAGCAGAATTGCAGAAAGTGTCAGAAGGGTAAAAGTGAGAAAACATGTAGTTTGAGATAAAGACAGTTTAATAGCGGAAGAATGAGCTGCCTATGCAACCAAAGCAAAATAAGGAATTAATTCAGTGCTTCCCAAGGGCAGGCAGGTGTTCAGCCATTCCCAGGGAAGAGCAGGGTCCCATCACACTTAACGGTGAACAGTCAAGACAAACCCCATCACTCCAAACTTCCCCTCTCCTCCTTCTTTCCCACCTCTTTGTATAATGAGCATGATGCCACATGGTCTGGAGGCTCTGGTCAGTTGGGGTCACCTGTCCTGGCTCTCTCTCCTCCCAGGCACCCCCAGCCTCCTGGCCAGCATGGCCATACAAAAAGCAGAGACGCCTTGGCTCTGTGTGAGCCCTGCTCAGCAATAGCAAAAACATATCTGTTTCATCAAAAACACGGTTCCACATCAGCCACTGTGAAGAAAATTAACTCTGCCCCATCCAAAATTAGCACAGTCTTTAATTGCCCATGTCTTGGAACAATCTGACTGCAACTAAATACAATCTTATTCTATCAGATAAGTCATTCATGAAAATAATCAATAGAACATGTTTCATTCCGGATCCATCTGACATCTCTTATAATATTCTTCTAGTGTGATGCTGCATTGCTAATAAACACTTGCTTAGGTTTTTGAATGAGTTGCACATGAATGTACTATTTGAATCTGTATTTTGGTCTTAAGGATACAATATAGGATAGAGTATCAAAGAATTGGCTGATATACCTCATCGGATTTTTCGCTTCACCAGGAAATTGGTTCAAGTATGACTGTAGCTAAGATTACAAATTGTTGTTCTGGTATTCTTGGAAGTTTGTAAAGGTAAATTGGTTTGTCATATGCTAGAAAGTTCTGAAATCCCAAGCCCTCTTTTATTTTATTTCTTGTTCTGAAAGGCCACTTGGACATCCCTCATTCTTTATGCGTTCTCCAGAAAATAGCTCAGTGGTTGTTGAACAGCTTAGGTATTGTGAGGCCTTCTAGGGCTGACATTGAGTAAAATCAAAGTAAATGAAACAGTTCCTACCTCTCATATTTTTTTTCTTAGGAATATGCTAAGTTTCAGGGCCTTATTTCATTTATTTACTGGTTTATAAAAATTAAAAAGTAAAAAGTTACTAATATTGCTTCCTTATCTATGAAATGACAAATTTGCTTTCCATCACAGTCACATCATGAAACTTTCATTTGTCCTTTTACTTTATTTGGAAACTTTCATTTTGCTGCTTCTATTTTTGTTATCTACAATCCATTTTTCATATTGTTAATTTTCATTTTAGACCTACATGATGAGTTTGTTTTGGTGGTTTTTTTGTTTCTTTATTTTCATTCTATTTGTTTTGATTGTTAACCTTTTGGTCTAGTTTTTACTAAATATCGTTTTTCTTTCATATATTTAATTTTGGTAAAACCACTAGCTTTCCTTTTTCTTTTATGCCTCAGTAGGCCTTAGAATATATGAATTGGTTTCCTGCCTTTAGTATCACATATTAAAGATGCAAATTCACCTTTTGTTCCTCAGATCATCTTCCCCAAAGGTCCTTTCTCCTAATCCCTCTAATGCTGAATTCTGTTCTTTCCTTTTTCTGCTTTCATTCTTTCCTATTAGTAGAGCCACAAATGGTATAATTTCATGGTCACTTTCTTATTCTTAGACATTCTCTGAGGTTTTGGTAGTAATTATAGTTAATATTGAGAAGTTAACCTATGACAAGCAGATAGAGGAATGTCATCAGTTTGAGAGCATGCCCTTGTAAATTCGGTGGAGCATGAGCTTCCATGAATGGATCAGTTAAAATGTCCCAGCAGCTCTTCTAGAAATGTAACTCTTTCTTCTCATCCAGCTGACAAATAGATTGCCAGATTTGTTTCAAAACTGTCAGTGATGCTTCTTGTATCGGATCTTGCACAGTATAATCCAAGGAATTGAAGGTGATATTCTGCATGGAAGCTTCACACAGAAAATTGCAGACTTAGCATCACACCTCTAAATGGTTCAGAGAGAAGGAAAGACATGTCAGGAAGAATAGAAAAATGCTTCCCCCTCCAAATTTAGTTTCTTGATTTTCTGACTGGGAAGTGCTTCAGTGCAAGGTCTGACATTAATCAAGGTAGTGCACCTATCTGTGGATTGCTTATATAATCACTGCCATGGTATATTGCATCAGCTGCTTGAAGGTATGAAACAGATGCAAATGCACAAAAAAATACGCACATTCATTTTCTTTTCTTAAAGCATGTGCTTGGGCTAGGTCTAGTACAGTGCACAACCCTCAATTCTCGCTGATGTTGGGTGCAAGTCTAAATAAATATTTAGGTAGCATGAGCCTAATTGTCTATTACTTTTGGCCTTATCATTACTAATAATAATTTAAGAGACAATTAGTCATCACAAGCTGAAGTAGTGGCTAGTCCTGAGTTATTGTCCTGAGTATCAGTGTATAGTTGGCAGTGCAGGATCAGTTGCAAAATGGGTGCATTCCACAGGCATTACTTAGTTCCCCAGTTCATGGTTGCATGACTAAATAGAGTGTGAAAACTAAAAATCTCTTTGGACATCATTGCAAAATTAGGCATGGCAAATGGTACAAAGGATTTTGCCCTGATGCCAGGCATTGATATACCTTAAATTCTCACTGGGTATTTTGTATTTCTAACCCAAAGGAACAGAGCTCAAGCCTTTTTTCCTGTTAAACATGTCGTCAAAAGTGAACCTCAGTAAGTCTGAAATGAGTGCTCTTATTAAGGCTAAGTCTTTAAAAACTATTTTAAAAACATGTTTATGAAACCTCTCATATTCTTACTTCAGAGGTGTTACATTCTCTGTTTCACTTCCCATTTCTCTTTCTACATCAGAAACAATATCCATGCAACTGTAATTGTACTCTAAAACCAATATTACAGTTGAAGTCCATATTTTTACAGCAAGAAGCTTCTCATCTTTGAAAACTACAGACACCTTCATGAACCTGCATTTACTTACTCTTACTTATGCAAATCTGTTGTTAGGTTTATGCCTTAAAACAAAGATATTCCACCCTCCCTAATTATCAGGCTGAGAAACATCAAAGACAGAGGTCATATGCCCTACCCAAGACAGACTTTTTCTGATTTAAAACAACTGGTAGAAATTTAGCTTGATGACTGATAATATATTTTCAGGATAACACTTTATCAAAGCATGACAGCACCTGTGAAATCTCAGAGTTTCTCCTCTCTCCTCTATGACACCTTGATAAGGCAATTACAGCATAATTACCTTAACAAGTGGCATTACAGGAAATTATTGTCATTCTGCTGTTAAAATAACACATAATCATCAGCAAGTATATTCTAGCATCCCCAATCAGCATCTGATTAGCTGGAGCTAACTCAGAAAAGAGAGTGTAATACGTGGGCAATAATTGACAAGTAACAAGAAAAGGGTAAAGTGTACCTGTGTGTATATCTCTCTATATACATAGAGAGAGATATAAATGTATGTACATATGTATTCACACACATGTATATATATATTTATTTATATGTTTATATATTTAGTGCCGTGGGGGGAGCANGACTCATGAAGTGTTTAAAGTAGCTGTTTACCTGATCACCTCCAAAACAGGATTCAAAGTTTTTACTATTATTATTTTGCAGGTGGGTAGAAAAGCCTAAATGAGACTATTTAAAAATACTCAGGTAAACAGCCAGCTTAATTTAGAAATGCATGCCTTATTCATATTTAAATGGTCATGCTTGTCAACCTGCTTAAATTTCTCTGTATTTTCTACACCTTTCTGGTTTATCATGTCAATTCCTTCAAGGCTGATAGCATCTTGCAATTTATAACATTATGGTCTATGGCAGCACTTCCAGTTTCATGTTACCTTCATAAAACTGAATTATCGAATCTACTTCTTTTTTTCATTGGCTGTTTTCTTGGGTACAACTCTGCTGGGCTGCACTCTAAAAGATCATTAAAAATGATTGGGTTTTCACCTACCATGTCCTAAATTCCATTTACAAAGGTGATGCAAAATAAGATTAACCACGACAATAGGTGCGTGTTCTAATTCTGCTAATCATGAAATTTCATTACTCTTCAATGTGAAGAAAACATTTTCTTCCACATTATGTACTTCCTTGCTTTAGTAAGAACACCTTCACCCAAAGCCCAAAAGCAAACCTCACACCATGATGATCAATGTGATGTTATAAATGCCTGTCCTTTAGAAGCCAGCTAGAGGTCTCAGGCTCTGAACCTGTGTGATCCAGAATTAATTTCTATACCTTAGCTATAATCAAATAGAGCAAAATAGGATGGCATAGCACAATAACAGCAGCATGACTTTATTTAAATTGTTTTGTGGCTCTCATGTTTCAGTGTGCATCTGTTGTACTGACTCACACACATGGTCAAATGAGGTAGAATCTGCCTTTCTAGGTACACAAAGGCTCTGTTAAGAATCCCCTCAGTCCAAGACTCTGTACCTCACTGCTTGGTTTAGTGAGTTCATGACACTGGAATGACTCCACCTGCAGTGCTCTCTGCAAAATCAGGCCTACAGGGCTGGATTTTGCACAAAAGATCTGACAGAGAAAGAGATTGTGCATTTTTTTCATTTGCTATCATAGTGGTAGAGCGTTCATTCAGGATAAAGTAATAGTAATCACAGGTAAAACAGCAGACAAACAGGAATAGTGTCACCAACAGAAGCAGAGCAGTGATTGTGCACCTATGCTCAGTACTAGTGAGGCCTCACTTCAAATCCCATGATCAGTTTTGGGTCCCTCACTCTAGCAAGCACATGGAGATGCTGGAGCGTGTCCAGAGAGGGGCAACGGAGCTGATAAAGGGTCTGGAACATAAGGAGCAGCTGAGGGCACTGGGGTTGTTTAGTCTGGAGAAGAGAAGGCTCAGGAAAGACCTTTTCATTCTCTGCAACTACCTGAAAGGAGGTTCTAAGAGATGAATGCCTCTTCTCCCACGCAACTGGAATAAGACTAGAACAATGGGAAATAGCCTCAACTTTTGCCAAGAGGTTCAGGTTGGATATTAGAAAAATTCCATCACTGGAAGAGTGGTTAAGCACTGGAACAGGCTTTCTGAGGAAGTGATGGAGTCATCGTCCCTGGAAGTGTTCAAAAAACGAGCAGATGTGGCACTTCAGGATGTGGTTTATTGCTGGTATCTGGCTGAAAGCTGGAGTTGATGACCTTGGGTATCTTTTCCAACCTTTATGACTCTTAAACTGGGCATTGAGAGTTGTCCATTTTCACATTAGGTATCTGAGTACCCAGTGGAAAGAAGCCCTGCAAATATACCAGCATGTCTGGGTTATCATTATGTGTTACAGCCTCCACTTTGACAAAGTGAGTATTTTCCTATCGGCTAGATTGGTTTTCCTGTTACTATGCTTGTATGTACGAATCTTTTTCTGCATCATCTGTTTTGCACAAGTCTAAATGTTATGAGAGGGAACGTATTTTACCATGAGGTCTCAACAAGGACAGGCACTGCAGTGTTTTAAGAGTTAGAGGTTAGGATTTGCCTCACATTTACCAGCCAGTGAAATGACATCTGATTCAAGTCACTCACTAAGATTTGATGAGAGGTCAAAGGACACAGATAGGAATTTCTCTGAGATATCTCCCTTGGGATGAGATGACTAACCAACTGGCTAAACTTAAGCAAGGACAGTTGTATTCTGTTATAAGTCACTTTTTTTTCCCTATCACTGACTTAGGCTATAGGGAAGAAATTCCTTTCCCAAGACAGAAAGTGAAATCCAAGATATGGTTGTTGTCTTGCATCTCAGGAAATTAGAGGTTTATTCCTGGTGCCACAGAGCTGAAAGAAGGGAATGTGAGAAATGGCTTACACTTCCCATGGTAGTGCCTGCATATTTCTGTGAGTAGAGACCAAAGTGTTTGCAGATGTACCAAGCAAAACTATACTTGAAGAACAAAAGTGAATGCTATTTCTTGCTTTTTTTCTTTTGTGAATCTGAAATATGATTCACTGTCAAATGTATTACTTGCTAAAAGAGAGTCTAATTTTAAGTTTGAAAATACATATTTAAAAACTCAATAGCAGGTAGAATTATTTTAAGTGCTCTTCAACAGTAGAACCTAAAAATCATTCTCCTTACTATAGAGTTTTAACTATCAGTTTGGGAAAGGAAAGTGCTCCCCAAACTGGTGAGTCGAGTTTTCTTGTAAATGTGAATTTGGGGGCTAGCAATGCTTCTAAATTTGCTCTTGTAAGAGATTTTTTTTAATGGGGACTGCTTCTTACTTTGCTCTTGTCAAAATAAACATCAAAATTTAAAAGGACAAACTATCCTGTTTAGAATAAAGAATGTAACTGTCCATGCATATGTGGTAAACTGTGTGAACAAAAATTGCAGCTGGTGAGAGAAATGATGCAAAATTGATGGTGCCTTTGAAAGCTCCAAGTGAAAAATTTATTAAATATGATCCAAGGTCATAGCTTTCTATGTAGAAAGAAAATGAAACCAAAACAAAAAAGAACTTTCTTTGCTGTAAAGCACCCTTGTGTTTAAAATGAATGTGCTTTCAAATAAAACCTGTTACAACTAATTGCTAGTTAGGAGCCTATCCTATCCTCATTTTGAGTAAATTTCTGTTATATTTCTTAGTCAAATTAAAAAAATAATTTTCACAGAGAAGAAATGTTTAGATCTTTTCCAAAATTGTCAACCCATCATTTTCTCCTGGAAAAAGCTGATTAAAGATTCCTAGGCTGAAGACTATAACTTTATCTATTCTACAAAATCCTCAGTTAATGAGGAATTTTACAAAAGCCAGCTTCCTTTTATACCTGCTTAGCAACCTCCCCCAACTTTGCAAAAACCTATCTGTGTGAGATCCTTCACATTTGAAAGGTCTGGCTTAAGTGAGGTCCATATTTTCTGTCTCTTGTTGGGAAATAGGATAATCTTTCGTTTTAAATGAACAAGATTGAGAAATAAGTTGCAGAGTGAAGGTGTACAGGTAAGTGTGAGAAAGAAAAGTGAGGCCGTAGTATAGGAGAGCTATCTGTATGCATGCAGAATGGGAATGGGAGCAATCCCACACAGTTAAGTAGATCTGGAGGCTTGTGCAAAAATGAGGTTTAGTCTTTACCCCTAGATCTTCTTTCACTGAAGGATCAATCAAATGAAAAAAGTGAAGGCATGATGTTGCAAAAAAAAAAATCTGTTTAAATTTATGTAAAAGAGATTTGAATATAAGGAACTTATATCGTTTTCAAAACTCATTTGCTGACCCCTGTAAAAACCAAATTTGCTGTGTATGAGTTAAGGACATTTAAATCAATTAAATCCATTTTCTTTGGCGAGCAATCCACCATATACACCTATTGAAAAGCTATTTTCATTCGTGGGCAGCATCAGCAATGCAATTATAACTCCAAACACATATCCAAATTTCTTTACCCACGTGATTCCATGATCCCTGTTACTGAGATAAATAACTCTATTATTGTTAGTATTATATTCAAATAATTAAAATAAATGAAATTCAAGTCACAAAGAACAAGCAGAAATCATGCAGAAGGAAGTTTGTAATATATTTTTATTGTGAAACTCTTCGTTGAAAAATCTTATTGGGGTTGAGAGGGCTGAAGACAATAGGATTAAATTTTCAAGAATTTTTGCAATCAGAAACTTCAAGCTGCTTTGTATTACAAATGTATCACTATATGAGTTTATTTTACTTTTAGTACTTAGGAATACTTTTTCTGTGGTGAAACTGTCACATGCAAGTTTTGAATAAAAGTTCTGCATTTGGATGAAGACAATCAAAATACTGAGTGCATGTAAGGATCTGGTTGAAATCAGTGTTGATCTGAACCTGAGCTAGGTTTTGTTACAGAGCTAAATTTTCACCTTGTAGACCATGACATAATACAAAATAAGATAAACAATAAAGACTACTAAAAGTTAATTCAACTTTAAACAAGAATTAGTCTTTGCATAATAAATAAATGCCAATACTTAAAAATCCAGAAGCCTTTCTGCATAATAAATTGTGGTTTAATGTCAAGGAGAATTGTCACCTAATTGAGTAACATCAGTTATAATTTATAATGTAGAATAGAAAATGTAATAATGCATATGCTAATTTAAAAAATGTTTTTAAAGTCTCTCTGTAAAATCACCGATTTTTCTTGTTGTTAATACGAAGAAAAACATTGATTGCCCATGAAACATTTTAACGAGTAGCAAAATTTCTTTAACATATGATTTAACAGCTTTGGATATATACTTTTAATGTTGTCTCCAAAACAGCTGAAACAAAAAGCCTTTTGAAAGGACTTATGAATCACAAAATACTATAACAGCTCATTGTGATGATCTAATATTCTCCAGATAACCATGTACACCTCTGATAAAAACATAGAAAATGACAAATATAACGTTGCATGGTGAGTTGGCTGCAGTAGGTCATAATGAAGATTATACGAGAACATGTCTCCACACTGAAATTCTTTTCATTTGCTGATGTCCATTGTATTCCTGGAGATCAGTGATATCACTGGTGGAGACCAGTGGCAAATGGTGTTCCTCAGGGGCTGGTATTGAGACCAGCACTGTTTAACATCTTTGTCAGTGACACGGACAGTGGGATTGAGGGCACCCTCGGAATGTTTACCAATGACACCAAACTTTTTGGAGCAGCTTTTCCACACACAAGCAGGACAGGATGCCATCCACAGGGGCCTGGCCAGGCCAGAGAGGTGGGCACATGTGAACCTCATGAACTTCAATGTGGCCGAGTATCAGGTCCTGCACCTGGGTCAGGGCAACCCCAAGCACAAATACAGGCTGAGCAGGGAATGGAACCAGAGCAGCTCTGGAAAAGACTTCAGAGTCTTTGTCTACAAGAAGCTCAACATGCAGTGATCCAGCAGTGTGCAGTTGTGGGCCAGAAAACCAGCTGTGTCCTGGGCTGCATCAAAAGTAATGTGGGAAGAAGGCTGAGTGAGGTGATTCTGCCTCTGGATTCTGTTCTTGTGAGATCCTACTTGGAGAGCTGCATCCAGCTCTGGGGTCCCCAGCATAAGATGGAGATGGACTTGTTGAAGTGAGTCCAGAGGAGGCTGTGAAGATGACCAGAGGATGGAAGCAACTGTCCTATGGAGACAAGCTGGGAGAGCTGGGGATTTCCAGCGTGGAGAAGAGAAGGCTCTGGGGAGACCTTATAGCCAGAACTTCAAGGGAGCCTACAGGAAAGCTGGAGAGGGACTTTTGACAAGGGCATGTAGTGATAGGTAAAGGTGTCATAGCTTTAAACTGAAAGAGGGCAGGTTTAGATAAGATATTAGAAAGAAAATCTTTACTGAGAGGGTGGTAAGGCACTGAAAGATTGCCCAGAGAAGCTGTGGATGCCACATCCCTGCAGGTGTGCAAGGGCAGGCTGGTGGGGCTTTGAGTAGCCTGGTCCAGTGGAAGATGTCCCTGCACATGACAGTGGTTTGGGACTTTAATGTCTCTTCTACCCTGTCTCAGTTTGAAAGACAGGTGTCTGCTAAGGAAGGCAGGAGCCTCCCTTGGAATGGGAAATGTAAACCCCCTCCTGTCAAATTATTATAATTTTGAAATTAAGGGGCTCTCAGGCAAAGATATGGGGATAGGAATAACAGTTCTTTACTACAGAGTCAGAATACAACGTGACACCCCGTCAGTCAGGGTGTTGGTAGCAGTCCCATTAAATGGTGGCTGCATCCTCCTGGAGTGACAGATGTGGTTCAGCTGAAGCAGTGGTCCTGTAGAAGGGTGCAGTTTTCCTCTGAAGGTCCAGTGGTGGTGTAGATGGGTCTGGTTTTCCTTTGGGAATCCAGTGAAAAACACTGCCTTGGTGTTCCAAATATCAGATTTTATCCAGGTCAAGTATTAACAATATCACTCTACAGTTTGGATTCTGTTTCATGTCATTACAGAGTAAAAGTATTCTAGGTTTTACTTGTGTAAGTGAGAGATTTTTATAAAATACATACAAGGTATATACAAGGTACATATTTTCTTCCTAATCAAATTTTCAGTTGTGTTACATAGTTTGTCTATTAGCTACCATGTTAAAAGTTACAGTAAACCTTACAGCCTGCATTAGTAACATAATAATGTATGCAATTTCAAAAGAGGACATAAAAGGGCCTTTGTGAAAGGGTCTTGTTATTCTAGTGCAATTCTGTAATAGTAGAACAAAAATACTTTGTGTGTTTCAACACAATGCTACGAACTCCCAAAATGCTCTTTCAAATAAAAGCAAAATACCTGCTGCTAGAGGAGGTTAAATCACTCTGTGAGCCTCAAATGCTCCAAAACATCTTAATCACTAAAAAATTAATTGGCTAAATAGCAAATAATTAAAAATGGAAGCCTCCCTCCTGTTCTGCTTTCCCATCTCTCTCTTCCCAAAACAAATGCAAAAAATTAACTAAGGAAAAATTCTAACTGAAAATGAAGAGGATATTTTATAGTGTTAAGTGGTATTTATGGCAAGATAAACTGAAAAGTCTGAAAGAATAATGAAAGAGAACATCTTCTGAAATAAAATCTGATGAACAAGATAAAGGTAAGCTCACTGCACAAGTTGTTGAGTTCTTCACCAGTATATTTTATTATCCTCCATTTGATCTCTGGATATATGTACATTATCCATACCATTCAGTAACATAATTAGTATTTCTCTTCTCACAAATTATTAAAGAGCCTCAAGCCTTAAACATGGCATCATGATCAACTATATGTCAGGTGAATTGCTCTCATCTAGTCAGTTTTTTCTTGCTATTTTCTGTTATATTTTATGTTTTCAAAATACATATATATATATATATATATCAAGACATGGGTTCCTCCTGCTAGTGGTTTCCATCCACCACCCAGTAAACCTTAATATACATGCCAACATTCTGGTGCCCAGTTCTGTTTGCAATAGCCTTCACAAAACCATGTTAAAAATAGAATCCACAGTGGAGGAATTTCACTGAATAAAAAAACGACCACATTGACAAACTCTATTTACATCATCCCTGCACTGGTGACCTTATTTTGAGGACTCTTTAAGTCTGGCTGAGCAAAGCTACTGATTTCAAAAACTATCTGTGCAAACAACATCAGAAGTCCACAGTTCCTGGGATCTTTCATTCAACCTGCATTGCAACTCTCTTGCTTAATCCATTTCACTTTCAGTTTAATATGAACATTTTCTGAACTCCCTCTTTCAGGCCTTTGCAGCATTAGATGAATCTGAGGATAGCCTGAAGCCTTTCCTTAGATTTGTGCTGAATCTCTAACTGTATTGTATTTAAAAATAGCCACATTAATTTATTTTTTTATTTTGTTCTACATCAATGTATTTCTTAAAGAAAATCACACTTGTGCTTAAATATATAAAGAAAAAGACCGTCTTCCTGTTGAACATCTTATCCATAAATATCCTTTTAAACTAATAGCAGTCTGTTCTATGAGTGAAGGCTTATAACACTTCTTTTTCACTCATGACCAAGTTGCCTTTTATGTACTTTATCCAGTGCTATTGCATGGCAATGGAAAAGCTGTTTAATATTATTGTTCCAAGATCAGAGTTCAGACCTCTAGAATAAATTTTCTTCTTATATGTGGAGGGAATGAAAGAGGAAAAGAACAGGCAGATTTAAAGACCAAATTACATTTCAGCAAGCTTTTATTTCAAACCAAAACAACAAAGGAAATGTCATGTTTCAATACACCAGTGTTTAAAATGGTTTGTTCAAATGGATTCCCATATTTATAGGCAGATTTTGTAAAGCTAGATTTCAACCTTCAAAAATAACTATATACATGTGCTTTATAAAATACTGAAATCTTGTATAGAGGAGATTCTCATCAGTAAAAAATCTGGCACAGCAGTACATCGGAGACCCTCAGTGGGTAACACTTATTCAAGTGGACCCAAGAGCTTCAACTAGGAATGGGATAGATATCACCTCTACCTGTAAGGTAGCAAAAAAAGTGAGATTTCAATTATTTTTGGGATATCTTGATTTCTCCCCATACATGGAAACCTAGAGAAACCAGTTTCACTGCCTGTTTTCAAGCAGAGAGTCCTACCCTAATATCAGAATTTATGCTATTTATTTTTAACTTTTTTTGAACACTCTCTAAAAGGCTACATCTTGAGTGCTAACTGAAATTGTAAACAGGTGATGATAATGAACAATTATCTTCGGTAAAGCATTGTCTGGGATATTCATATTACAGATACCAATTCCCCTTGATTGCAAGCTGCTAGGAAATTACATGGGGGTTTTTTTCATCCTTTTTAACAACACAATTTTATCTTTGATGGGATGGTGAAGGATCCTCAAATCTTAAGTAAGAAAGAACAGATTTTTTACAAGTACCATGAAAGACAGACTTTCACGAATGCTTATATGTATTATTTGTTGCAATCCCTTTCCCTTTTTAATTGAACCTGAAGACTTTGAAAAATTGGATATTTTGTTATAAGAATTCAATATTTATTAGCTTACAAAATAGAAGTTGCTTTTTCGGTTTTTCTCGGGTTTTTGTTGAGTTGATCTGAGTTTATAAACCCTTTCTGTTGATAATTTCACTTTGTATAACTTCACTTTATATAACTTTGTATTTGGCTTGTTTTAAACATATGGATGGGAAAACAAAAGAAGGAATTTCGATTTGTAAGAGAATAAATGCTTCTAAACCTTTCAGGCACAGAAGGATAATTGACTCCTAGTTAAAACCAGATACATGTAGAAAAAAATTGCGTTTTATATGGAAACAATGCTTAAGGACTAACCAATTTGAATGTAACAGATGTTGCCAAGACAGTGATAGAGAAGAACAGGAAATAAATTGATAACCTGAAAAACCTGTTACCTTCTTCCTTCTCTTGGACCTATAGGTGAAATTAGTAGCATGAGCTGTCATGACAGCAGTGCTATCCTTGACCAAGAGGAATCTGTGTAGAGATTATTATCATCATATCCCTTTCAGACTCTCTAAGGGACTGTGATAGCCCAATTAAGATCCAAATCGCTCCTTCAGGAGAGTGGAATTTAGTACACGATTTACTCCTATTATCTTGAGGGAGCACTCAAGTTGTAAACCCTCAATAATCAACTTAAAAATGGCCAGATTCCATTAGAAATTCTATATTCAGTTTTTCTGTCTCTTAAATAAATATACTTGTGTATTGGTTTATAAATTCCATGGAGAAATTATCCTTTACTGTATGACTTGATATAATGAATTTACTATCAGTCAGGGCATCAAATATTATAACTGCATGCTCTTTTGCAAACTATAAAACATACAGGAAATTGCTCTTTTAAGCAATTTTAACAGCCATAAATTTTGTTCAGCTCAAATGCAGCTCAAATTGACCATATGCACCACATGCAAACTGATGAAATTGCATCCATACGCAAAGTGAAATTCTGCTGAATAGTTTGGAATTAGTTGAAAAGACAAACTTGAAAACTATTGTTATCATAGATAAAACAGCTTTTATTCCTGAGCATGAGGTCGTGTGGTAGGGGACATTTCTTTGGTCAGCTGGGGTCAGCTGTCCTGGCAGTGTCCCTTCCCAATTTCTGGTGCAGCCCCAGCCTGCTCTTGGGATGGCAGCACAAACAGCAAGACAGACCTTGAGGCTGTGTAAGCACTGATCAGCAATAACTAAAAATCTATGAGTTATCAGCACAGTTTTGGTCTCAAGTCCAAAGCATAGAACCACAGAGCTGCTATGAGGAAAATCAACTCTGTCTCAGATCCAGTACAGGTATTTAACCTTATTCAAAACCCAACAGCATTAGTTTTTTTCTTGAGGTCTACTATGCAGCTGTGGTTTCATTAAAATAAGAAAAGGGTAACTTAATAATTTATGCCTACTTTAATTCCTTTTTTCAAATTTCCATTTATACATTTTCTTGAAATCACCTTAGAATGACAATGGGATGATTCTACCTTAATTTGAAATTTATTTCTCCAGCGACAGATTTTAGCAACAAAGTAGACCCTTCAAATATTTGTAAACAGTTTGTACATAAACTGTCTGAAAACCTGAACAACTTTGCTTACATGAAGAAGATCTTATTTTCAAGCCTTCTTACAGCATCTTCAGCTTCCATTAAGATATACTGTAAAAAAATTAGATACAGAAGGAATTGCATGAAAAGTCAATGGCCTGTGGACAAAACATAACACATTATTTCACAAAAATCTTCTTAGCATTGCAGGAACTGAAGTGCTTTGTATGCTTGCATCTTTTTCTCAAAATTACGTGAAGTTCTGTCTTAAGGCAATTTTTTTTACCGGTTAATTTTGAACAGACAGAAGGACAGATAATGAAACATAGTGTAGAACATGAAGAGTTATCACCCAAAACTATAGAGAGCATATGAAGCTGAGATGGTACTAGACGTATGTCCAGCATGGGAATATTGACATTCTTGGCAAACCATACTGCAGACAGTTACATAAAATTAATTTACCCACTAGAGTGATGCAACTTGAGTCAGTATTGCAGTGCAGCTTGTATATACAAACATCTTGCAGTGGATTCTTCTCATACTTACTGCTATTAATTTACTGACATTCAGCATACCAAGGACCACTCCCATTAGGTGCTCACATGTGGATGTCTGCCTGTGTGCTGGATATGCAATTCAGTGAGCAGTGCCCAGAGTGCTGGTCAGTAGAGCAGGTATAATTGTGCCTCAGTCAGAAAGGCTGAGACACCATAGACCCCACTGATTGAATTGCCTGGGTAATGAGAGTTTGAGCCTTTTGCTCACTTATAGAGAGACCTAAATTCTTTTGCACTAAATATAAAGAGTCCAACATATCAAATCTAGGATACAACTCACACTAAGGAAAATGTCTAAACAGGTCTAGCAAAACAGTGCTCTGTTTCTGTTTTGTCTATGAAGTGAGTCTAGATGATGGTTAGCTCAGCCAGCCATAGCTATGAAACAAATTATTCCCTGGTTGATTAGCCTGGACTTTAACTTGAGATTTTTAAACCGATTCTTGTTCTTTAACTTTTCATACCCATCTTACTATATTTTTGAGTAGGAGATGCTCAAAACTTCTGATTCATAAACAGTTGGGATTGAAATTGGCCAGATAAATTCTGGTTTTGGTCTCCAGGGTAACAGCAGTTTCCCAAAATGGCCACGTGACATTCTTAACAAGTATATCAAACCACTGGTCATGTTTCATATAATGTATAATATGCCTCTAAGCAGAACACACAAGAAAAGCAATCTGAAATAATTTTAGTCTCCTGTGAGGCAATTTGTAGTTTTAGAATACAAAATTTTCTTCTTAACTTTATACTCTGTTATATTTAGCCTGAAGTATCTAGTTAGAAGAATAAGTTATATGACATGTAAAATTTTAATAGTTGAGAAAAATTTTACTGTCTATGAAATTGCACAAAAACCACTTCCCTCATAATTCTATCCCTTTATACTTTATTTTTTTCAGTATTCCTGGTGATTTGGATAATATTTTGACTAATGAACCATGATTTTCACTCTTTCTGCTGTTGTTCACTGAAATACTCTAGGTATCTGCAAGATGCTTCTAAAATTTATTTTGCATCTTTTATGTTCTGCAAAAGATTATTTCTTCTGCAGGAATCATCTCATAAGATCCTTAGATAATGTTTAGAGAAAAACCCCAAAGTATTCCTAATATCAAGCCCCTTAAGATTAAAATCAAACTTTGCAATTTCTTTTTAGTTGTTAGTTAGTAGCCATACAGTAATGATTAAGCAATGGAATTGTGAACATTGCATGCTTGGCTAATCTTTTGTTTTATGGAAAAGGGAAGACAATCCAAGATGAATGGGTTCTCTGGCCAATAGCCAGCAGGAGTGAAATCAGAACTAAGCAGTAATTGGGGGGGAAGGTAATTCCAGCAGTGGGACATCATGACCACCAACTCATTGACCACCTATTGAAAACAGACCCCAGACTCACAGAGAGGGGAGAGATGTGCATGTGGACTAATTAACATGAGTCTTGAGAGCCATGACTATCAAACAGGCATTGAGTGCTAATTCATGAAAAAAATTCATCATTTATAACCAATGAATCCTGATGCCTTTGGTTTTTAATAGTGTAAAATTCTGATAATCAGGGAGCCAGACTTTCATGGGTTATCTCTCAGCTCTCTGTTTTGCACAAACTAGAATAAAAGTCGAAATAACTCACCTTAGTGCATGAGCTGGCACTGCCACAAGCCAGTGTTTGGTGGGCACTACAGCAAGGTACTGCCCATAATGCATCCACAAGATTGGTCTTTGCAGGCCACTGTGGTGGAAATCACAGCAAATATAGTCCAGATGGAAGACAGACTATTGGAGAATGAAGCAGTCCAGCCATAGCTCTACATGAAACTAGTGGCTTTATAGAACAGCAGATCTATTTCAGGTGGCCACCATTTAGTTCAACCTATTCTAAAGGAAATATTTGTGCTTTTCTGTGGGAATTGTGTAACGGTAGAGGTGAGTGGATAAACACACATACTCGCACCCATGGACACACTGATTACATATAAAAAGGGAAATGTAGACCAGCCTTCATACAGTCAAAATGAACAATGATGTAGCACAAAGTCATAGATCAGCTGTAGTTTAACATCAATATCATTAAGGCTATTGTGTTTTCAATTGATTCTGCTTTCTAAAACATGAATTTAACCACCTTATTCACTTGTCTACTGCTGAGAGCTATTACTATTGTTCTATTAGTCTGATTATAAACTTAGGACACGTTTAATAGGTTATTTTGCCTTCTTTTTTATTCCTCAATTGTACTGTAGGAGAATTTCAAGGATAATATGGAAAAACAAATGTGAGCACATTAATAAAGTGTGTGAAGCTTATTCAGCCAGGTCTAGAGAAAGACAGTTGCTTCCTTCAGTTCTGTGTTGATCTCAAAGTTGGTTGTGGTAGTCACCCTTTGATACCTGAGGTTATACAGGCAAATAAACCCTTTCCAGAATGGGATGTCAAATTCACTACTTATAAAAGGACAGGTTATAGATGATTACTGAGGATTAGGACTCATATCAGATGGATATTGCATTGTCACAACTTGTGGATGGCCCATTGCCATGATGCATGGATAAGAATGGAAATAAGATCCACAAACAGAGAATAGGTTTGGTATCACATTTCTAGTCAAGCAAGACACACAAAAGGATATACTGATATCTTAGCAAAACTACTTAAAGAGTTTAAACCAACTGACCTGTTTATATGGAAAAAAAAATTACATGTTTTCCCCAAATAATTTTTTGCACAAAAAAAAGATAGTCAAAATTCACGGGTTCCTTTCTCCCCAGGTTCAAATCTACTGAAAGCATTGGAATTATGCTGCTTTTAACTCTTTACATTAATTATAAGTAGAAAACTACAATTTTTACTAAACTATGCTGCAATAATATAGAATTAAAATCCTTTACAAAATTACTTTAATGGTTCTTTACACAGAGGGAAAACATCGTGTTTGTTTAATATCTGACTTTGAGAAAAAATGTTTGCTTGAGAAAGTCAATTCTTATTGTACTATCAAGTTATTTTAAGTTATTGAAACATTGCCACATATTTTTAATACAGTTCATTAATTTTCTAAGTCTGCAGTTAGAAGGGAACAAATTTCTATAATCATGGATGTGGCATTATTAGAATTTTTTACTTTTGCTGATTTCAGCATGCTTGAAACCACACAACACAGCCCTAAGCAAAATATGTATGATCTAGCAGAAAAAGGACAAATAATTATTTTTTTTTTCCAAATGTGAACTTTCTGCTAGAGCTCAAATGATGAATAATAACACTTTTTTTTGTCTTGTAGCTTTAATATAAAGCCAAAGTCAACAACATATGTGTAACACTGGACTGTTCTAAGGAATTTTACAGATTTAAATATGAAGCTATTAATGCATAAAATACTGAAGTCACTATTTCATGGGTAAAAATAGGAGGATTTTCTTTTAAATAACATAAATGCTACAGCTCAAAGTACATTGATTAACTTAGCCATTCTATCACAATTTCATTAAGCACATCTACCACTTTTATAATGTTCTAATTAGCTTGGAAAGCCTAGCACATACTACTGATTTGATGTTTTTAAGTATGATGCTGTGGTCTCTTGGGAAAAGAAATAAATAAAATGAAGCTCTACAACTAAAATTCCCAAGCTGGCTGCATTCTTCTTAGTATGAACATGGTGAGGGATGAGAGCTGAAACACAGAAGTTTCTTTAATCCCTGCAACATGTGGGTGCCAGTGACACTGATCTTTCTACATTTGTGTGGATAGGAAGGGCCAGAGATGGAGTGGAGATCTCCCTGTGGGTGCATTTGGAGGGGAACTGGCTGCCCTACAGTGACAGACCCCCAGGGAACCTGACAGGGCTCACCAGGCACATCCTGATGAGTGCACCAGCCTTGGGGGTCAAAAGAGCAAGGGAAGGATGACCATAACAACCAGGAAAAGGATAGAACATAAAAAGTGTGTTTTACAATGTTAACTACATTATTATTCTTTCTATTTCTGTTACAATTAGATTGAGAATGATAGTAAATAGATTCTTAAGATATGTTATAACAAATAAATTCTGTACTTTAGATATAGTTGTGCTTCCACTTTGACCATAAACAAAATCTTGAGCCTGACACACTTTCACATGAAATACCCTTCTTTAATTTAACTGCACATTGAAACCTTCTAAGTTATTACTGTAATCCCCAGAATATAGTACCCATCGACTATTTCTTCACCACTTACCTTGGTTTCTATATCATATCATAAAAACAAGTATTTCTCATAGGATGCTTTGTCTGAATTCACCATGGAAACATTTTTCAGAGGTAACATTGCTGCAGGAATGCTGGTGGTCATTTAAAGAAATATATGATAAAAATACACAAAAATAACTGTAAGTATGCTATTCCACTTCAAGTTGGTACGCTAGATGTTGATTAACTTTATCAGAATCCATATTTCTGCCCTTTAATATCCTTAATAAGACAAAGAAAAAGGCAAAATAGTTATCATTTGTTCATTAATAACACTTGGAGACCAAATCAGAAATTCCACTAATGCTGATGTTCCACTGGACACTACAATGCCAAATGGAAAAGAAATATCATTGTGCCCCTTGTTTGAGACATTGAGCTCACAGCAACACTAGGGGAATGACACCCCATTCTCATTAATGTGTTGACACTGCAATAAGCTATTGGTAAATGAAATTCCTTTAGCTGCTTGTCAGTGTACCCAGCTTGAAGGGAGAAGCTCAGATATGAGTCTGCAGAGAAAAATATTTTCCTGCTGGAATATGATTCTTTTTAGGAAGCTCTTAGCATTTACACTTTTTATACAGGCTTGTTTTGTTTTGCTTTGCTTGCAGCTAAAAATGGTGCTCAGTAGGGATTATTTCTTATTCAGCTTGTTAAAAAATACAGTAAACATCCAGGAAGGGTATACAAATTCTCAGTTAAGAGAAAAATTTCCCCAGGCTGTTTTTATTTTTTTCTCAGTCTCACCTAGCAGATCCATAGTCTTCTTCATTGCAAGAAAGAGGAAATATATCAATATACAAATATACAACTTTTGCATTATTGGGTTTTTTTGTGGATTTTTTTTTCTATGTATTCTGCAGTTTATATCAGTCATGTTCATTTCTCTAATGAGTATGTAAAGCATGTGGGATTTGAGTCTCAGAAAAATGCTTCATTTTTCTTTTAGATATACCTTTTCAATAAACACAGAAATGAACCTTGTTGATGAAGGGATCTTTCTTTTATGCACAATTCACAACAGAGCACCAAGTGAAGCTTTGCAATGTCACCATGAAAACTTATTATTAGCTGTTTTTCAGTGTCCATGGCTAGAATTGCTGCATTTTAAAAGACTTCATCCCCTTTTTGAGGGAATTATGATTTTGATATGAAACCTATGGCCAGCAAAATATAGCCTCAGACATTTGTGTCCATAGAAAGCAGAGCTCATCTTGTTATACTGATTTGTTCATGTGGAATCAATTATCTGTAAAGGGCAAAAAGAAGGGAAGACACTGGATACTGAGCATGTGTAAGTTTATGAGGCTATTTGCCCACTTAGTTAAGGCTGGTAAGGCAACCACACCTTTAGATAAAATCCAAATTTTATTGCCTGTCACAATTTTTCAGCTCAGAGGTATCTGTTCCTAGAGGTACACAATAGTTCAGTTCAAGATATGGGAGTTAGTTTGACGTTTTATATTTTTATACTAGACAGTTCTAGTATAACACAAAAGGAATAAGGTAAATTAGACGTGGTGGAGATACATAATAATTCTCCAGCAGTAACTTTTGTATCAGATTCACTTATTTTATGATTCAAAATGAAATTTCCTCAGGACAAGGATAAAGAATCTAGAAATCAGCAAGTGCTCATTGGTCCTTGTCACATCCACACAAATCACCAGCAGGAACAACGAGTTTGAGAGCAGAATGCAGAATACAATTGAACATCTTGAAGAAGTTAGAATATTTTACCAGAGATCTGATGTCAAAAGGTGCTGCCATAAGTAAAGTTCTACCTTAATTTCAAAGTGAATCAAATATATTTTTCAGCATTAGTAGTACTTGATATTTATATAGTGCATTTAATTTGCAGTTGTCCAATTATATTTACAATATTACTTAAATTTAATGTCAGTGATACATTTAATAGAATGATATAACAAGGTACAAAATACTGCTACACATTAGAAAGCAGATAAAATCTAGTCTAGTAATGTTGTGATTTTCTAGCCAGTTGTCATTTTGCTACAGACAGCAGCAGCATCGTCTAGCTGTACAAGTGTCTACAGCTCCAGGCATAGCCATTTTGAACAGCTATTTATTTGTCACATTTTTCTTATTCTTCATCACTTTTTTCCTAATTGGCAAAACAATAGTAATAACACTGTGTTACAATTATCTTTGACTTATGTTAAACCTTTGCAACAGAAGTGACTTTTAGAGAACCATTTCTGAATTACTGATGTCTGGCTGAGGTTCTTTTCCCTGAAATAATTGCTCTACTATTTTTTTTTTCAGAGTTGGTTCTTTATTAATCTTAAAATGAGGGGGGAAAAAACCCAACTATGCAACCAAAACCCAGCCCCACAGAGGTGAAAAACTATCCTCCTAAAACTTTTATTAGAACATATAATTTTCCTAACTCAAAAACATTCTGTGAGAATACTGGAGTGTTTGTCCTCTAAACAGTTGTGCTTGCTCTAATCTTCCCAGAGTAGTGAAGTAAAGAAATCTGCTGAAGCACATGTTTCTTTAGGAGGGAATTTGCTAGGTAATACCAGATGGTTTTCTTTAACTCAGTAGATCAGCCTTTGGGTGCAGGGAGCAGGAACACCCTGGAGTGTTACAGTCCTGTTTCCTCAAGGGTTGTGCTGTGTGTGTTCACACTACAGGTAAGTCACAGTATGTTCTTCATTGATTAAGCATGAAGAGAGTAATGAAAGTGGCATTGAACCCTGCAGCACTTACTCTAAAATCCCTAGGGATCTCCAGAGGGCCACTACTTGTTTTCCCACACAGAGGATTATCTTTAAACCAACTGCTCAATCACCACTGTTCTAAACAGCCACTTAAGACCTGTCTTTTAAGGCAAAGCATGAAATGGAAATATTTTTTTTTCCAAGTTTAATACACAATTTAGGATCTAGTTCTAGTGTGATAAAAGCAAGCAGAGGTAATTATAGCTGCAGCAGTTTATACCACAGCTCAGTTTTCCTTTTCAAACGGATTTTCATAACTGATCTGTCTCTGGTGTCCAAGAGGAGCAGTTTGCAGTGTGCCTCATCTTTGGAGCAGTGGGTAAGAAATTCAGAGACATATCATTAGTGGATATTAGGGTGGGAGAAAAGTTATGTGAGGAAAGCACTGCTCTGTAGGGGTTGTCCACCAAGTATCTCTAATATCAGGTAGGAAGCTTTTTTCAAAAGACCAGGCTGGACGTGAAAGAATATCAGGCTCCCACCATGCTACTAATTCTGCAGTAGTGTTGTGAGAACTGCCTTCAACACCAGTGTAGGACAGCCACAAATCTCTCCTCGAGGCTGGGTAATGAAATCAAAGGAATATTTGCCTACATTTTGATTGCAAACACCATTACAGTGTAGAAGACAAAAATTTCTTTTATCAGAAAAAAAAAAAATCTTCACCTGTGAGTTCTGACAAAATAAGGACTCTTACAGAAGTGACTGAGAGGGATAAAACCCTGTTAAACTATTTTGCAATCCAAGATTTTAGTAGTACAGTAAGAAAGTCGAGCGGGCAAGATGATCTTCACAGTGCCTAAAAATTTAATTTTCAGGAAATTGTCCAGCCACAAAACCAAAGAGCACACTGGATGAAATCACCAGCTGCTGTATTTCATAGGATAGGATAGGATAGGATAGGATAGGATAGGATAGGATAGGATAGGATAGGATAGGATAGGATAGGATAGGATAGGATAGGATAGGATAGGATAGGATAGGATAGGATAGGATAGGATAGGATAGGATAGGATAGGATAGGATAGGATAGGATAGGATAGGATAGGATAGGATAGGATAGGATAGGATAGGATAGGATAGGATAGGATAGGATAGGATAGGATAGGATAGGATAGGATAGGATAGGATAGGATAGGATAGGATAGGATAGGATAGGATAGGATAGGATAGGATAGGATAGGATAGGATAGGATAGGATAGGATAGGATAGGATAGGATAGGATAGGATAGGATAGGATAGGATAGGATAGGATAGGATAGGATAGGATAGGATAGGATAGGATAGGATAGGATAGGATAGGATAGGATAGGATAGGATAGGATAGGATAGGATAGGATAGGATAGGATAGGATAGGATAGGATAGGATAGGATAGGATAGGATAGGATAGGATAGGATAGGATAGGATAGGATAGGATAGGATAGGATAGGATAGGATAGGATAGGATAGGATAGGATAGGATAGGATAGGATAGCATAGCATAGCATAGAATAGAATAGAATAGAATAGAATAGAATAGAATAGAATAGAATAGAATAGAATAGAATAGAATAGAATAGAATAGAATAGAATAGAATAGAATAGAATAGAATAATAACTTTGATGGATGGTTTCCATCCACTCTGAATGCATCTGCTTGGCTATTACTGAAGAATATTACTCAGAGAAATTACAGTTAGAAGTAATTTGAGGTTGACTAGGGAAGTAACATTATGTTTGGGAATCAAAAAAATCAGTTTAAAGGAATTCTAGTAGGTAAGGTGAGCAGTTTTTCCAACATTTTTTCTCACCAGTGGTAAAAGTTCTCAACATAACTAAAATACAAATAGCAAACTTCAGATGAGGCAAAGCCATGAACTGCTTTTTTATAGTAGGTGTTTTTATTCTGATGTTTGAGTTTAGAGTTACAGTTTTAATGCATTCCTTACTACCTAATAAAATAAAATACAATGTAAATTATTTTTTTTTAATTACAGAATCAGTGCACATACAACAAGCAATTCACTGAGTGAAGCTAGACATTTCCTCCTTTAATTAAACCTTTTGACATTGGGGAAGGGAAAATGTATGCTGCTTGATTTGTTTTCAATCTGTCAGGGAAATCATGGTGTATTTTCCTTTCAGGATAGCTACCAGGAAGTCCTAGAACTATTAGTAAGGATGTTGTGAATGTGACCAGCACACTAGAACAATTTTTTTCCTTACAGTTTCAATTAGGAATTGTAAAACACCAGGATGGCAGTGAGATATTTGAATTCCCGTCATGTTTGTGACACACATTTCTGGAGCAAGCCCTTTAATTCTCAACAGGTGGGGATTCTTTGCCCACCCAGATCTTTAGCCAATGTCTGGTGGAATAAAAGTTTGGTTTTTTCCTTATTACCTCATCAGAGCCATAGGGGAAAAGGAGGTGTTGGGTGGGAGGAGTAAGACAGCAGGAGGTGAGAGGGGATGGACAGCCAAGCACTGCAGGAACACCTGGATATGCATTGCTGCTGGATGGGACACACAATCATCTCCTGCTGGGGCAACACGACAATGTGCAAGCTTTGCTAATGGCTGTCTTGTCTTGACACAGTCCAGCTTTTTGGTTTTTCGGCACCTATGCTTCCTTTCATTGGTTCTTCACAGATGCACAGAGAAATTTATTAATGATACTTTGGGAAGCTTCAAATACAGTTTTGTGATCAGATTGTCTGGACAGATCACACAAAGTCTTCTCCCCGCATGTAAGATCTACAGAATATATAATTTAATTTAGATATTTCAAGTATCTGTCTCTCACATGGGTCTTAACCAGAGCTCAGGATATGAAGTGGGATTGCAAAAGATCTTTATTGTTTAGTGAATAACAGGAAAATAGGAAATGTCAGTCAAGTCAGGGCTACAACACCAACATGAAGAAGCAGGAAACTAGCAGTGTTGGACAAAAAGGCAGGAAGGTTTAGAGAAAACTTTTTCCCTATTTCATTCGGAGTCACAAAAGACATTTTGTTTTAATATGACAGGAAATTTTACCAGTACCCCACTTGCTTCTCTTGTGTGAAAAGTTAAATCAGATTTATCTTTATCGCCTGCACTCTCAAAATTTCTATCAAAGTTGGTGAAATTTTGGATTATGCATAGTATGCAACTAAAACTCTCTTATAAGAGGATGTATAATTTATCTATCATATACCTATTACATACTAAATATGGAGGATATATCCAGTGGTGTACAGTTGGTATACAGAACTGAGTTGGGGTTTGAGAAGAACTTTTCTACCCAAATCAGGATGAGATCTTGGATGAAGTATCTCTTTCATAAGGCCCTGAAAGTTGCCTGTGTCAGTGAGTGTCATGTCCCATGACAAGAATTTTAACTTCCAGAATTCACATAAAAAGGGAAGGATTTCTCCACAGCATAGGAAGTAGATAAATTAGTAAACTGTAGAATATACATAATTATTATTTTTTCTACTGATAAAATGACACAGAGCACAAAGGAGTCTCTACTTGTCTTTGGTAAGTGCTTAGCTCAGTTTTTACACTTCTAGAAGCACAGCAAGTAGACTGGACTTCAGGCAAATCCCTGAGGTGTTAGCACTGATCACATTACCTAGAGACTCTATTGGTGACAAATTCCTTGGAGGTCAAAAAAAAGAGGAGAAACCATAACAAAGTAATGCCCAAGAAACTGCTTTGCCTCTGTCTTTTCCCCCTCATTCCCCATCTCCACATCTGTGCACCTGTGAGAAAACACGGATAAACTATTCGTAAAAAGAAACAAGAGGAAAGTTGTTTGGAAATGTGTACAAGCCATTGATACAGTAAATCCATGGTTTATTAAACTAATAGAAGTATTAAAATACAATAAACAAGTTCCAAATCCTGGAAATACTTAAGCAGTTATTGAACTCCAAAGGACTGATTACTCATGAGTAATTACAAGTTAAGCATATAATTAAGTATTTCCACTCAAACTTTGAGTCATTCTGCTCACTGCTATGTCAAATAAGTCCCTATATTTGACGTTAACATAAAGTGGTGTGAACTTTTTTAAAAAGCTGAAAATAATTTGAATAAATTAATTAATATTTCCTTAGAAAAATAAACAAGCATTAAATATGTATAAAGAACTTAAAGGGCAAGTTGCTTATTTCATAGGAAATTATGACAATTAAAATGCAATTTGTCTTTTTTATAAAATTTTAAGGCATTTAATACCCACATATTAAATCTCTTTGCTAATGACTTACCAGTTTTAAATACTTTGCAGTAATGACTTATATAATTTCAAGTGGTTATTTTCCATACTTCATTACTTTCCCCCAAATGATCATTGATTTGATAATTAGTTGATATTTTAAAGGCTAAAGACGTGATGTCCTTGAAAATGTTTTAAGTGTCTTGTTCAGGGCAAAAATAAATTATCATCTTTGAAATGCCATTCAGCAGTAATTTTAGTGGGCTTTTTTTAGTCTATTACAGATTGAGAGAGTCTTTCATTTTATATTAATTAGTAGTTTGTGGCAAGATACTCAGAAATCAACATATTGCACCAAAATTTCATGCAGTAAGATATCTCCCCGTACTCCGCGGGTAGCTGTAATGTATCTTTGAACAAAGCCCACATTTCACTTGATGTAAAAAGACTTCCAATTTTTACTTTGTCATTTCTCTTCTATATAACAAATTAACACACTGCAAAACTTTTATCCCCTTCCCAGCAGGCAGGATACATTAGGACAAGAATTCTCAACCTCTTAGTGAGTTTTCAGAAATTGTTTCATAAATGTTTTCACCATCTAGGAATTGATCTGACGCCTTTGGAGATTAACTCCTTGAAGGACAATATCTACCATACCACAGGAGCTGGAGCACACTTCCTCTGAAATAACTCTTCTGTCTTCAATGGACCTAAAGAACATGTTTAATTAACATTTTAACTTGCATATGTAAACCTATAGACATGAGGACTAAACTGGGATTAGGATCCTGTTCAGCAAGAATAAAAGCAACAAAAGGTTAATATTTTTAACAAAAGACTAAAAAAGTTAAGCAAAGTACTAGGGAATGACTATTTTTTTATTAAATATATAACTGTAGATTCTGATTGTGTCTGAAAGGTATTGATTAAACTTCAGTGTTAAACAGCTAAACTGATTGGCAATCAACTCACAGGAGCAAGTCATGCAGCTTGTCTTTGTCTCTAAAGAGTGACATAGCATGGGGAGGTGACACTGCTGTGATGTCACCCAGGCTGGATGCCCTTGAGGGTCAGTTATAGGAAGAGGATAAATTATTGATGCATCATTAAAGCATAGAATGGTTTGGATCAGGAGAAACCTTGAACATCCCTACTTCCAGCCTTTCTGCCATAGCCAGGGACACCTTTCACTAGACCAGCTTGTTCAGAGCCTCATCCATCCTGGCCATGAACACTTCCAGGGATGGGGCAACCACGGCTTCTCTGGGAAACGTGCCAGTTTCTCTCAAAAGATCTATTCTAAACCTACCTTCTATCAATTTAAGGCCATTCCCCTTTGTCCTATCACTATGTCACTTTAAAAAGTCTCCGTTTTTCCTTTAGTCCCCATTTTAAGTACTGGAAGGCCACTCTGGAGTCTTCCCTTGTCCAGGCTGGAACACCCCGATTTTCTGAGCCTATCTTCATAGGAGGAGTGCTCTAGCCCTGTGATCATCATCAGATTGATGGAATTCTTTGTCACTGAAAGATTGTGTGATAAAATTCAGTCATCATCTGATATCAGACTCTTAATGATGACAAGTTTTCCGTTTCTTTGTGTTATGTAAATTTGTATTTGTCTGTTTTGAAAAGTACATTAATCTTGTGAATATCTCTAGCAAAACAAGCTACTTTTGAGTAAAACTTTTTTATTATATTTCTATAATCTCTTTTAAATAAAAAAATGCAAGAAACTTTCTAGAAATTTTGTATTTTCTAATAACTTAAAATAAAATAAGGATACCAAGTCTTTAAGATCTTCATGTATCATGATGCTTTACTAGACTAAAAACATTTACTAATATTTGAAATTAAACAAATAGACAAAACTAGAGGCAACACTTGTTGACTTTAGCAAAGAAAAGGATAAAATGATACAAACATCTGCAAGTTAATGAAAAGCATTTGAAGTATCATTTATATGCCTAAGTCCCAATAAAACCAATAAAAGCTATAGCCATGCTTGAAATGAAGTGTTTGCTTCAGGAATTTTTTGATTGGGCTAATAGAAGGTACTTAAGCACATTTTCTGTCACTGTGGATTAACACAAATGCACTCAAACTCACTAATCCATAGCCTACATTCTCAGTGACCCATCAGTTAAAGAAAACTGGCTCTTAATGGGGGTCTGGCAGGCTTGAGCCACTGTTTTTTTATTTACACTATGTTTAGATTTAACTTTTAAAATGTAAATATCTTAATTCTATATTCATATGTTTGAGGGTTTTTCCTCCAAATTTATATGTTTTTTGTAATTGCCTCAAAAAAGGCTAAGAACAAATATAACTTATTTGCCTTATTTTAAGGTCAGGAAAAATTGGATCGGTTAGTGCAGATCTCACTGCCTCTTACTCAGAGGTAAAGTCTTTTTCCCCATTGCAGCATTCCAAAATTATTTTGTAACTGGTGGAAAATTTGGCCTCTGTTGCTTTGATTGTAAATGGATATTTTTTTAAACTACATATTTAATGTTTTAATTACAATAACAGAGGGCTTTGTTATTTCTGTTGGCAGTCACTGAACATGACACAAAAAGGCGAATTCAGGTATAGTTTCTTGGTTATTAAAGGATACTCCATCATATTATAAAGTCTCCTTACTAAATCCCTCTGACAGAGTTTGCCTCTCACTATTTCATCTTTGAGTGATCACCAGTGTAAGAGAAATCTAATTTATATCAACTTGATGTATTAGTGAGAGATTACAAAAAGTGAGTTTCTGGAGGAGCTAGCTACTCTCACCACTGAAATGGATGCTCTGGCTCCAGATTTCTATTTCCATCTGTTGAACCTCTGCTATAGTAAATAACTATTTACAGCTGAAGACAAATTCTCTCCATTATAGGGTAGGGACAGGGAACCTTCTAATGGTTTGGTTTTCCCTCTTCTCATTCCTATTGTTTCCATATATATATATAAGAACAAGACACAGCCTTCTGAAAATCAGCTCAGTAATATACAGACAATTGTGATAATTGTTCTCACTTGACTTTACCTCATTAAAAAGACTAGTTAAAAAGCCAGAAAGTTTGAGGGTAAGATGAGAGAGAAGGAATAATGAAGATTAAGGAACGTGGGAAATATGTGTGAGGCAGAGGAAGAATCAGGAAAGGATAATACCAGGCAGAATGACCTGTACAGGGAAACACTTGGTTAGAGTGGATAAAAAGTGGGGGCACAGACTAATGTGTGAATTGAAGGAGAAAGCAAAGGAAACAAGGATGAAGAAGGAAAGTTCACTAGAGAAAGGCCATTTGCTGGCAAATGTTTGTATGATGTTTATATACTATTGTAGTAGAGTATGAAACACCAGAGATAACACCCCTGATCAGTAATAAGGGCCTATCATAGTTCATTATGATGCTTGTTACAGGCAAATTGCACCAAATATAGTGGAACTGTACTCATTAACAGGTAGACAAGGGTTTTTCCATCATTAGTTCACTATAGAAACCAACATTTATGCAGATTCTAAGATGAACTGGGAATTTTAAACTGCACATCACTGCTAAGAAAATAAAATACAAACCTGTTATGGACCTGTGAAATGCAGGGAATCTGTGATTGTGAATTTGATGAGATGTCTATGGCCTATGTTTTTTAGAAGTCACTGTGCATGGCAAAGTACAAGTTACTTTTTTTTTTTACAGAAATTTGAAAAAACAAACTTTATTTGCTGGTTTAATTCAATCACAAATTGCTCTTGGTTTGTTTTTTTTTTATTATTTTTTTGTTTGTTTTTTTGTTTTTTTTTAATATTCCCTGAATTTTAGAATTGCTGTTGCCCTCTTTAACAAACTGGTATTTAAACATGACTTTCTAAGTGACTGCTTATAAAAGAATTATGCTTATCTAGTCTGTAAATGTCATTTTATGGATGTTGTTATCCTTGTGAACCTTAATAGTCTCAGAGCTCAAACAGTCTTAACTTATCTCTGAAAAGTACAGGGTCAGCTGTTTGGGTAAAAGCAAATGCAGTTGTTTAGCTACTAAAACAAATATATTACAGTCAAATGTTGAACTGATGTTTGAATGAAAAGTCTCTCCGCCAAATAAAAAAAATACTATTACATTGGCTTTAACAGGAAAGTAAAAAATATTTTCTGTTCAGTTAGGCTTATGTACATCACTGAAACAGCTTTTAGGCACCCATGTTCTGCAGGCCAAAGCTGCTGGGACACAATCACCTACTGCAGTGCGACAGGTAGCCTGAGCCATGGGGATGAAGGATGCCTCTCCCTGCAGAAACTAGTTTATGGGATAGTGCAGGAAAAGTTGTAAAATCAGCTGTGATGCCTGGATACACCTGCAGTTTAACCTCCCTAATCCAACCCCAGGAAGTGGACATGGGAGCCGTGACAGACACATTGAGATCTTCCCACCTGTAAATTGCCACATTATGGGGAAGAAACTGGGGAGAGATCAAGGCAGTCTGGAGTGGAGTGCATCTCTCAGAGGGAGAAGAGCTGTTGCAAACTCACACCCTTAGTTACAACACCCAGGAATTTGGGAACTAATCTGGAAGGGAAACTACAGAGAAACTGTCAGGTGTTCATTAAAATCACAAATCTTATGTGCTTGAAACTCTTTGTTTCTCCTGTTTCAGTTCAAAGCCTGGCCTTAAGGCTCACTAAATAAAATATTTTATTTCTTTATCATTAAGTTTTAATCAGGGTTAAACTAGTTAGCTAAAGATGTTCTGCTTTTACATATATAGAGATTCCAAGGAAAGCAGTGAATGGGCTCACCCTGGCATGCCTTGCCGTGGGGCACCTGGAGGGACTCAGTGCTTGAGAAGCCCCCATAGACACGGTGGGGAGCGCAGAGGAGACATAGGGGACACATAAACTGTGACATTCCAAACAGGCCATGGACAGACAAAGGCAGAAAAGGGATTTCTCCAATCCTGGTACCAAGAAAGGGGTAAAATATGGCTAGAGCATTTCTTGGAGATGCAACAGGGTCATCCTTGTGTGCAGCTGTGAAAAAGGCAACGTGACGGTTTTGAAATTAGATCCCTTTATATATACATATGTGTGTATTTTCACTGTAATGGCCAGGACTGGGTCTTTTACTGCTTTGTAATTTTGTCCAGGTCTGGCACCATCCTTTCTTATCTTCTTCCTCCTGTGTCCCCAGCATTTGCATCTGCCAGAGCACTGTGCACACATAAGCTGTGGCCGAATGTTCCTCTAAGCTGAGGTTTCTCAAGGTCTTGCTAGTCTTCAGTATGTCCAGAAAAATGGGTAATGGGGCCTTATACATTTATTAACAGTGTTTTCCTTTTTTAAAAGTAACATTATCATGTTACCAAAGACTCCCGAGAGAGAAGAGAAATCATTAAGTGGTTAAATTCTAAACTGATAATCGTGTATTGGTACAAGTGCTGACACACAGGTAATCAGAAGCAGGAGTCAGACAGTTCTGTCTATGAATCCAGTCTTAATTTCTTGAAGAATTCCATTTTTCATTAAAGCAAAAATCCCTACGAGATTTACATAGATATACAAATAAAGAATTTTGTATGTTCACCTCACAACAATGGCACCATGTGGGGACCTTTCCCTTCCCAACAATAATTTGTTTTTTACACTAGTGCATACACTGATCAATAATTTCTCCTTCTATTCTAACTGTACTTAGAAGTACATGATACTACCACACTACACCCTCCACCCTCCCCCAAGCTATGGTACAATAATTAAGTACAATTCTGTATCTGATCTAATAACCAAGATACTGTGTGGATTTGTGGGAAGAGAAAATGAGTTCAAAATTAATTTTTTCTCATCAAATATCAGAATAAAGACTTTCAATGTTATTCAGAAATTCAGATTTCTGAAGGATCTTGTACTTCTATACCACCAAGAAAGCTGTGAGACATTAAATTTGCAAGAGACAAAGAATAAAGGGCCATTCTTAAAAGTGCATTGTATTAATGATTAAAAATGGCATGCAGCATTAGCTCTCATGTCACCTTGTGTTTGAAATCATCACAATAGACTGTTGGCAGCAACTTTGCCAACTTGGGTGAATTAAGAATGGAAGCAGATATTTGCCCCATTTTACAACTGGAGAAACCAAAGCACAGAAAATTGTCAGGGCTTTTTTTTTTTTAATAATTATCTGAAATAATAATTAAGGAAGTGACAGAACTTAGAAGTGAGAGTGGATTTTATGAGCATATTTTTTTATCCCTGCTTTCATTCAGATGTTCCCTTACTTGAAGAAGAACCCAAGCACTGACCTGAGCCTCTGCTTCACCATCATCCACAGCTCCTTTTCACACCATCCCAAGGCCCTGGCCTTGCTCTGTTACACACCTCCCCCACTTACCCTCTCACATTACTCAACATGTTTTAAACCACATGCCCACATTTGTAGCTTTGAATCATCTTTCCACAGGTACAGAATGGAGGAGTGCATGAACTCATTAATTTTTTGATTATTAGAAAGTCTTTATATTAATCTTCTCCTCTTCTCCTCCCACATTCTCACACATATTCATCCTGGGGAGACAAAGTCCCAGTAAGAAGCTATAAATATTCCATTTACTTACGACACATGTTAAAATTAATTTCTGAAAGCAATCAAAAAATAGGAAAATCAGATTATTTAACTTCTTTTAGCATTGATAGGAAGACATTATCCATTAAAACAAGCTTTTCTACAGTGGGCATGTGAAGCTGTAAAAAATATTATTTTAATAGCATATTATTTAATGCCTGACAACAATAGGACTCTGATAGAATATGAACAATAGTAAATGAGCTCATTAGTTCTCAAAGTTTTTACACAAAGAATAACAAATTGTTTCAGAATGACGGTAGAAATATATGGTTTTATCAGAAAATTAATCTTTATTGAATATTTGTGTGAGAATCTATTTAGGTGATAGAAGCTTAAAAATCTGAGTGGAATAGACAGATGGAAACTCTCTTAATATTTATTAGAAATTCTGGTTTATGAACAATAGAAAATTAAAGGATCACTTTATCCAGAACAGACAAAGGATGGCAGAAACAGGACATTGTTCCATTCCACCTATTTCTTTCTTTCTTTCTTGGGCTGGAGAAATTATAGAGAAATCATAGCTGTAGAAACGGTGGGCTACAACACAGTTTATGCTTTATCAGCTGGTTGTGTCAGTTCAAGTAATAATTAGTATGGTGGCTTTATTTTATTATTTTGCCATACTTGTAGTACAAAACGTCAATATTTCGTTATTTGAAGCATTGAGCTGCCATGGTGTAACAACAACTTATCAAGCCAAGTGGAGACACAAAAGGCCAAAGGCTGTACATGTAGTTCCTAAACCCTCATTAAGACTTTTATTTATTAAAGACTGTGGTCTCTGTGTGTATGTGACTTTGAGGAACATTCAGCTATCATTTCTGACTCCTCCTTATTACTAATCTCACTAGTTCATTGGTTGGGGTCTCACTTAAAGTACAGGAAGAGGTATATGAGATCTTGTGCCCCTAGCAGACAGCTGAATGCTGATTATGTCATTAAGATTTTATCTGTGCAAATAAAAATGCAGATTATGAGCTTTAGCATATTTTCCTACCAATGCAAGTCTAAAATGGTGCATCATTTTATGCCTGCTATTGAGCTAAATGCAAGGCAGAAAATTAATACAAATGTTGACCTTCCTAAACTAATATTCCAGTTTCCAGGTTAAGGACAGCATAAGAGGAAGATATTTCAGAATTGTAATTTTTTTCATCTTTATGAATAAAAAGTTTGCATTTTGTGCTGAAAATAAAAATTTTCAAAAATTTTTAATGGTGGAAATATTTTTACTAAAATATTAGTTCAGAGAGATGAAAACATTTCTCGTGAGCAGATCAATTTTAACCGCTTTTAAATAACAAAATGGTAACCATATTTTTATGCCAAATTATAAATTATCTTTATTTCAAGTGATCACTTGCTACTGTTACATGATTATGCAATCTTGTCCTTTAATGAGAACTTCCATCAATTCTGAATTAGACATAGTAAGCCTCTGAAAAATGTTCATTTAAAAACAAAAGAGAAGATGAAATTAATTATGGAAACATTCTTAGGAAATAAAAATAATATTTTAAAGCACTTAGTAAGTTATTTATCTGAATTGAATTTTCAAGTCTTTCACTTTGTTATGAATTAAAGAAAAGCTAAATTTTAAGAATGCTTTTATATTAATTCACTTGCAGACAAATGAATCATTGTTAGCTGTGAATGACAGCTGCAATTCTCATGTTCCACTTGTTTTTAAGGAAGTTCCAGTCTTTAAAAAAAGTTTGTTAAAACTGATGAAAACCAATCTTGACATAAAAAAACCTAAACACACCTCTCATTGGACTGATACTATTTTTAATCAGTGAAGTTGCACCAAGAGGAACAAAGATGAAATTGAAAACGTTCTTGAGTAGTTTGACCTTCCACCCCTTACCATGTGTAATGAATGAGCCTCCTCTTACTGTGTATGATGAATAAGGACTCACTTTCATTAGCAGAGCCTCTTGGAGACATCTGAGCTGGTTTGAGAAAAATTCTTCCAGACTTCTCCAAATGATTCACTAAATGGTGGTGAAAACCTCCTGTCCTTAATTTTTCTGTCACAAGGAGTGTCACTGATATTCAAAGGAGCTATAAGAAGTTAAATTGGAGAATCCAGCCCTTAGTTTCACATTATCAATATAATATCAACAGTCAGATCTTTTAAAATATAAAAAGAGCATGAAGACTAAAATGTAGACTAAAAATGTTCAGAACAAATTTATGCAATTTATGAGCAAAAAAGCTTTTTGTTTCTAACTGGTGCCTCTTCTGTCTGAACACTGTAAAATTCTCCAAGAAGGAGGGTCATAAATATTCCAGACCCCATACTTCTAGCCTGCATAATCTATACTGCTTTTCACCCACATTCATGGCTTGGTTGCACTTGGATAGAGCTTTCCCAGGACCTCTTCAGTCCCTGGAACCATAAGGAAGGATCTGCTGCAGTTATGACAAAAGACAGAGCTGAGCTCAAGCATGGAGGACAGTTGATATCTGAAATGATGGCACGAGGTGCAGCTTTGAAGGTACTAGCAGGGGATGCACAGACACAGAAAATTATTATAATACCAGTTAGAATAAAGGGAGCTTACAGGTTAAAAGACTTAAAAGTCTATTTCACTAAAAAGGGGATTTTTCTTTGTATTTTACAGAGATTAAATTTACATATTATAAAAATACAAGCGAAAAGGAAAAGAGCCTACTATAAACATGATCATATTTTTCTGCAATATTCAAGATGCCATTGCTTCTATAGCATGATGTAATTAATCCTTTCAGGCTCCCCTGTCATGGTTATACAACATAACTACGGGTTGTCCATCACCTAATGACTTCTGCAGGTGAGCAATTATTACAATAATTAATACCTAGAAAAATTACCAGGACAACCCTATACTGTTATTTATAAAGAAATCTTGCTAGTTATTGTGTAAATTTTGTATTGTCACTCAAAGCCCATACTTGCATTACTTTTTTTCTGTATCAAAATTATCTACATAGTATCACATCCTGCTAAAAGAGAGCATAATTTATTCCAAAGTTCTTTAAATAAACAAATATTTCAGTGTAAATGATATCAGAAAGATCATTTGAGGCCTGCCAAAATAGAAAATGCAATACTTTACATAAAACTGCAATAACCAGATTAGCTTGGAGCAACAACTGATGATGGGAGAATATAAATAAATTGTATATCTGAGATACAAAAGAAAAATATTTGCTATTACATTTGTTTATAAATGTTGCATAGAGCTATAATATGTACAGAAGAGTAAATGGGTTTATCTTCTGTATTTTGATTTCCACCAACTTATTCAATTACACTTTTTTGGAATATTGGAATTTTGCAATATTTCCTTTGATCCTCCTACAGGTTTTGTATTTCATAACAGACATAAAGATGAATCAACAGAAAACAAAGCTATTATTCTCGTGTAAATTTCAAGGGCTACTGTTTTAATGGAAAATGAACTAATACTTTGAGGTACCCATTTTTTCTTTATCCTCCCAGACTGTGGCTTGTGTTGGGGTACCAGCTGCACCACAAATATTCAAAATTCTCTGAGTAATTTAGTTTTGCCTTCCCTGAAAGAAAGTCATGCTGCTGACAGACTTAATTCCTTGAAAACTTATAACCTCAGCCAGCATTTGATTTCTAGCAATAAGATAGGAATCTAGGACCAACTGGCTTTCCTTCCAATCCAAGGAGTTTTTATGAAACAAAACACATTTCTTACACTTAATTTCCTAGTGTGAAATTAATTCCTCTCCCCTTTGCCTTTTTAAAGTTAGCCCACTCCTCTGAAAATGGAACCAGGGTCTAAGGCAGCCTCCAACAACAGCTGTTGTCTGACTTGTCCCTGACCACAGGGCAATGACAAAAAGATTTGGGGGTTCCCAACATGAAGCGTCAAACACCTGAATACTCATGTATGCAGGAGGATGGCACCCCTGCATGTATCTTACCTTTGTGGGCAACATCTTAAGAATAGTAACAGAAATAGAAAAATCATAATTGGATCAATGACTTTAGCTGGGACATCTGCATATTAATGCAGTGGTGGGCAAAATGCAGATGGTCTAAAAATGATCCTCATAAATATTTACCATGCTCATGGAACAGGGTTACAGGTATATACCAGTTGAACCCTTGTGCTTCATCAGCAGCTGGTAATGCTGCCAAACACAGAATGTGATTTACATAACTTTTTTTTTTAATTAATTATGCTGGCAGCATTTATTATGTTCCCTGTGAGACATATCAATACATTCTTGTATTTCTCAAGATGAATGGATCTCCAGGGGTTCAGAAGAGAGTCAAACTCTTTCCCTACTTGATTGGAGGATTTTTTTTTACTACACAGAGATTTTTCCAACTATATCTCTCAGATGACCCTCAAGTGAGAGCACAAAGGAGCAGCAGATATGTGCACAACCATATAAAACAAAATTAGATTTCGCTTGGAGCTGTTTAAGAAATCACACATAAGGCACAGGAAGTGTAAATATGAAAGTATGGCAGCCAGTCCTGTCTATCATGCCTGCACAGTCAAGTTGTGTGTTGGACACTTTTTCTGTCAGGACAAGTCTTCTTTATGACTGGAAGACTAAAACAGCTTTCTTCCCATATCAAATTGCCCCTGTTACCTAGTGATTTTAATGGGATTTAATTAAGGGATGTAGGAAGTTTCACTGCACTTACTCTACTGTTGGAGTTTTTTGTGTTCATGGAGGTGGCGGAGTTTTAGCAGTTTAGGTTGTCTGGGAAGAATCCCCTGTGAAATGAAACTTCCATTTCCCACTTTCCCTTAATTACAGTTCTCTAAGGGTTATTTACTGCAACATAAATGAGGAAAAAAAAAACAGATAGACAAACAAAAAGGCTGTCATTTGCAACAAAGTGCATTTCTAAGCTAAAGCAAGCCAAGCGTATCTTTGAACAGAACTGTGCTTGAGAACAGACCTGTATATTTCTCCCTGACCATAAAAATATATTTATATAGCAGTTTATTAATAATAAGCACCAATCTTTTATGCTCATTCGTATCCAGTGTAACTCACTGATTTACTGTTATTTAACACTATAGTAGAATTCCCTTCTCTCTGAGCTTTAATCATATGAGAAATTAGATTGAATTTGCATTTACACAGCAAATTTTATGATGTAAGTTTCCTAATATACTTCAGCTTGATACTGAAGTAAATTGTATTATCCCTAATGGGTCATCAGTTCTGAGGTTTAGTATTTGATCTTGCTTTATTATCTTCCCTAGCTATATTCCATACCTAATTTTTTCCTGAAATGAACATTATTGATTTACTCATTAAATACTGTCTGTTTGGTGTGAATTTTTCATCCAAGCAGTATGATGAATCCTTTTTAAAATAATGATTATATGCTGCACAAGAGTTGAAATACTGTCTTTCTGAGATGGTTTTCAATGGATTGCAACTAAATACATTGTATACAAAAAAGTCTTGTACCCTTTCTGCAAAATGACATCCATTGATTATATCTCCTCAAAAATGGAACAATCAATAAATTATTATATTTCTTAAAATTAAGCTCATTTCAGGGTGAAGGATTATTTTCTTGGTTTCATTTGAAGATGGTGTTTTGTCCCTGTACTACTTCAGCTTAAAAGACAACCTCATATCACAGAAAAGTGGTTAAAAAATTTAGAAATGTTTAAAAATGCAAGATTTATCATGCCAAAAAAACCTCAAAAATACAAACAAAAGCAAAACCCACCAAAAAAAAAAAAATCCCAGAATAAACCTCCCCCCTCCCCACCCTAATAATAAAACCCTCCCAAAACCCCAAAGAAAACAGATTGTATTAAATCAGTCTCCAGTAGTTCAACTTACTGACACAGTATATTTTCCAGCTACTTAAATTTTCAAACCCAGTGAGTGCATCTGGAGACGTGAATTTTTTGTTATGAAGGATCTTTCTGATGTTATTCCTACATACTCAAAGAAGTTGGGTCAAAAGCTATTGATTCTGCTACAGAAACGTGTACAATTTGTCAGTGGTGTCCAAAATTAAAGAAAATATTGCATTCAAATTCAGCAATGGACAAAAAATAAAGCATTTCCATAAACCATAGAAATATCTTCATATAGTGTGTTGTTTGATTCAGGTCAATATATTTTTCTTTATTGAGGTACATATAAATATTTTCAGAGCATTTCAACCTTAAACATTTAGTGATTTTGTGCACTGATATTCATCTAAGCAATCCAAGATTTTGCAAATGAAACCATGCGGAAATGAAGGAGAAAACCCATCCACATGGAGATGGTTAGGCTGTGGAACAGCCTGTGCTTCCTCAAGTCCTGAGAGTTTTCCCTGAGCAAAAGAATAAAACCCTGAGCAACCTCTGAATGCTGGGGGATGTGGAGACCACCTGAGCTCCCTTCCATTCTAAATTATTTCATGATGTGGTGATGTTCAATGCATAACTATCAAATTAACAGGGCTGCTTTAGACTAGACGTTTCATGGCATTTCCTGTCAAAAACCATCAAACTATGAGTGACACACAATTTTACCAGGTGTATAACTCTTTTTAGCACATTTGTTAGTATTGTGGTAGTAATTCTTCTCAAAGCCAGTTACAGGTGAAAAATGCAAAACTGTTTAGTTAAACGCAGTCTGAACTTCTAGAAGTTCAGTATATCAAGAAATAAAAACATTGAAATGTCAGTAGGATGTTACCTTCTCAGTAGTATCTAACAACTCTTCATGTGGCCAAAAACAAATGAGTAATCAGCTTGCAATTATCTTGCCACAATTCTATGGAGGTGGGCATTATTCTCTTTTGGATACTGCTGCCATGAAATAAAGGAAGCAAAATCAGTAGTTCTTGCAATCTAATCCTGTGATATTAATTACCAAGAATATGTGCCTGACATGGTTTTAATTTGTTTCTCACTGAGAGTTATCTTACCAGCTGCCAGTGGATACCTGATTACTGGAGACAGCCTCCAGATGTTCTTCTATCTTGAATTGTTTGTGTCACTAATGGCAAACACAGGAGGAACTCTTCCCTTACACGGGCTGTGTTTTAAAATACGTTTGTACATTTCTATTCTCATTTGTTTCCTTCATGGACCAGTGCAGCCTGCTTGCTTAGCACAGCAGAAAGCAAGTTGCATAGGGCATTCTAGTTAAAAATCATTAGTGTGGCTTTAAAAATAATGAGTTTTAAAAAGATTAGCTAGAACATACACATGTACCAAATAGTATTTTAATCTCTAGAGTACTATAACATCCTTCTTTGTTTTCTTTTCCCTGAATGATGAAACCCAGAAACAAACTTTCCCTAAAATGCACTCCACCAAATGTGCCAAAATAAGTCTTTTATGAAAAAAAAAGTATCATTAAGTGTTTTGAAGTTAAAAAGCATCAACCTGTACAAACTGGGGACACCAGCCTGCCTTTAGTGTTTTATGTCTAGTACTCTTATTGCAATGAGTTAATATGCCACTTTCCACCTTCATTTTCTCTTTCTCCCAAAAAACTTGTAGATAAGCAACACACAACGACAAGGCTGAATGGAGTTGAGTGGTGGCTCCTTGAGTTTCTGAGGAAAAGAGCTTGGAAATCCTCTGCTGTTGCACAGTGATGTGCACAGTCAGCAGAAAGAGGGAACTTTCTGTAGACTTCTGTAAACGCTGCAGCCAGAGAGGAGCAGAATCTCCATTCTTGGTCTCCTTCTGGCCAAAAAAACCGAGAACTGATGATATTTTTCAGTGCAGCTGCCCAGCACTGAGAAGATGGAGATACTTAAGAAGAAGATGTGGTGTGACTTCAAGAAGAAACACACACACACACTTACATAGGTGGTCACTGCAAGTAGAGAGCACGTATGTTGTCACTGCAATAAAATAAAAGACCAAAGCATTCTATGTTGTAGGGCAAAAGGGTTGATACTGGAAAGAGACAAAGAACATCCTGGATCAAATTTCATTTTCAAGTGACAAAATTGCACAGCGTTATTCCTTATGCAGAACTCCAGTTCACGCCATCACAGAGAGATATTGCTCCATTGCTTTAGTGCCTTGATGATGAGAAAAGGTTCAGAAGTCCAAACTAAATTTATTCATAGATAGTTCAGGTACATTTGTTTTTATGTCTTTTAACTCAAAGAACTCTTCTTGCTGTATAGTGCTCACTATGATGAACCAACTAATATCAAGCTCTAATCCATGTATATTTTTCATTTTGCTAAATTAAAAAAGGAATTGCAGTATCACCTCTATTCTGATCATCCTCATAGCTCTTCCTCAAACTCCTAGGTTATAATTCATCCTTCCCAAGTGCCAGCAGTGATGATCAATTTGAGGTCACTTTGGTGCCTTGAACTATAACTCTGGTACACCTGTATCTCTATACAGTGATCTACTGATCAACAAATTTTCTCTTTCTATATTGTTTCCAAAAAATAACCTACCATCTTACATCAGTAATTTCTATTGTCCCTAAATTCTTGACTTTGTACTCTTTGTTATCGAATTTTATTTTCTCCTTGCCTTGCTTCCTACTTATTTTTTCTCCTCCAGGTGCCTTATCAAGAAGCTTTCAATATCATTAAGTTTATATATCTGGGTGTAATAAGTTCTTCTCTAAAAGGAAGTCCTAATGAAGAAAGACTTTAAATGAAACAGATGAACATCCACTAAATCCCTATTAAATAGATAACAGAATCTAAAAAAAGAGCAGATATGTTCAGGCCACAGGAGCAACAGATAAAAGAGAAATCATGTAGAAAAATTGTTGGGTTCTAAAATAATCTGCAATCCTAAGCCAGGAAAAAAGATTAGAAACTCTAAAAATATTGTGAATTTAGAAATCCAAAAGAAATCCAAATCAAATCAAATCAACCCAAAATATTTTTTTAATTTCAATATTTTAATTTTCAATTTCATATTATTTGTACTGAAGTTATTCTACATTTATCCTATATGACCAGGCTGAGAGAAAATTGTGATGAAAAGACTGAAGTATTTTCCCCAAGCCTAGTAATTATATCATTCTTCTTGGAATTTTCACAGCTTTTCCACAATTATTTTCACATTTTCACTGAAGTCTTACCCAAAAACATTTGCTTGTCAACAAAGGCAAATATAGTTTCTTCCAAAAAATATAGCACAGACCTAGAAGTTCTGGAAGAAGATTTGTTTTCATTGCCCAACACATCAGGCTATGGCAACCCTTCCCGTCTCCATCAGTCCAGTGATAGAGTTTTATTACTTGCCATGGATGAGTCCTAATGAACACAGAATAAGCTGCTCACACATCTCTTCTCCATCACTGTGTGAAATTTAGTCCTTCTTTTTAACCCAAAGAATTAAAATTGTATAGTGGCCAACTGAGACCCCAAATTAAATCTATATTTAAAAGCATTTCCATTGCGTTACTTGCAGTGGCAGACACAGTAATTTATTCGTGATCCGACCTGTGAGATTCCAGCAGTTTCTGAAAATTGTTAGAGTAAATTAAAACAAAGATTTTTGTAATACATTTTTCCTCATTGTGAAGACTCTCAAGCTGAGCAAATGCATTATTAGTCTGGTGTAAGTTTAAGTGGGTACTTAATAAAGCAGCCAAAGCTCCACACAGATCATGGCAGTCTTAGAATTCTAATCTAGTTTGAATTGGAAACCTCCTGCTATTTCTTGAGATATTTCTCTATTATGTCTGTGATATAGCATGACTAACACTGGACCAAAATCATTAAGGCTGTAGGCACAAATGCCATTAAATGCATGTGTCAAAACACATGTATACCTATTGTCCATACTTGCATGCTGACAGTGAGACTGCTCCATACACAGATGATTACTAGCATGCTCATTTAGTTAATTATGTCCTTAATTCAGGATTGGACTCTCAAGGGAAGGATGGTGGGTTTCTGTGCTCAGAGCTCTTGGGTGTTGCCACCTGTGGGGATCCCAAGGCAGGCGGGGCATCATGGCTCTGCCAGCAGGGTGCTGGTGACAGCCCCTAAGGAGACTCTCAGTGAGTCAGCCAGAGTCCAAAAAAGCAGGAAATGTCAGAAAGGTCACATCCCACAGGTAAAAACGTGCTCAGCTTTGAAGAGAGCTGCTGCCTGCAGCCAGGTTTCACAACTGTGGAGCTTCAAAAGCCAAAGGGGGAGGAGTTGTTTCTATACATGCTGCTTCATCAACATGTATGTCTCACAGAAGAGGCAAGAAGACATAGTCTCAAGTCTAAAAAACCAAAAAGATATTTGATCCCACATCTTGGAATTCGTCAGGAATTCAATGAGTGGATAGAAGGACAGTATCCACTAATGCTAAGCCCAGGGGCTGAACTACCTGTGTTCCATGGCCCAGGGAAGTACAGGAGACTGGAGGAAACTGGCAGTAATGCTGCCAAGGAGTGAGAAAGCATGTGAGCTGGATCTCTACAAGAGAAGAAAAGACACAGACAAAAACGTCTTTATTTAGAAAGAAACAATTGTTGGCTCAAGGTTTCAAAAGGAAAAAATGGAGGTGAAAAGGTAAAAACACTGAGTGAAAAGAACACTGAAGGGTGGCATTTCAGTGGCACTGGAGATCAGCCTTGCAGGTACAAAAAAACTGCAGAATAGTTCAAAGTGCTAAACCATATGTTTAGCAGCATCTCTTGGGATTTACCATCAATGATTATATAGTCACTGACCAGAGTGACTACAGTGTTTGGTGAATGTTTGCAGTTGCTAGAGTCATAAAAGATTTACACAAATGTTAGCTTGTGATAAGTGAAAAAGTAATTTAAGACTCTGAGTTTCATCTCTTTACAATGTGTGCAAAATATTTATTCCATGTAATGTGTGTTACTTTTATGACTTAGCAATTGTTCTCTCTTCCTTAAAAAATCTGGAACTATTGCATTAATTCTGCGTATTTTCCAGTGCAAACCAAATGAAGGTTAAACTTAACTATTTGCAGGAAAGAAATTTTAAAAACCCGAACTCTACCTACTCAATGCATTGTTCTCTCAATTTCTTGCCTCTAAATTAGAGGTTAAGTTGCCTAATTGTATTTTTTTTTTTGTACTTAAAATCTTACTATAGGCAAAAAGAACAAACAGTATGCAAAGTTAATAATTTATTATTAGTCTAATCTAGCTAACTAAATAACTTAATCCATTAATAATGATAAGAATATTTAGTTCAGAACTCATGCAGGTAAAATGAGGTGGTTACAAACCTTCTAATATCTCCTCCTTTCTTTGGCCCTGCTTGCATTCCTGCTATAAGCAATGGCACCACTGTATTGACTGGGCAACAAGAGTAGAGTCTGTACTGGCCCTGCAAGGCTTCTGAAAAACAGCAGGTTGATTCTACTGTCATTTTTTCCCAGGCCATCCTATTAATGCTTTCATAATCCTGTGTCTTATGATGGCACCAACAGCTGCACTGGACTGGAGTGAATAATAAATTAGATGAGGGTGAATAAGACTTGTCCAAAACTTGAGAAAAAGCTACACTATGACTGACTTAATATATACCTTTACTTTTATGAATATCCACACAATTTCAGTTACTAAAATATTTTTATTGATGTGTTTATTATACAGAACTGCACATATTCAGCCTTAAAAACCTTTACTGGCTTACCTCTTGGCAAATACTTCATCACCTTATCCACAGAGACATACAGGAACATATGTATAAGACATATGAGAAACTAGCAGCTGTAGAAAATCTTCTCTGGAAAAAAAATGTGGATAAGCTTCACCAGAGAACTCAGAAAAATAATTATTTGAGATTGTATTGATTTATGAGACAGATCTTCATCTAGTTATGACTGTTTCAACTCCAGTGAAGCCAGTGGAATTACATCTACACCCACTGAAGTTTTACCCCACACAGTTAATTGACTCAGCTAAGAGTATGGTGTCAATTGAAAAATCTTAAATAGCAATTACAGGTAATGCTTCTAAGATTTTATTTCTTATAGAAGAGAATCTTGGAAAAATAACAAATGAAATCAATCCATGATAAGCTGCAGAGTGCAGTTCATAATGCTGCAATTAGAAATTCTGTGTTACTGCAGAGCATTGTGCTAGAATGCTGCACCAAATATACCATTTAAATGGTTTTTCATGTGTGATGATGGCCCTTACCATGTGTTTTAAAGAAGTGGGGAGAGAGGTGGAGAGGGAATTAATATACAAAATTATACCACAGAGGATACAATGAGACTGCTGTTTTCTTTCCTCTTCCATTTTTCCTCCCCTGTCCTAAAATGTATGGATTTGTAAGATTTAATTAATTCATCCCTGTCCTGAACTTAAGAAATGAGAAGGATGCAACTCAACTGAGCACCAGTTAGTGCTGGCTGAGAACACAGCAAAGCTCAACAGCTCCAATAATGAGCTAAGGTTGCTTTTCCTCTGTGTAATGTCATAAGAACAGGATGATAGAATAAAATGCTCTTCTCTAGGGAGTCCTCTACACAGCCCTCATACAGAATCTTTGGGTGCCTGAGGGATCTCACACTGTTTACTGACCAGCTTCCATAGTTGCTGTTTTCTTATATGTAATACTTGGTGGGAAAAGTGGCTAGATACAAAGTTGGATAACAGAATTCTGTAGCAAATTCTCTATGAATAATAGTCATAAAGAGGTACTTGCAGCTGCTTTCAACCTCTTGTACCTTAAAAAGTTGTTCTGCTGTTGTGGGTACCTCCCGAGTCTTCTACCTCTCATCTTCATTCAAATATTTGTGTCTTTGAAAGCAGCATGAATTACAGAATCACAGAAAATCTCACATTGAAAGGAACCCATAAGGGTCATAAAGTGCAACTCCCTGCTCTTGCAGGAGTGTCCAACACTAAGCTGCATCACTAAGAGCATCATCAGACTCTCTTTGCACTCTGACAGGTTTGTGCCTGTGACTCTTTCCCCAAGGACCCTGTTCCAGGGACCAGCCACTGCATCAGTTAAAAACCTCTTTCTAGTGTGCAGTCTGATGCAGCCTCATTTCATTTCCTGAGGTCTTACTGCTGGTCACCAGAGATATCAGCAGTGCCCCTCTGCTGCCCCCCGTGAGGGAGCTCTAGAGGGTGATGTAGTTAATATCAGCCTGTGCGACAGCCAGTGTGTTGGACCATGTACAGAATTGTGCTCCCAATAGCAGCAGCATTCCCCCATCACCTTTCTTTGCTTTTCAAACACGTTTCTTCTGATCTAAGAGATTCCTGGTGTGTATTCATAGAAGATGCTAAGTTGGAAGGGACCCATCAGGGTCATCAAGTCCAGCTCCTGGCCCTGTGCAGGACACCCCAAGAATTTCACCATATTCCTCAGAGCATTTTCCAAAAGCTTTTTGAACACAGACAGGCTTGGCACTGTGACCACTTCACTGGGCAGCCTGTTCCACTGCCCAACCACCCCCTGGGTGAAGAACCTTTTCCTGATATCCATCCTAAACCTCCCCTGATTCCTTCATGCCATTTTCTTGAGTCCTGTTATTGATCACAGGAACACAGAGATCAGTACCTGCCCCTCCACTCCCTCGCTGAGGATGTTGAAAAACACAATGACATCCTGTCTCAGTTTCTCTTTTCTGGCTGAATAGACCAAGTGACCCCAGACACTCCTCCTGTGGCTTCCCCTCAAGGCCCTTCACCTCCTTTGGACACTCACTAATAGTTTAATGTCTTTTTTTATAATGAAGCATCCAAACTGCCCCCAGCACTTGAGGTGAGGCTGCCCCAGCTCAGAGCAGAGCAGGACAATCCCTCCCTTGCCCTGCTGGTGATGCTGTGCCTGATGTCCCCAGGACAAGGTTGGCCCTCCTGGCTGCCAGGGCACTGCTGGCTCATGTTCAACTTGCCATGGACCAGCACCTCCAGGTCCCTTTCTGTGTTGCTGTTTTCCAGCCTCCCATGCCCTGGTTTATATACACAGCTCTGTGCCAGGTGCAGAATCCAGCACCTGCCCATGGTTGGTGATTGTGCATCTCTCATGTGCCAAGGTCTCTCTTCCCACTGGAGTGTCACCAGGATGACACTCTGTGTCAGGACACTGCCCTGAGATCAGCTCAGCTGGTTACAGCATGGTGCCAATAGCACCAAGGTTGTGATCCCTGTACAGGCCATCCATTTAAGAGTCAGACTTGATGATCCCTTCCAACTCACAATGGTCTGTGATTCTGTGATTCTGTAATTCTGTATGTCAGCATGACAGTATATGTCCTATCTCTCAAAGTGGATCCAGGCCGCCCTTTTTCCCTGACATTAAACTCAGGTCCACATTGTTTATTTTTCTTAAAAGCATGAGTCTTCCTCAAAAAGAAAATCAAACATAATTTTGACTGTCTTGGAGATGAGGCTATACTTTTGGAAACAATAGCAGTTATGTGAGATCCCTTCACTCCTCATCTGCTTATTCTGGATTCTATTCTTCCTGGAGAAAGGAATATGCATTTGTTAGGCCAGTGTTCTGCTCTATTTCTTTGCATCGTTGAACAAACATGTTTTTCAATATCTCAATGGAGCTTGGTATCAAGGGGTGGGAAAAGGGAGTACCGTGAAATGGCACCATCACCAAGCCCATGAATGTATAAACTTTAAACATGCATATTTTGACTGCTCTTCATTTTTTAGAGCACATCTTAAATGCTGTGGTCATTTTCATGCTGCTTCTTGAAAACCTCTCAAAGTTATCAATATACTATTTGTTTTGTTTGTATTGAACAGTATTATAACAGCATAACATTATATTGTGTTAAGGTTTTCCCCTATTAAGTTGTTTGAAGAGCATATTAGTTCTTCGCAGCTACAGTGTTGATCTGGGAGCTTTTTCTGTTTAATCATGCAAAGAATCAAAGATATACAAAGCTGAAAGCAAGCTCAGGAGAGCACCATCTCCAATCCCCAGCAATTAGGCAGAATGATTGATTTACAATTCTCTTCTAAGTTACTCTTCCCAATACCAAATCTCTCTGTACCATGGGTATATCAGCATGAGTTTTGTTCTCATTTGCTTACATTTTTTATATATTTGTTATATACTTATTTATAAAAACTGTTTTCATACTTCCTCCTAAATCACTGATAAAATTTGAACAAGGTGAAAAACAAGTCTCTGAGAATTAACTGCTTATTAAACATTTCCTATTTACAGTTATATTATTATATGACATTTTTATAATGAACTTCAAAAATCACCACTTAGCAAATTTTTAGTCCATTAAATATGCAACATTGATTTTTTTCTTATCAATTTATTTTCTTTCTCTTGAAGCTAAATGTCATATGCAGCATGAAGGGAGTAACAATATGGAATAGATTCAAATTGTGCTGCTTCTAATTTAACAATAAAGTATGATATTATCTGTTACACCTGTTATCACTGTCTTTTTTTTTTTTATTAGAAATGAAGAATTTGCTTATCTCTTCAGCTGGTCTGTGACAGTCAGAATACTCCCAGCTGGAAAAGGGCAAACAAGTGATCTGATTTGTAAAAATCAGTCTAAATGTTAAATTTGTCATTTGCTTCCTCATATTCCATCCCTGCCTTCTGCAGAGAGTAAGTAGCTAGTGGCTGAGTCGATGCTGTAGAGTTGCTACTTCTTATAATTCTAAGGCAGAATTAAACGATGCGAAAACGTGGTGGAGCACATCACACTCTCTTGGAAGGCAGAGGAGTGAGGTTACTCTGTAGTTCAGTTTGCTGCACAGACAGAAAAGAAACTTCAAAAGAAGAATCCATACATCAGAGACTTTTTTACTTAAAAATAAGAAAAAAAAGTACACAATCCCACTAAATCTTTCATCTGCAGTCTCACAAATGTGCAGTTCTAATCAAAGACATAGTAATGTGTGTCCCTGTAAATAAAAAATTTGAAGACAAAAGATGTTGCTGTGGATGGAAAGATGCAGAAAAATTCTGGTATACCTAGCCATGGGCTAGAGACCTGTTCATGAATATCTCATCTTCACAGCAGATGGACAGGCAGCTGAATTGGCTCCATAGTTCCAGCTCTGAAGAACACCTCAGAAGCAATCCTGCATTAATGACAAGGTCTGCCTGTCAGACACAGGCTTAAAAATTGTATCCATGAAATAAAACTCCAACCCTTTGCTTAGCTAGATTAAATGTGTTTTTATTTCCAACTTTTAAAGTGATGCAAATATACCTAGAGGGGAGGGAGACTCTTACTGGTCACAGGGAAAAATGCAAAGAAAGCAGAGCAGTGGCATCCTTCAGAGTACCTAAAACTGGAGACTCTAGCGTAGAGTCCTCCTGTGTAGGCTGTACAGGGTCAAGCTGTCTCTACTAACAGTGTCAGCAGTGTCAGAAACTAGGATTCACAAAAGATTTAATCCTGGTGAATTTTATCTGCATGATCTCTTGGAAACAGATGGTATATTGCTTCACTTGTTTTTCACAGATCCTCTTATCTTGTGTTTAATTTCTGCATGAACACAATATCATAATATTATTTTTTAATTTAGGCAGTGAATACCGAACATATCTTGTTACAAGAAAAGAAAAATGACTCTAAGGCAAATAGTGTTAATGATCATAGATTCATAGAACCAGTCACAGAATCAGTCATAGAATCACAGAATGGTTTTGATTGGAAGGGACCTTAAAGACCATCTGGTTCCAACCCCCCTACCATAGGCAGGGACAACTTCCACTAGACCAGGTTGCTCAAACCCCACCCAGCCCAGCCTGGAACACTTCCAGTGTTTCACCACCCTCACTGTAAAGAATTTCTTCTTTATATTTAATCTAACCCTACCTTTCAGTTTAAGGCCATTCCCTGTGGCCCTGTCACTACATACCTCTGCAAAAAGTTTTTTCCCAGCCTTCTTGTAGGCTGCCTTCAGGTACTGGAAGGCTGCAATAAGGTCACCCAACAGCCTTCTCTTCTCCAGGCTAAAAAATCCAAATTCTCTCGCCCTTCCCTCATAGAAGAGTGGGTCCATCCCTCTAATCATCTCCATGGTCTCCTCTGGACTCACTCAAACAGTACAAGGTCCTTCCTGTGCTGAGAAGCCCAGAGCTGGGCAGAGTATTCCAGGTGGGGTCTCACCAGAGCAAATAGAGGGGAGAATCCCCTCCTTCACCTGCTGGCCACACTGCTTGTGATGCAGCCCAGGACATGGTTGGCTTTCTGGACTGCAAGTGCCACTGCCAGATCATGTCAAGCCTCTCATCCACCAGCATCCCCAGTCCTCTATGATAATGCTCTGTGATAATCCTCCATGAACTGTTCTCAGAATTTAGCAAAAATGTGCTAAAATTATCACATTGTTACACTAGATATTTGTATGGTCTGTTTATCACAAGTCCTCATGTTTGTGTGCCTGTAAAACACCAGTTGTATTTTCTTTTACTCATTCACCTAGTATGTCTGATTGTCTTGCCAGAAATATGAACTGTGTGTGCCTGGAGGAATTAACTACAATCCTTTTCATGCAGAATCCCATCTCTCCGGCAACACACAAGCTTTAGTTCCATTATCTAAATCTTTTATCTTCCCTTCTTTGACTGAAGGATAGTTTTTCATCTTTATATTTTTCAGTGAATGAAGTGCAGATGAAGATCTCTTATGTGACAGAAATATTCCACCTTTCCTGTGAAATTGTCCTGAAGGCCTCATCAAAGACAACACCCTCTGAAATATTAGGTGCATATGTTAAAAGTAGTCATTTGCATTCCATTAAAATAACATAGACCCTACTGCTAAAACTTCCATCCTGTCCTTTGAATTTATGTGCACTGAAAACAGCTCTTTTGTAAATATAATCATTATCCTGGTTTCTTAAAAGAATCTTAAGAAAAGATATTGCTTCTTCCTATTTCTTTGATATTTCCTTCTTATGCATAAAGAAACACTGTGCCTTCCTGCAAGTCGTCCTTTTAGGATAAAAATTCTTATGAAAAACTTCCTAAAACCTAAAGAACTGTAGTTATGTTGGGTATCTTTTTCGCCATTCTCTCCTTTTTTATATTAACATAAATCTTTCCCACTCCTGATCTTTTTGTCCCATTTGTTGGTTTAGTTATGGCAGATCAGAAGTGCTGTTAGTACTAAACTTGAACTTTGTTTGCCACTACAGAGGTGGCAGTCTGTCACTAAAGCAATTTTGCCACGTGGCTTCGTTGCTGTGCACACTGCTCTGAATGCATTTCCTTTACTTAGTTCCCTCAACTCTTTCCACTTGTTCCTTCTTGCTCTCTTGCAGTCCTGCAGCTCCAGGATCTCAGTCCCAGCTGTCCCCGCAGTATCACTGTCCTTTTCCTCATGGACATCAGTTCATTCATCAAAATCCAAACAGGCTGTCCCGGCTGAAGCAAGCCAAGCTTTTGTTGCAGGTTTTTCACGTTGTAATTGCTTGTCTTTCTGGGAATAAAGTCGTGCCTTGAGTGCCAGATCTTTGCAATCACAATTCTGGCTTTGCCACCATGCTTTGTGCTGTGCCTGGCTGCTTTTCCTTGCCCGTGCTACACATCACTGCCTTAACAAGCTGCTGAGTTCCTGCAGAGCCATTAAATCTTTGTGCCTCACCTCTCCCTTTCCTACTTCCAGGCTTGTCATAGCTGAATCACACAGCACGTGCATAGACAGTATTCCAAAATAGGGTTTCATGAAGAAAGAAGAAGAAAGGCATTGAGTATATTTTCCCCATCTAAAATGCAATAAATTTTCTACTCATGGAGTGTAGGGTTTATAACCTAAACTCAATCTGAGACAGCAAAGCAACCTACCCCTAACACTGTCTTCAAAATTGTCAAAAGCAGCAGCAGGATGTAATAGTAAGCTTGCTATAATGACAGAACTCACTTTTCTCACAGTTACACTTCTTTTCCCATACAATACTTTATATCTGGTTCCATAATAATTATTAGACATTATAATCGTTCTAATACCATTCACCAGTAAAGCTAGAATATCTACCATGTGCAGGAAGAGTCTGATATCCTGTGGGTTTTTTCTGGTTTAGGACTTTCTTTAAGATAGGGCTTTTTAAGATTTGTGGATAAAACAAATATTCTTGCATTGTTCTATTTTTCCCCTTTTCAAGGATGAAAAATAGCTTGCATGTGATTTTTCTGAAAATTTGTTAGTGCCAGACACCAGTCAAAGTAGTGAAATGCAAATTCTGAAAAAAACTTTGTAAAATTCTGGGCAGGCTGGTTAGCACTGTATAATTAATCTTTCTTTTATCCTGTAATCTGGGGCTGAGCTGCCATGCAATATATGCTCCATCTTTGCCTATCTCAGCCAGCACTAGTATGCACTTGCTTATTATCTTCCTTGAAAAATTCCATCCATCATTCTAATGTCATTATTTGTCTTATGATAAATTCTGTCAAGATTGGGAGAGTATGATTAGTATTTCAAACTCTAAAATAGAGACAGGAAGATCTCTTTAAGGCCTGCTGATAGGTAAACAGAAATTCCAGAAATCTCATCTTGTGTATTGAAGGCAAAGAGGGTCCAACTCACCACAACAAGATAGCTGGCCACAGAGTAGAAAAGTTGCCAGGGACACTGAACATGAATTTTTCAGTTTTGTCATTCCCTGCCTACTGATGTCTCTTGTCTACTGAATGAGACAACTTAAATGGTCAAAATTCAAGAAGAAGAGCATCCTCACAAAGCCATTTTGCCTTTCCCGTCTTTCTCTCATCCTAATTTTCACTGCTTCTTCTGGTCTGGAAAAGTTGGGAGACTTCCTCTGCAAATTCTACTTGCCAAAGACACCAGGGTATCTGCCAAAGCCCTGAACCTTTTCACACAATGTCTTGCAGCAGAAGTTGCACATGCCTGGTAATTGTCATGTCACATTTTGGCACACCAGGAACAAGAAGGTCAGATGGCCCTTGCCCCTTTCTCTGTTCAGAAGAGCAAATGAAAACCAGTTCATTTGCTGTGACTGTCAGTCAATCACAACTCTTGCTCTGAGCAAATATCAAACACTCTGCTCAAGAGATATTGTGCCTAAATGTTCTGGCTCACAATTACCAGCTTTAGCTATTAATTCTACGGTAGGTGAAGCTGAGAGATAAATTTGGTTATAGAAGATTTAACAGAGGTTATATTTATTAACCCTTATTTAATCATCTCAGCCAAGCAAACAGCTTTGATCTACAGCGTAGAGCTGTAATTCAATATTTACACCTTGCATGAAAATATGGCATTTAATCTAATCAAGTTGGCCAATGCTGAACATGCCACATTAAATGTTTGCTCTTCAAATCTGGAGTTCACTCATTCTGTCATTCTAATTCCCGGACCCAATTTGAAAATAGTTTGCATTACATGCTATCTTGCAGCTTTATATGTTTGCCTACCAAACACAGGTTAAATGACCTTGTTGTGTGAATGTGACATTGTTAAAATCAAAGAATAAATGCACCAGTATTATCTACTGAAAGGAAAACTAACACATTGCTAACAGCAAACAGACAAAATATCTCTGCATTTGTAACAGTTCTTTTGCTACCAAAAATAATCTTGCTTTTCGTAATTCAGCAGAATGTTAGCGGGTTGTGCGATCATCGCAATTTTTTCTTGTCCTGTTCTAATAAAATCCTTTAAACAGTGTGTTGAAAGATGAATAAACAAATGGGGAGGCAGCAAAAATAAACAGTGTAAAGTTAAAATCTTTTTAAAAATTACAGTCTAAAACAAAGCAGTGAAGCCTGACTCTAATCTCACACAAACCAGTTCCAGCAAAGCAGGAGCAATTCTAATGATCTTGAAGGAGGTGCAATGGGAGAATGAGATCACAGTTGAAGCCTTATTTCCTCACTGCTTTTTGTGTTTCTTGTACTGGATCTGGGACAGCAAGGAAAAAATAAGTGTTTAAAAACCGAACCAATATCCTCCCCTCTCTTCCCTCCCACCCCTCCAAAAAATATAGTAGCCAAATGGTATCACAAAGACAGAACTAATAAGAAATTTGCACAGAGTTAATTTTAAAACATCTGCATTTTTTACTTGCACTAAGTTTTTAATACTGTCCTCACAGATGGACAACACCTGTGGTTGTGGAAAAACTGAGCTTGTATAAAGAGGCAGAATTGTCCTGGTCAGCGCTAGAGGAAATTCTCTGTGTTTCAAATGTTTATTCAGAGGACTGGTGACCACAGCAGGTGACAGAAGTTATGGAAAGGGTGGGTCAGGGCATGGCCACCCCATCATGCCATAAGGACCCTGTGCTGTGCTGTGGGATGAGGCAGCTCCTGGGCCCAGCACAGGTACCTCCTGCATTCTGTGAAACTCTGCAGCACAGACTCATCCTTTGAAACAGATCTTAAACTTTCAGCCCCACTTTGCTCTCTTATGTGCAACAAAACATGGAAAACATTTCTGTAGTTCTTTTACATACAAGCATATCACTATTAATATAACATTTTTCTTCCAGTACACAATGTGTTACTGTTTCTGTTTCACTCGCTACTTTTTTTTTTCAAATATATAAATGTAGCTACATACATACAGGATATCATAAATGGTTTAGAGAGGGCAATATCAATGTCATTGACACAATAATACAAAGATATTATAATAATAAACCAGATTATACATTACAGAAGGAAAATTCAGTGATTTTTCCACGCTCACAAAACGAGAGCAAGCAATCTACATCCATACTTCAATTCACCTGCCCTAGCTTGGATACCTCAAAGTTTCAATTCTGGAATCACAGCTACTCAGCTTATGTTCCTCTTAGGCACAATGGAGATGAAATATCAATTAAAGCAGCTTTCATCTCATCCTAGAATAAGTCACATTCTGGAGGCTTAATTCTCTCCATCCGATATAAAGATAACAGATAGCACTTCCAGTTCATCCATAGAAAAATTTATGTACTTTAAGTGAAACAGAGCCACCCTGACCTCCTGATTCCTATGTTATACATTATATAGTGGTGTGCATTGCATAGAGGGAGACCTAGAAATTTTGGTTCATGTTTCTCTGTACTTTTCCCATTACTTTTATTGGTATTTCATTCTCTCCTTCCTTCCCCTTACAAAATACCTGACTTAAACACGACGAACTATTTTATTGTTAAGCATTTAAGAAGAGATAAATGATGGTTTGAATGTTAATGCACCAAGGTAGATCAGAATCTCAGAACTGTTAAATGGTTTCTGATCCACTGGAGCATAGCGTCAGTGCTATAAAGAAGCACTCCCTGATGGATTGTTAGCAATACTCTAACTCTTTTCAGGACAATAATATTGACTTCACATTAGACAAACATGAATCTTCTAAACAAGAGGTGAATACACAGGAATCAGCCTCTTTGTGTCTAGCAGCTAAAAGGTGGCAGGACACACTCTATAGAGTTTAATTTAAACTGTAATTAGCTTTTGCAGTGAAGTGCAGTAAGGTAACAAATGAGGTACAGTGTTGCAACACAGGACTCAAGAGAGAATGGAGGAGGTCAGAGTCTTTACCTCGACAATTTCTGGTTTTCACAGAACCCATTATTACTAAAACACAGACATTAAATGACGCTTATGCTTTCAAAGGGGTAGTTGTGCGGCAGAAAAAAAAAAAAGAAAAAAATGGTGAGGTACTTAATCTGTAGTTGAAAGTTGCTCAAATGTGAATGCAGACACTTTCCTCTTTAGCTGTAGACCACATATTCTGAAAAAGTAATGCAATAGCTCAGTAAATTGCTTAGCATTTACCAACGGTTTATGACCCCAGAAGAAGTCAGATACATCAGTGAATTTTTACATTTACAGGTGCAATTTTATGTCTGCTAATGAGAAACAGAACAACTGAATGCTACTACGGAGTTTATTCAGAACTCGGAATCATGGTTTTCATTCCATTATAATTCTATAAAAAATTAAAGTCCAAAAATTTAGTACTTGTGATTACCCAAAACTAGTTTTTTAATTTCAGGAATGTAGGAACTAGAAATCCAGAATTTAAGGCAATTATTTACTCAGAGTCTTACCATCACTTAATTTAGTATAGAAATGTGAGGGGTTTTACTACTCTTCACTAGTCCAGAAATAAAACAGAAAACACAGCTGGAATAGACCTCATGAGGCAGGCTAATCCACACCTGTGATCCAATCCCAAATCAGCTCAGTCCAAGCTCCTCTTGATGGATATTTGTATAAATCAGTCTGCAAAGTCTTTTATTTCAATGATTAAATCTCCTTATCATAAAAAAAAAAAAGAACAAAAAGAAAAAAAAAGGGAACAAAAAAGATATATGTTCATGAATCCATTCACATTCTTAATGTCCAAAAGCTTACTAAAAAATTCTTTTCACAGAAAAACTGTGACATGGTTAAAATATTCACTGGTGGAGTATCTTCTATGCTGCACTTGGGTTTCATTTCAACTTCACTTGCCAGCACTTTGAAAAATTCTTACAGATAAACCTGGATGTTATATCCTTCATCTATTCATACCTTGCCTCTCAACTCTCACCCTCAAATACAGCATAGCAAAGTAAGTATAACATTAATGAATTAATTAAACTATGAAAATATAACTACTAGCTTTCTTTGGAAATTTGAAACTGTCTTCACTGTGAGTTTAGTTACTCTGAACAAAGACACGGGGTCAAAAAGACAAAAGAAAACTGTTTTCAAATGTCTCTCCACAAAGCTGTGATTTGCTTCAAAACTTAAGTGTAGGAAAAGGATGAACATTGGCCAAGAAAAAGAAAATTTCTGAAAGTTTATTTCAAAATTTGTCAAAAAGATGCCACCTGTTTCATTACATCTTTAGAGGCTGAGTGCTTCCTTGTGTGGCTGCCAATCCAGTCTTCCACTTCTGCATTACATTGTCCATGTAGCCTTGCCATGAGCTGCATGGCTCTCATGGAAAATTATCAAAGGGAATTTCCAAATGCCTGAAAGAAAAAAGCATTTAAATAGACCAAGACAAAACAATTTAGTGTACCTATGCAGCATCAATCACTCAAAGATCTTAAAAAGGCTCTAAAGACACTAATTATCTGAGGTTTGTAATGGCTAGGGATTACAGATTAGTACAGCATATAAAAATAAAGTACATGTACTGGAATCATGTACCTTTTACTAAATATTGATGCATACATTGAATTGTGCTTTAAAATAAATGTCCCCTGATATTTCTTCATTGCTATTTCTTCATGCTCAATGATATTACTTCATTGCTACTTTTCTCAGAGGTATTTTCTAGAATATTATGTTATATAAGGCCATACCCTTAACTGAGATAAATCAGTATCATCCTAGTTTCAAATGAGCTGCACTGAGTTTAAACCAGTAGAAAATCTTGCCAATTTTCTTCATCCTTTTACAAAAAGCCCCTGCATGCAGCATAGAACTTGTGTTTGAACACAAAGAAAAATAAGATTTTCAGTGTATGCACAGCAAGGAAAATTACTAGCTTTTGGATATTGCAGATTTAAGGGATATATGAGAAGCTTATGAGCTCTCATACTCTACTATATTGCTTTGGAAGCTGGACTAGGATAGGCATGATGGAGAGGTTTAGCAGAGTACATATTAGAAATTCGAGTAAGCCGCAACCATGAAATAAAAATTATAGCAGACAATACAGTATAATGCTTTTATGAAACATTGGAAGCATCCAAAAGAGCTCATCTCAAGTTTTGCTTCCAAGTAAATTATTAATTTGGTCTCCAAGTCCAGACAAGTTTTCTGCCTCTCTTTCTCAGGGTTTTTTTTTCCCCTTTCTTCCAGCCAATCAGTTTTTGGCTTAAGATATGGTTCATGAAAATATATATGGATAACTGTTTTATAATTCATTTAATGTTTGGAACAACCTGAACAGTGACATGAAAACTTCAGAAAGTTTTTATTTTAATCCACTCCAGACTCAGAACAAATACAACTTTTCTCAGTGGAGAAGGATGGCACAAGGGAGATTTGGTCTCCAACACGATAGAGAAAAGAGAAGCAGATCTTGAGAACCAGCTAGTTTAAAAAAAATCTGATTTAGAGCTGATGCCACATAAAGAGGTCACCTTGCTCTAAATGCAGCACTTCAGCTTGTGCTGCCTTTTTCACAGGTTCAAAAAGATTTCCAGGCACAAGCCTGGAATTTTCTGCAAAACGTAATTATAATATACAATTATTAGAGTCCATGCAATTACTAGAGTCCTGCTAATTCAAGGCATCTCAGAAAGGGTGAGAGATATACCTTAACTTCCCAATAACTGCAATATGTGCAGGAATGGATACGGCCAAGGCAAATGATGAAACAGACAAAAACCTGGGAGTCTGTTCAGGTATTGCCTTTTCTCAGGAGCAGTGGCAATGGTAATAACTGGCTTAAGAAGGGCATTCCATACAATCCAGTCTCCTTGAAGGTCATTTCAGCAGTGGCTGATTCCATTTTTTATGATGCTGGCTAAGACAGACTCTGCAGGTGGGTTGGACTGTGGCTCTTTGGTGCTCTAGCTAACATGCAGATGAATAAATGTAAGTATCTAAGTACAGGCACTTCCTGCCAGATGTTTATGGCTCCATGTTTTGGGTTTGTATGGCCAGGTTAAATAGCACGGGGGCTACAGGGGTGGCATCTTTGAGGAGCTTCTGGCAGAGTCAATCCCAGCCATCTCCAAGACAGCTGGCCAAGGCTAGGCCAATCACCTCTATGACAACAGATTTAAGAAGAAAAAAAGTCACATAATTGTGTCCAGAGAAGAGTGGGGTGAGAATATGTAAGAGGAACAACTCTGCAGACATCAAAGTCAGTGGAGAATGAGGGGCCAGAGCTGCTCCAGGTGCCAGAGCTGAGGTACCCCTGCAGCCCATGGAGCAGCCATGGTGAGGCAGCTGTGTCCCTGCAGCCCATGGAGCATCCATGGTGATGCAGCTGTGACCCTGCAGCTTGTGGTGCAGGATGGTGAGGCAGCTGTGCCCCTGCAGTCCATGGAACTCCATGGGGAAGCAGGGATGCACCTGCATCCCATGGAGGAGACCAATGCCAGAGTGGGTGGATGCCTGAGAGGATGCTGTGAAGCTGGAGCAGGCTCCTGGCAGCGTTTGCACAGCAAGGAAAGGACCTGCAGACCCATAGAGAGAGGAGCCCATGATGGAGCAGGTTTTCTGGTAGGACCTGTGACCCTGTGGGGACCCACGTTGGAGCAGCAGAAGGACTCCTCTCACTGAGCAGCAGCAGCAATAACACGTGATGAACTGACCATAGAACCCACCCCCCATCTCCCTGGGGGAAGAGGTAGAATTGGAAATGAGGGGCAGGAGGGAATAGGCATTTTTAATGTGCTATTTTACTTTTCATTATCCTGCTCTGGTTTTGTTGGTAATAGATTCAATGAATATCCCTAATTCTAGCCATTTTTCCCATGACAGCATTTTGCGAATGAAATCTCCTGGTCCTTATCTCAACTCATGAAATCTTCATTATATTTTCTCTCCCCTGTCCAGCTGTACAGGGGAGTAGAGGGCTTTGGTGAGTGCCTGGAATCCAGCTAAAATCAATGCACACCAGCCCATTATTCTTAATGGAAATCTAGGTAAAGTAGAATTTATGTCTGATTTAAGGTAAATTTTCTATGCATATTTCCTGTTCCAAAGATAGCATAACTCTTTTTTTCCTTATCATGAGGATGTATTGTTATAAAAATCCTAAAGAGTAGTAGATGTTCAGAACTTTGACCAAGACCATTACTTAAAATGTCCAAATCTCTCAGTAATGTTCTTTTTTTCAGAAAATCTTTCTGAATTTACAGTATGACAGTAAGATTGAGACACTAAGAAAAAAAGGGAAAATTCAGGAGTTACCACTTCTGCAGGCGAACAGTTACAGCATTTTGCAATGGAAATCACTAACTGGCCAATATTCACTCCGAGGGTAATCAAACAAATAACTGGTAATGATCACACATAAAGGTAAGGTTTTCCACACAAGTGTGCTGTGGAATGTCGTGGCTATAGAGTACCAGTGGAAAATGTCACTGTCAACTGATATCAATTTGCTGTTTGCTGAGGCAAAATTAAAATAGACTTGAATGAATGGTTAAACTGGAGAAGCAATGCCTGGCAAGAAAATAAGGGAGGCCAGATACAGTGAATAACTCCCTGACCGTAAACTGACCCAACAGCACTTATGGAAATTTAGCTAATTACTTGTAAGAGGGGGAAAAAAATGCTGAGAGAAAAATAATTTAAAAAGGATTATGCTGCTTCTGCGTTTACCAGCTGTAATATGTCATCTTATAAACTGCAAAGTGAGTGATCATTCAATAAACCTTTAATTCAAAAGTGATATCTACAATTCATATGTGGAAGTTCAAAAAATCTAAGCTCATAAAAAAGTATATGAATTCTTTCAAGAGCAAAGGCCTTCTAAAGGATGCAAGGTTCCAAGTGGGCTCATTTTATAACAAATGTTAAAATAGAAGAGATTAAAAAATGTCTTTATTTTGAAAATAGCCCAGAAAAAAAGATAGAAATGAAGATAAAATGGATAATTATTTCATAATCATGTGCCATAGTTCAAACAAAAGGATAACTTTTTTGACAAACCAGAAAAAGAAACTGTCATTGAACAGAACTTGAAACAAGGAAAATAATTATCATTGAATATCAATGAAAATATCAGGAAAAACACGAAAATAACTAAGAGACAGGAAATCTATTCTTTCCTGAAAGAAGCTCTGATGGCAGATTGCAAAACTCAGCTTCTGGAGTTTAACTGTGCTGCTGTACAAGTACTGTACCAAATGTTTGTGCGAAATATTCAGTGAGAAGAAATCCTCAGTACTAGGTATTTTAATTTAAATTAGGGGAAAAAAAAATTACAGCACCCTGTGTTTTGTCTTCTTTTCCATTCCTCACGATGGAATGCTTTCCACCAGTTTCCAGAAGTGCTCCAGGCTCAAAAACCCCCCAATAAAAATGTTCCTCAAAAAGGGTAAAATGTGTTTTTGAATTTTTTTAACAGCACTTTAAAAAGCGCCACTTCTGATAACTTCTCTCTGCTACTTAACAGATTCTCCTTGTTTCCTGCCCAGAAGGTGCAGCTCCACGTTCCCAGTTGGCCCTGGCCAAGCTCCCGCTCCTGCCGCCATCCCTGAGCGGGAGCACCCGCCAGGCACTCACACCACGTCAACCTGGGCTGAAGGCACAGGAGAAACGCCTGCCAGAGCCAGCCTTCCGTCTGCTTCCACCCTTCCGTGCCAAAATCCTTCTCCTCACCACTCTGCAGGGTGCTAAAGGCACTAAAAGCATATCGCCCTTTCTACAGCCCAGGAAGGTTTTAATTGTTCGGGGGCACATTGCTTTTTCCTTCGGGGGCTTGGACAATGTAGTTTTTCTCTTGCCCTTAGAACTAATTTTCTCCTTAAAAAATGAGACAAACTACTAAAAGGAAGGCTAGATGCAGAAACAGGAGCAAAAATCTTTGTAGAGAATTACATTTCTGTCGTGTGGCACATTATTTTGAAATACTCTAGGGGAGCTTCACAGTTTTAGTCCCCAGTATATTTAATTCCCAATTTTTAAAACACTTAGCTATTGCACCCTATCTCGTCATAGTGAAGTTACATTAAATGTGCTTCAATATTCACAGGATAGGCTATTTACTGCCATTCTTCACTTCTTTTATGGCCATTTTGATGCTACAACTGTTCTATCTCAAATATTTGATATATTAGCAAGGTCATCAAAATATCAGACCCTGGATTTTATTTACTGATGATATTTCTACTGTTTGGTTTCTGTAGATACACTTTCAATGCAACATGGAAAAGACATCTCGTTTCCTGAAGTAAGGAAATTAAAGAACAGTAGAAAGAAAAACTAATTACAACTCCTTTATAGACATGGAACTGAATTGCAGAGACTTAACAATGTTGCCAATATTGAGCAGAAATTCAATGTAGAGGTAGGAACCTGATCCAGACATCCTACATACTCTTGGTATAGACACATACTACGTATTTTTTAAAGAGTTGAACAGTACTTTTTTTTCCTAACCAGACACAATCTGTTTGAAGTTCTCAGAGAAGTGTCACAAAACTTAAAGTTTTTAAGAACATCCTTCCCAGTGATGTTTTTGCATGCTCTTCTTTGACTCTAGTAAAATCAACAGAAATACTTTTAACAAGCCAAGTGCAACTCTGCCTAACCTTATAAATATTCTGGAGCAGTTCTGTTTGAGTTCCAAGGTAAGGTTAGAGTTGACTATCACTGCATTATATTGCATAAGAATATCACATGGTGTAAATTTTTTCCTTAATAGTCTGTGTGTTCTGGAAGCTAAGTCATAGGTGATTTACTCTCTAGTGAGTGTTGTTACTGCAGCATATTACACACTTGGCTAGCCCCAGTTCTTATTCATGGCTTTTTATTTTTATTTTCAAGGATTAGGCTAAACCACGCATAGAGGGTAGGTAAGAATTTTTATTCTTTTTCATACTCCTGTGCTTGGAGATATGCAATGGAGAATCATGTTTAAAAAAAAAGGTTAAATTGCAGAAGCTTCACTTTTTTTTACATAGATACTCAGTACTAAAGAGGAATATACAAGAAGGCTGAACCCTTCAGTTCCTTTGAGTTTACATCTGTGTCATGCTTTATGGATTGGAGAAAATTTTGGAAGTGTGAAGATCAGGAGTGGAGCTATGAAATTCAATTACTATGCTTTGGGAAATTTGGGAATCTGTGCTGACTATCTAATAATACAAAATATAGTGACTGTCTCATTTTCCATTTTTGCAAAATATGCGTGATTTTTTTTTCTCTTTCTAATATAATTCCTTTCTATTTAAAAAAAATCATTCAGGCTTTTACATCCTCCAAGAAAAGAAGAACTCTTTCTTCAAAACAGATAAGAGATCTGAAAGACTATTTTTTAGAAAATTTGAAAATCTTAAACTTACTTTTTAACTTGCAGAGAAAAAACGCCCATCATTTCATGATAACTTTTTGGCTGATGCGAGGTAAAACAGGATGTGATTAGAATTGAAAGCTATCCAGTTTTATTTATCCTTGCTTCTCTGATTTAAAATGAAGCCTGGCTGTGTGCAGATGATAACTGTGAGCAAAGGTTGACATCAATTGGAGCTGTAGGACGAGCTGTCTCTGTGTGGGGGAAAATATCACCTTTTTTAAAAGATGCTGAGTGACAGTGACAAAATAGACAAGGCAGTCTAGATCAATGACATAAAAATAGTTGTCGTATAATGATTAGTGAACTACCGCTCATAATAATCTCCTTCTATAGACTCCTCTGAGGATAACGTTTGATTATTTGAACACACCATAGTGTTAATCATGGCTAGGCTGAATTTTACAGTCTAATTTGTATTTTTACAGTATGTGACATTTGAAAGGTAGAGGTAATTTTCAGTATCTTATTAGGTGTTTGAAATTCAGTTTGTAGCTTTTGCTTCAAACAGCAGCCTTTTAATTTAGCAGCTCTTTAGCAGAGTGAGCTTGATATGGAATAGTCATTAAGGTAGTCATCATATCTATAGGGAATCTCATGGGAAGGTGTCTATCAATTTACACCTTAAAAGAAAAAAGGTATTTGCAGTCATAAATCTAGTTCAGTTCGTTTTTTAGCTGAAAAACAGGGGAGATTTATCTGACAGGAACCTGGGCTATTCTTAAAATCCTCTAAACTATGGATGAATTAACTGGTTCAAGTAAAATACTAAAACAGTTATATACTGAAGGCACATAGCCTTATACATCAAAAGACCCCAAAGATTTAACAAAAAATAATCGCATATATGCATCTGTATGTCTTTCTTTTTCAACCCATTCATCTAGGATATTGTCCAGTGAATCATGATATTTGGATAGCACACAGTTAAGCCTTACCTTTCACTCCAAATATGATGGGCTATTATCCCCTATCCTATACAAAAGACAAGAGAAGTATAGAGAGCAATGTTAGCAAAGATATGCAGATGCAGTCAAAATGTGCACCAAAAAACCTGAAAATTGAGTATCCTGCCCTATGTGGTGGGGCAGGGGTTTCATCTCACCTAATTTCAGGTGTCTGCAGCAAGTCACCCACTTCTTCCTCTATAAAGAGTAAGGAGGAAGAGGCACTGATTCGTTTTGTCGGTTCTTTCAGGATCAGCTGGCCTGTGCTTTAGGGGATTTGTTGCTCTCTCCTGACTGCAGTGGTAGCCCAGAGGATCTGATCAAGTGTAAAGGTGAGTCCCTATTGCTGGTGTGTTCACGCCAGATAGGCTTCGAAGAGAGTGAATCTTGGTCCATTTTCAAGTTTTCTGCTGAGGAACGTTAGTTTGTGACATTCCCTCTCCAGTCTGTACTAGAACTGTCAGTGCCAAGAGCAAAAAGCCTGCTCTCTGGAAATCTGCATACTCAAGCAATTCACTGTTTTACTTTGAATAATCTTTTTGACATTTTTTGGTTACAAAACTCTCTAGCAGAACTCTTCAAAGTCTCTTGAGACAGATCTGAACTGGAAGACTTGGTGACACCATGTTTAATGATCCTTTTCTCCTGCTGCAAATACTCCAAGATCATATGTTTCATGAGATCACAGAATAGATTCAATAATAATGGGATATGTTATTAATTACAGCTGGCAATCGCTTGTAGTCACTCTGCAGCTATGTACTTACCCCTAAATCTTCCCAGTGTTTCCAGCTTTCAAAGCAAAGCTCGTTTAGAACAACATTATTTCAAATGATAAAAAATCAAGAAGTGATAAATATCTACTTTGGCTTTTATTAATTAAATAGTTCATCTATTCTCAATTTAACTATTTTGGATAGCCTCTAGATTAGCTAGTTGAAATGTGAAAGGCAGTCTGATCTACAAGACTGAGGTAAAAAATATGTGTTTATTGTCTGGACTTTTTCTTTAGATTAAAACTGTTAATATACAAGTGATCATACTGATAAGCTTCATCAATTTTGATTGTATGTAAATGTGAACTGTTAAATACAGTGAAAAAAATATCAGAGCAACTATGCAATATGAAAGCTGAATTAATCATAATTCTTCCATTTCTTTTAGTTGTCATCATGTCTTCTTTGTAGGCCATGTTTCTCTCTCATAAAACAGATTATCTCCTTTTTAATTGGATTGGGTCTAATGGGCTCAGATTGATTTGCTTCAGTTCCACTTTGAGGAATCACAATCATTCCCATCACCACTGAAATAATGTCCTTTATTTCTGTTAATTAGAGGTGGGATTGGTAACACTCCTTATACTCACACTGCCCTCACAATGGATCATGGCTGGCCACCAGTATCTACAATTCACTTTGCCCCACTGATACAAACCATTTTCAGTGATGGAGAGAATGATACCAAATTTAATTCATTTGCTCAGACATTCTCCCTTCTGGAAATTGTCCATATTTGCCTTGAATGATCTTTTTAAAGCAGATTACCAGGCCAGAATAGCAAGCATTGTGAATGGATTTGGCAGTTGTAGGTGTGTGATCAAAGGGTACATTTCCACAATTCTGGCCCCATTCAGAACAGAGGAACTTGCTCAAGGAGCCAATTTACATGGACACATCTAATGAAGACCTCTCATGTGCTGTTAATGTTATAGAAGTTGGAAGGCAAGCAAGGGCTGAGCTGAGGATTATGGAAAAAGAAAGGAGAGGTGTTAGCTTTCATGAGTTGATGAAATTTGTGAAACAAAGCATGGCCAGAATATTTTCATGAGTGGTCATTGGTGTCTGGCCTGAGATTTTTGGCAACTGATACGAATAATGGTTTATCATTTATAGTTGAATTAGTAGGAAAATTGTAGGACCTGGTAAAACATTTAAAGCATATAGGTAGTGTCAAAACTGAGCATGTAATTTTGACCTTCTTATCTGGGTATTTTAATTCTTCACTTCTAAAAAAATTGAATATTTCTCCCTATTTTAAATGCGCTGCTGTGAAAATAAATTAATATGTACCTGTGAAACTCTCAGATATTTCAAAATTTTCTATGGGAAAAGTGTGGATTCTGTACTAACTGTGGGTAAAGAGCATATGACAGAAAAAGTCTGGCATTTTGATGGGGTTACTCCATCAACCAAAGAGGAAGAAACAAAGTAGTGAAGAGCATGAAGAGTACTGGGATGTGCCAAGCAAGCATTCTCTGAAAAAAAATCACATGAGCATCTAGTTACAGCTGGATTATCTCATGGTTACTAAATGAGCTGGATTGGACAGCTGCTTTAAGGCTTCCTAAAATTTCGTACCTTTATTTACCTGCTGACACTGCTGACTAATTTTTTTATTTAATCTACTTCTTTGGGTTTTGGGCTTTTTTATGTATAATACTAAAATGTAAGTAAATGTAAGTTTCAGATGGAAAAGAAAGACATTTAAATTAGTTCTGTACCTTGTAACATTATGCCTTGAATTATATAGGTGAAGACACTGGTGAAGGACATCAGCAGTGTCTGCCTAAAGATACGGATTGTAAGCCACCATTTATACTGAAAATTCTGTTTCTCCATACATGCTTCCAAGTTAGCAACAGGTTTCTCAGACTATATAGTCATGTCTGAGGTTACAAGTTGATACTTTGGAATCCCTTTTGTTTAGCTTCCTTTAAATATTCTGTCAAACAATTTTGTTGAAACTAAAAAAGTATGAGACTACTAAGGAGCATTTAGAGAAGCACATTTGGGATGGAGAACTACTTAACAATACAGTTCAGATTCTAAAATTATACGCCTTACATAACCAGGGAACAAGAAACTTCAGTGTGACATCTATTATCATGCAAATATCTTTTAAGTTTGAATGCCAAGTGTGCCAATATTCTGCTTGATCAGAAATATCTGTAGAAAAAATTCAACATTATATCTGAAAAAACCCAGGAGTGTCCTCACAAATGTTATCTGTCAAGGGTAATATTTATATGAAAAAAAAAGGGGAGTAATATAGAGACAAATGCATGATTTTTTAATAATGACTAAGGTTTCTATACAATTTAACTCATTATATTTTTCTACAGGTTTTTACTGAGGAAAGTAATCTGGAAGGTAGTTTAAAGGCCAAACTCCAGTGCTGTTCATTAACAAGTTATCTAATTCCCTTCACTAAGAAGTAAATTAACACCAATTTCTTTCAAAAGAAAATCTACAAGATGCTACCTAAAGCACCAGCAAGGTACCCACATGTCAAGCAGATGGAAGATGCTCAGTGTGTCAGGGTCATGCATAAATACAGGGAAAGTTTCCTGAGAAAATTTCCTTACAGGAAGCTGCAGTGTAGGAAACAGCCACGTTTTCTGGCTCTCCTCTGACTGTCCCAGCCTGCCCTTTGCATACTGGGACCTTGCCTTCCAGCTGTTACTCACAGCTGGAGTGAAGGTGCATGACACTGATCTCTTCTTTGCAGTGACCTGTGACGGGATCCGAGCAAACAGCCTGAAATTGTGTCAGGGAAGGTTTAGTTTGGATTTTAGAGAAAAGGGGGTGAAGAGAGTGGTTGGGCACTGGAACACGCTCCCCAGGGAAGTGTCACAGAGCCTGACAGACTTCAAGAGGCATTTGGACAATGCTGTCAGGCACCTGGTGTGACTCCTGGAATGTCGTGTGCAGGACCAGGAGTTGGACTCAATGATCTTGTGAGTCCCTTCCACATCAGCTTATTTCATGATTCTGTGATTATGTGACAAGAGCAAGATGACCCAGCAAGGGAGAAGCAAATGTGTCTCCAAATCTCTAATCATGAAACTCATGATGATCAGGATATTAATACATGGGAATTGTCTTACCCCATTCAGAATAACTTACATCCTTACCATCACATGTACGTGTTTTTGCTCTCCTCAGGGAGAGTTAAAACAACGCTGGGAAAGAAAGATGAAAATTGACCTGAATGCCATCCACTGATGGACACAAACAGCAGTTTGGAGTTTTTTGCTTACTAGTGAAGGGATTTGGTTAACCTGTTAATAAATTGCAGCATTGGTGGTTCTATGGTGATAGGAAAAGAGTGGTGTTTTGAAAGTTCTGAGAACAGATTCTGGACAGCTAAGAAGAAAACAGTTAGGAGTCTCCCTATTTTAAAAAAATCTGCTTTAAAAGAGAACTATTTATTTTGTTAAAAACTCTTAATTAGATTTATGATTCCAGTGCTAAAGTGAAAAGGTTAATATGATAATATTGACCACTGTGGATATTGATAGCAAACCATATAGTCTAATTTCAGATTATTCCCCCAGGTAACTTGATTATTACTATTAATAAATTGCAGGCTTTATTGGAAGTTTTAACTGTTCTATCCATAAAGTTAGATTTAAAAAAACAGATTTTAAAAAACACTGCTTAGTTCTCTTCATGCCTGTTGCTTCATGTGCCTTTGCTGATTTGTAAAAATGACATTAATATTTTGGAGTTCCACAAATTTCTTTGTATCTCCTGTGTTTCCATGACAATAGACTAAATCAGGACATTCTTAATCACAGTATATGGGAAGCTACAGCCAAATTTGAAAAGCTGTGCTTGATATAATCTTTCTGTACAAACTGTTACCTTGAAGTCAATTATAGGAAATTATTAAACTTGGTTGAATAAGACCATTAAAATTTAAGTGATCCAGGGGGACAGATCAATGATAGGAAATGCAAGAACTGGTAGCATTTTTATGTAGTGATTCAAAAGCAAGTATTTATGTCTTAATCTTCAAAAGATTTTGCTTAATTCTATCTTTGTAATAACTAGACTGAATCTGCCTAAACCTGTAGGGAACTAAATTTATTTCAATTATTGTAGACAAAGCCACCTACACATTAATTCCTATCCCAACTAAGAAACCTTTCACCAATATCAAACCAAAGACCTAGTGGCCAGGAAATATAATTTCTGAATGTGCTGTTTTTCCATCTTTCACCCTGATTTCATATCTACAACAACACAGGCAAAGATACATCCTGTTACAGAGAAACTATGATTCATGTCTTGATATCCAAAAAAGAGGGAGGTGAAGGGGATTATAGTCCTCTACCAGCAACATCAAACCATTGAAGGACCTCACTTTATTTTTTACAGGTGAAGTCAATGTGGCAGCACCCACCCTGAGTGAGAAGGAAGCGCTGCTGAATGCTTGAGTTTGAAGAAAGAGGTGCAGAAAGTGCTCCAGCTATGGGTGGTTTTCCCATGCAATGCTTATTTTATTTCCAGCTGATGTCTAGAGACCAGCTGTACCTCTCACAGGTCAGTGCTACACTGCAGTGTTGCACCCACTTGCCACAGCTCAGAGGACTAGATGATACTTGATTGGTCTGCACCAAGTTTCTCTTTTCCAAAGAAGAAACTGTGAAAGCCTAAAAAGCCCTACAGTTTGACATGGACTCTGGGATTTTTGAGCTCAGTAATGAAATTAATGTTTCCTTCCCAGTCATGATTGCATGAAAAATGGGCAGAAACATCTCCTAAATGCTTATTGTCCAATTATTCCCAAATGGATCCATGGGATAATGTTGGCTTCTCCACCAACAGGCCCAGCCTGACTCTCTAGGGTTGTGAATCATTATGAGAGGCAACCCATACTACAGCAAAACTGTGCCACAGATAATGCTAAAATCCTTCTCCTCTTTATTTGCCCCTGATTACCTTCATTTCACCTACCTCTATATCAGTGTTTCAGCTATTAGGACTCGACACTTGTTTCAGAGATATTAGTTCTACTCCTTGGCAGCATATCACAAATGTTTGTAACAAGCATTATAAACCTAAATTCTTTGGGGATTTGAGCAGAGAGAATGGAATATGCTCATTATCAGAGACACATACTGGAGGTTTTCCTGTGCTGTCAGGATTCTTTGACGACACTAAGGGAGCAGGCTGGAGAAATTACCTAATATGAATACATATTTAATTAAATAGGTTAAAAAGAATTCCAGCCTTTCATTTCATTGGCATTAGGAGAGAGCAACTTTCAATGAACTCCTGTCCTGATGCTAGGTCATGGCATGGAGCAGGTTAAGCTGTTGGATATACATGATATAATCAAACACATCTGGTTCAGTTCTAGCAGGGGATAAATATTTTTGCTCTCTGAAGGGAGGTTGTATGCAGTCTCAAGAAATCTGCAATTTCCAATGAAGAAAGGCTGTGAAAGACAGTTTTAGGGAACACAGAATGTTGAGTTCCAGTAGTCACAGAAACTCTCATTGTCTGTTCCACAGAGTATATTTTATAGCTTGAAAATTCCTGGTCTTGACCCTCTCAGGTTCAGATGACAAATCTTGTGAGGAAAAGATGGGTATGAGAAAAAGACTTTGAAGAATATACTTTCTGCTTAATACTGCTTTATATCATAGAGCTACAGTTCAATGTTGGTTTGACGCATAGCTGTACAAATTGAAGGCTGGGCCCCAAAAATACCAACTTTACTGATAGAAATGTTGCTTTGATTAAAATAGAAATTTAGGTCTTATTCCTGAAGCACAGACCTGAAATGGATTTTCAGCGTCCAGAAACTCAACTATCAGGTTTAGCTATCCAGCAGAAAAATAAATGCAGAGAAAGTGCATTTAAAATTCACATTGGATGAATTTCAGATAGCTGAGTTTTATCAGTTTACATATAATACTCATTTAAAAATTACAAAAAATACCTTCATTTTTTAAACTTTGCTTTAGTTTAATTTATTTACTAGTCCTAATGCATCACAAGCAACTATGAAGTTGATACTCCATCAGCAGTCACAGAGATCCCCACATTCATTGCTAATGTTCATTGTAATTACCACGAAAACTATTAAGCATACTTGAATGGGAGAGTATCACTAAGCTTTCCCCCTACAGAAAGACTTGTCTGTGACATCTGGAGCCTGATTTAGAGCCTTTTGTTAGGATATCATTTACTGTATGATAGACTTGTCTGTCTCAAAATCAAGAAATTCACATCCTCTTTCCCTTCTGGATACTTTCCAAGCAGATTCCATAAAAGATATTTCTCTATGAAAGGTTTTTCTACCGTTTTTCATCCTAATTTGTCCTCCAGCTATCCCAGCCTCTCAAAGAGGATTCTCTGCTACCTGTATCTCTTTTCCTTGAGAACAGCTTTGGCTGTTGTTCTTATTCTGAACCACTTCCCAGCAGGTTTTATAATTTGCTTTGCCCCTACCAACACCTCTCTCTAGAGGAGCTGCATCTCATAACACATCTAAGACTAGACCCTAGGTGGACCCAGGATGTGCTGTGAAAGATATGTTCTAAAGATTTGCTACAAATTAAATCAGGTGGAGGCAGGGAAATAGGAGGATGGTAATAAGGAATCGTTATGCAACACAAAGATTAAAACAGATTAAAAGCAAATATACAAAAACAAAACACCACACTATGTTAATTACTCAAACAGAGCTGGACTTTTCTAAAAATAACTCACTAAAACACGTTTTAGGGAAATAGAGTAAAACACTTTTTGTTTAAAATAGGACAGGGAACTAAGGACTATGGCAGGACTACATCTTTCATTCCCATCCATGAGCGAACATTACTTTCCAGTTGCTGGCATGCACTGCTATATATTGGGGTGGGATGAAGAAAGTGATTAGAGATGTACTTGAAAGAATAAATCCTACTCCTGCTAACATAGGGTAGTAAAAGTGTTTGGTTCTCTCTGTTGACTGTAAAGGCAGATCACAGCAATTAGGTTCTGGTATCTGCATTGCAAATATAGAAAGTAAGATGAGCTGAGCGTCTGGCAGTCTTTTCACTGTTTTCAGGACATTTCTTTAAACTCCTTCAAGCTATTGCATATTTTAAAATTCTTCCTTATTTCAAACAGAATTAGAAAGGAACAAAAAATATTAAGTCGGAGGAAAATTGTGTAATTGTGTCATTTCTAAATACATATTATTGTATCAGTACTAAGGAGAACTTTCTGAAAGTCTTCCCTTGTTTATACTTTATAGTTTACAATCTTCCCTTAATCTTGTGATACTGAAAATTAAGATATTAAATTGTCCATATTAAAGTTATCAGAATACTGTTTAATTGAGCCCATTATATTTTTCCTCCTTGCATAAGACACTTGCAATCAGATCTGTGCTTTTCAGAGATCAAGGAAGGACCAAAGACTAGGGAGACAGAAAAGAGGTACCAAGTCGTTTCCAGGCACATCACTGATAAATAATACATTTAAGGGAAAGGTATATTTATTTTTCTCTCATGATGGTGTTCTCATTGTTTTGATACTGCATGCACTTACGCAATTTACAGAGTAATTTTATGGTTGTTAGTAGAGATGAGATAAACCTGATGGGAAAAAAAGGCAACAACAAAGCTCTTCCCAAAACTCAGTCTAAATGCTGAATATTATCTAGCCATTTATATGGTTCTGATATTATACATTTCAACTGCATGAAAGTATTACCCTTTAGATATTAACCCACTGATTCCCCTGTTAGACTGATCATATTTTCTACTGACTGAGCTGTATAAGAGTAGCTCTGGCTCTTATTTTCAGGTCTTGGCCATGCGGTAGCTCTGTGGATGGTGAATACCTGTAATAACAATGACTCAATGAAAAAAAAAAAAAAAGAAAGGACTAAGAATGAGACCTAGAACCTGCTTTTGGGGGTGATAAATATCTACCATATTTCTCTCCCTTTACTATCTTGTAGGAAGAAGCAGATACAGAATTGTTAAAATTATCATCCCCAGTCCAACAGCCTCATTCTGTGGCTAGCACATGGTTTGAAGTCTATGACCCACAGGAATAATCATTGCTTTGGCCCTTAATATTGTGACACAATGTCAGGAAAGGGAATAGCACCAAAAAAAGTCCTTCCTCCTTTTCTTCCTTTAGGGTGTCCTCATGACCAAATAAGAAATCCAGAAGTAGCACAGCAGACTGACTGAATAAGGAGTGAAAAGCATTGAGAACTCCACCCACAGAATTCCTCTGCACCTGGAATGAGGCAAACCTGGCTGTGTGTATGGACTGAGGAATGAGAGACTGGAGAGCAGCCGTGCAGAAAGGGATCTGAGGGTCCTGGTCCATGGCAAGTTGAACATGAGCCAGCAGTGCCCTGGCAGCCAGGAGGGCCAACCCTGTCCTGGGGACATCAGGCACAGCATCACAGCCAGGCAAGGGAGGGATTGTCCTGCTCTGCTCTGAGCTGGGGCAGCCTTACCTCCAGTGCTGGGGGCAGTTTGGACACCTCATTATGGAAGAAAACATTAAACTATTAGTGAGTGTCCCAAGGAGGGCAACAAAGATGGTGGAGGGCCTTGAAAGGAAGCTGTGTGAGGAATGGATGAGGCCACTTGGTCTGCTCAGCCTGGAGAAGAGGGGACTGAGAGGAGACCTCACTGCAGTTACAGATTCCTGTGAGGAGAAGAGAAGGGGCAGGTAACAATTTTTTCACTGTCATGACCAGTGACAGGATTTGAGGGAACGGCACAAAGCTGAGTCAGGGTTAGGTTGGATATCAAGAAAAGGTTCTTTACCCAGAGTATGGTTGGGCACTGGAACAGGCACTGGCCTGACAGAATTCAAGAAGCCTTTGGACAATGCTCTCAGGCACCTGGTGTGATCCTTGGGGTGTCCTGTGCAGGGCCAGGAGTTGGACTCAGCGATCCTGATGGGTCCCTTCCAATTCAGCATATTCTATGATTCTATGATACACCATGCCTCAGGATCTCAGAAAGGAACTTCTTATTTAAAGACTTAAATAAAATACAAATCCCTAGCAATAAGTAAAACATATAAATAAGGAGTTCATCACTGTGTGATGCCACAACTGGAACAGCTGGACAAATACTGTTGTCATCTTTCCCCCTCAGCTTGGTGTGATGGTCCAGAAATATTGCACCTACATTACTGAACACTTGCAACATCTAGTTTCACCAGATCTCACTAACTTTAACAGCAATTATGTGCACAATTCCATCAGTAAGCAGCTTTGAAAAGCTTCCATTTCTGTGGGTAACATGTTTTTCCTGAAAGCTGAGTGTGTCCCAGCACACACAGATCAGCTCTGTTACTCGCTACTGTTCCTAGCAATCTTATCTGCTGCAATTGGAAAGCACCCAACTACAATTATGAGCTACATGGAAGATGATTTCAACATGCATTTTCCAGTGGGTTTTTATGAAGTGATCTGAAGAGGAAACCATTAATTCAGCCAGAGATTAGCAATATCAACCGCACTACTGAGGGCAGCATCAAGGATCACTTCCTTCCCAGCATCCTGGCACAGACAGCCATGTGGAACTCAAAAGCCTCTTCTGCATCTTTGAAAAGCCTTTCATTTTTCTTTTGTGCATGTGTCCTGAGTGTCTGGTGTTATAAATGAGCAGCCTGTGACACCCCTCCCTCCTCTGGCACAGCTCTCGTGTGTCGCCGCAGAGCTCCAGCACTGCCGGCACCGCAGAGCGCCTTCTTCCCTGACCTGTACCCACCCAGATTACAGCAGCACATTATTTCCCTGGGCAGCTCTTTCACCTCTCACTGCAACCATTTCCTACACAGACACAGAATTTATATAAAAGGCTTTCCTCAGCTTTCATCAAATCTAGGTTGCAGGCCTATTTCGTAACATTAATTCTCTCCCTCACCAACCGCCACATCAATTCAGTACTTTATAAACTATTTCAGGGATCCGATTTATCAGGCCTGACAGAGCTTCACACTGAAATAAACAGCACTGCCTCTGCTGAGCTCGCTCAGTGGCTCCTATTTATCATTATTTAATTCGAGGGCCTAAAATTCTCTGACATTATTAATAGTAAGATGAATCACTGGAAAACTACAGAATCTGTGACCAACGAGGCTGAAATAATCCATTTTGGTGAAAATGTCTACGTGGAATTGCATTCCCTGATGGGTAGCTGCTCTGTCATTAGCGACTCCATATGCATGGGTGGTAAAGAACTGAAGCATGAAGTCCCCAAAGAGTGGGATACTTCAACTGCCATTCTCTTCCCAACACTTAACACCAAAGCAGAAAATAAGGGAATGCAGCACAGCTCTAATGCCTCTGTCAGTTGAATTTAAATGTACTAATTTAATCCTTTTTGTACTTGATTAACTTTAACTTGTCTGAGGTTGAACTTTTGTGTTAACTGGACCTGCAAATCCATTAGTTCATTATGAGGACTGTATTACTTAGGCACCTTGATGAGAGATAATCAGCTGCCTGGAATGTATATGAGCACTTGCTGCCTTAATTTGGCACCTCATTAGTGATATTTTTCAATTTTGTTTAAATGAAAGGGATTGCACTGGGAGTTTGTCTGGGGTCTGCAATTTCCTTTACGAATAGCCAGCCTTATTCAGCAGCTGTACAACACAGTAAGAAGCTAAGAATTGCAGAATTTGTTTGGTTCTCTGTCAGGAACAATCTGGGAACCTGAAGTAGCTGCAGAGGCAGACCCTGAACTCTTTTCTCAAAGCAATGAGTGCTGTCAGGCCACCTCCCTGACAGAGGTGATCAAAGAACCTTATCAAACAGAGGTGTTTTGTAAAATTACTTTAAAAATCAAGACTCCAAAATTTAAAAAAAGCGAAGTAGATCTATATCTTTAAAAAACATTTAATTCTTTTTATTTCCCCTTCCAGAGAGGAAATTTCTAATTGCGGTTTTGTTATTCACTATCATTCTCTTGAACTTTAGCAATTGACTTCCTTATCAGTGTCTGGATGGAGATTGTAACATTTGAAAAGAACAACCAAGGACAAAGGACCAAGCAGGCACAAAATTGCCCCCTGAAGAATTTCTGCAGTCATTCTTGTCCAGGGGATTACCTCCTAAAAAATTAATCATTCACCTGAGTTAGAGCTCCCAGAGCTGAAATGCACACCTTCACCCTCATCCAGAGTCTGTCTTCAGGAAAAAGTCTTTATAAATGACAAAACCATTTGGCTTTCTCTGTTTTACACAGTTCCCCAGTGCTATTCTAACAGTGTGACATCCTCAAACACCTGCAGCATCATCCTGCCATATCCCAGGGAGTACAACCCCTCCAGCACCATGTTATGGAAACACCATTCTGGAATGTTGCAGCACAGCTTCCCCTTATTTCAGATGCTTTGAACTGAAAACGTGAAAAACCAACATTAACATGTGAGGACCAATATACAAGGCAGGGGTGAGCAAAGCCAAGGGACACACAGCACTGGTAACTCCAGTCTGCTGTAGGGACAATTATCCTTTTAGCGGTACAGTCACTCCATGCTATTTGGTCCTGTCTCTTGGGAGCAATTATTGCCCCCTGAGCCTTTTTATTTTGTAATAAAATGATACCCAAGAGACCATGATTTGAACTCTTTCCCCAACATCTCAAAAAAGAAGTCAAGTCCTGGACTTTCTTGTCACACCCCACCACAATGGAGATCACAGATAGACATAATTTTATTTCATGTTTTCCAGATTAGTGATCTTTGAAATGCTCTAAATGTTTCTACCAGGTCGGGATCTTTTGGTAAAATATGGAGATATTTAGTTTAATTATACATCTTCAGATACAGAAATTTGAGCAACATCAAGATTTGTGATTGTTTTACTTTCTTTCCAGGAGAAACTTAGGAAGTATTACTGGGGGAAATAAAAATAGAGGCTTGGGAATTTCATTAATATATCAAGTTAGGCTTTGAGGATGTTTTATGTTTTCATATAAATAGTATAATTATTTAAACTAACAACAACTTTTAGTATTAAGTCGCCTTTATGAAATAGAATTAACTAAGTTACTGGGGACTCCTGTGATCTCAAATATTGCCTAAAGGAGAATTTTACGGAATCACAGAATACTTTGAGTTGGAAAAGCTCCTTAGAGATCACCCTGCCTCCTGAAGTTGACTAGATCAGGTTTCTCAGGGCTCTGTGTTTTCAGGGATGGGGCATTTACCACCTCTCTGGGCAATCTGTGCCGGAGTTTCAACACTCTCATTGGAAAAAGTTTCTTCCTTACATCTACTCTAAGTCTAACCTTTTCCAGTTTTATCCCTTGTCCTGTGAATTGTTTGCAAAGATTTTATTCCTAGACTCTACAGTTCATAATAATTTATTTCATTTCTGCTGAATTTGGGGTTGAATCCTACTGATTCAATCCACCATCCATTCTTCCCCACCTTGGTCTAGTCTGTGTTCCCTGAGCAGTGGTGTCAGATGTATAAAGGTGCAAAAAACTGTAAAAGAAGAGCAAGAAGCACATCCAGGCATAGCATATCTCTGGCTGTAAATCAATAGGTCACAAAGTCCCAAAGTTCATGATTTTCAAAACATTTTATTAATAGCATTGGCAGTAGGACCCAATGTATGTATTATCTGTTTTTTCATGTGCTGTCACTATCATCAATTCAAAGAAACACAAATTCTGATATTAACAAATCATATATGGGAAACACTCCCTTTGTGCAGTACAGAATACTGTTGAAAAACACCATTTTGGTTTCTTATACACAGGAGAATTATTATGGTGATAATGTGTAAAAGGGGGACTTTTGGCTTCAATTATGAACCACCGAATTCCCAAAAGTAGTTTAGCCTGTATGAAGATCCACATTCTACTTAATTTTAACGAACCAGTTCATTAATACATCTGAGACTTACATGCAAACTACAGAACCTTCTACCATTTCTCTTATCACCAATTAGGCTAATCCCTCTCCCACCCTGTGGAGCTTTAGGAACATGTACATCAGTGGTAGCTGCATGTGCAGTTTAAGGTGAGACAATTACTGTTAGTGCAGAGGCTCAGCAAATGTCTCAGTGAACATAATTGTAACTGTCTATTTATAAAATTCTCTCTCTATTTAATTAGGGGTGGGATTTTTCTTCTCTTTTAATTTCTCTCTTAAAGAACGCAAGGTTAACTCCCTAAAACAAAGGGAGGGAAGGGATTGTGCATTAACTCCCTAAAACACAGAGAGGACACCCACAGCAAGAATTTACAGGCAGCTGTAACTACAGTGCATGAAATTGTGCAGCTTTTGTCACAGTTCTGTCTTGCCATTATTCATAAAATTAGATAGGGAGGGGTTTATTACCAAATAATTGCTTACAATGTTCTGTGTCCAGACAATGGCATCAAGTTTGACACATAGCAGATCAGTCACCGATGAAGTGGAAATAAAAGGTTACAACATGGAAAGTATCTTGGGGCTGGTTTGGTCTGTCAAGAGCCTGTTCTTCTGTATGTGAATCCCTGTTAAGGTGTGTGAATGAAGGAAAAGATATTTACTCCTTTTGGTCTTTTTTTGCTGCATTTGCAAAACATATTTGGGTCTTTTTTCCAGTGTTTGGATAATATCACAATAGGCCCATCTTTTCCCTTGCACCAAAACAATTAGTACAGCTGTAATTTTATTGATAACCAAAGCTGGTTCACAAGCACTTCGCATTGTCAGCGCATAGTTCTGCCTGCTCTCCTGACCTGACTGTGGGCTGGGGATGCAGCTTGTTTTCCTTGGGATTTCTGAAGACCCCAGCACAAAACTCTGTCCCCTGTCACAGATTGCCCTCTGATCAGATAGCCCAGTGACTGCCTCTATAGCATTATATCACCATGAAATAGGTGATCTTTTGGGTTGGTGGTTCCCTAACTACATCTGCTCTGAGAAATCAGTGATTTGAAAGAAGTTTGAAACCGCTAAGACCAGGAAAGTGACTTTTGAGCTCCAGTCCATTGATTTCAATAGGGAATTTGTGAACTGAATTCCACTGTTTAGTTTCTTCTTCTTCTTTCTACATAAGACGATTAAAAATTACTTTCCTTTTCTGCTTGGATGACAGTAGAAGAAAGCCTTCTATTTGTTTCACTAGATCCAAGTTTGTTGCTGTGGGGTATTATTGTGACACCTTTACTCACAAAAAATTTGATTCCACACTTCAAGTGAAATGATTATAATCAACGATAATAATGCTGATCCTAAATAATAGGACAAAAAGCATCCTACTGGCAAGACAGTCTTTTGGACAGGTTTCATCAATCCATACTGGTATGTCATATTCATGCCACATTTTATCTTCAAGTATCAGCAGCATCCAGCATGATCTCAGGAGCAGAATCCCTTAGTTTAGCAAGAAAAGAATATGAATTATGGACAACATATGCACTGAGCTGTTTTTGTTAAGATTACATGAATCTTCCCTGTCCCTTCTCTCTGCATAGCAGGTGGTGTCTGTCACTCCTGCTTCACTCCAGGTCCTGGTGTTGGAGAGCACCTCAGCTTGCTCTGCTTTTTGGCTGATGACATGGCCATACACCACCATCCTCACACCAGGACAATTTTCCAACGTGATTCCAGCCAGGCACAGAGTCCTTCTCGGGATCATCCTAGTTCTGCACACCACAGATTCAAACACATCTGTTCACATTAGCCCAGGGACCAGTTTCCCATCCAGAGTTGTTCTACACAAAGGTGAAAATAGTCCCCCATCCCACTGGGGGGGTGGTGAATGAATAACTGTGTGGGGTTTCTTTGCAGGGTTGACCCACAAAATTGTTCTATCTGAGAAAATGTTAGAAGAATTACCTTATCGTATTTTTAAAATAATAGTTTAATTCAATCTGATGAATGAACATATATATGAAAAAAAATATATTACAATGAAATGTTAGAAAGTGAGCTGAATAAAGAATTATTTTTACATTTTCAACATTGTTTCCATTTCTTTAAATAATTCAGCCAGCAGCAGACACTTGCAAAATTCCCCTGTAGGACTAAAGCTGGTTGTCCCTGTCAGATTTAAAGGCTCTGGGAAAGAAGCTGCAGGCAAAGAAACTAATTTTGGTGAAAGTCACAAACTATCAAGAGCTATTTTAGTTGTAATTTGGAGTGAAAGGGGAGAATTGTGTAGAAAATAATGTAGATTTCATGTAGGTCTTGAGATTTTGTAAGAAGTTCAAGACAAGCCAAAGTGTTAAGATGAAGTTAAAACCTGTGATAACATTAACTGAAAATCTAATTATAACTTTGTGGTTGATTAAAATGTTTTGACTTCAAACCACACTTTTTACCAAACTTTCTCCTTCTAGCCAAAATAAGTATGTAATTTGTGTTGGAAAGTAATTTGGGCAAACAATGAAATTCACAGAGTGGTTTATATTTGGACTCGTTGATCTTGAGAGCCTTTTCCAAACTAAATTAGTCTATGATTCTATTCTGTAAAATATTTCATGTCACCAGGGACTTCTGCAGGTCACCTAGCCTGGCCTCCTGCTCCACTCAGGACAAGCTGTCCTTGGGCAGGTTGGTTGTGTCCAGCTGGGCTTTGAGTCACACTGAGCAAAGAGCTCTTCCACATGTGATCCCATGCAAACACAAACACACACAAATGTTTGCTTAAATACTTTATTCCATTCATTCTAAAAATTCTTATAAAGATTAAAAAGAGTGGTGAAAATTCCAATCTGCCTGGAAAGTAAGAGCTGAGATATTAACAACGTGTTATTTGTTATTATTTGTTAGATAGTTATTAATTAAAGGGCTAAAGAAGATCAGAAAATAGATACTAAACATAAAATATTTAATTTCACTAAAAGCTGGAAAAGACTGAGATTTTTAGAGGAATCCTACTTAGGCAGGTGAATGGGTAACATAATGGCAGATAAAATCTCTGTTGAGAAATGCACAGCAATGCTCACTGGATAAAATAATTTGGAGACATTGCTGAATTACAGCTGAACTTAGAATTACAGATGAACTTAAAAACTTAGAGGGGAGAAATAAATGTAATGGGAACAGGATACAAAATAGTAAGAAATCTATTATTTTCCTAGTAGAGAAAAGAATGATGAACTCTCACTTGGAATTCCATGCTCAGCTGAAGTCATCCTATCATGAAAATAGCCCATGACCATTAAAATTACCCAGACCTGAAAAAGGAAAATGATAAGTGACATGAATAGATTTTTGTATCAGGCTAGACAGAAACTACTCCAACATCAGTTAGAAAGGGGAAACAAAGACATTACAATGAAATAAAAATTAACTTTTCTTAATGTGCTATTGTTTACCTAATTAACTTATGAAACATATTGCTAAGTATATGGAATTAAGAAATTGAATAGAGTTGAAAAAGGATTTAAGGCATGTCTTCCAATACAACTATGAACTAGGTTTTGAAACTGATGAACTCTCTAATGCATCTGCTTCTGGACTTCTAGTAGACATTATCTTGGATAAAAACCAAATAAACAAACAAATGAACAAACAAAATCTTTTCTAGGAACTTGTCATATTTAGTGGAAAAGGAAAAAGAACAGAAAAAAAATCAGAGAAAAATATAAAAAAATGAGAAATTTTGCTAGGAAGCAAGGTTGTTGAATCACCAGAGCAGGTGTCAGGCCTCAAGCTACATGTAAGTACACTCTCTGTGTGGCACTTGATGTTGACATTCACCCGTTGTTTGCTGAAACTTAAGGGGCTCCCCCATGGCGTACAATTCACAAAATTTATTCTGTTCAGGTTCTCTCATTATGCTAAAGATAACAGTATTGAAGTCAGCTTGAATAAATATATTTACAAACAGCTGAATTCTTAGGAATTATACCTAATGACAGAAAAATGAGAGAAGGAAGATTGGGCCACTAAGGCTTTCCTTTAGACAAGCCCTATCCCATGCCATATAATTTTTACTCTCTGGACATCCCAAACTTGGGACAAAAGCCATACAAAAAAATAGCAGACATCATGTATAAGGGATGCATCTCCTCTCACCATCCAGGCACAGAGACTGCCTAGATGTCCCTAAAGGAAGTTCCCACTGTGCATTGTGCAGAACAAGCTCCTGTGAAATCATTCATCTCACTTCACTGGGCCATACCATTAGGAGAAAATGTGCAGTGAGTGGGAAATGTCAAAACTGCTCTGGGCAAAAAGAGCAACTGTAGAGGCACTCTCTCATCTCATACTGATTTTCATGATGGGATAAATAACCCTCCACATGCCCTAATTTAGCACCCAGATGCCTTGATACTTTTACCCACCAAATGTTCTTCAAAACCACTATTACTTCCCCTTTCCCATGGGCCTATTGTTTTGTTTTATTTTTCAAGCCTCTACCTGTTTAATCTCTGATTCTTCTCTGTTACTTCGATTTCTTCCACCCACTCACCCTACCTTCAATCTCTGTCACATCCTTTGTTTCTTATTTATGCTGTCTTTCCATATACCTCCAGCTTTCCAAATTCCTTGACCTAATCTGTGGTCCACACCTTCTTTCAATACCACCTCACAAAGCACTACCTCTAAATATCTGCCTGCAAAACAATGCCAGCAGAGCAGAAACCAGTAAACTGAAAGACGAGCAAAAATTATGGTAAAACCCCAAAGTTTGAATGAGCACGATTATGCAGCCATTTTGCCTCTCATCTGTCCTGCCTGATCCCAAAATAGCCTTGTTCACTGTTCCTGAGCACTCCCTTTTTTGTCAGGAAAAAAAAAAATCAGAGCTTCAGGTTCTTCCAATACACTTCAGCTGCTTTGCTTTCCAGTGTAGCATATTAATATCACTAAATACTTCATAGTGCTAATGATTTTTTACAAAATAATGTTTTAATGAACACAACTCTTATTTTCTCATGGTTCTCAATAAGGAGTCCTAGGATGCTTAGCAATGCAGGCACAATTTTCAGGTTATGTCTTCTGATCAGTCTGAAACCATAAACTGCTCTGCTCTGAGCTGGTTCTGCATATAGTAGGATTAAGGCAAAGCAATTCATATTGCTCTACCTTTAATCTATATCAACAGGAGGGCCAATTTAGTTTGTCTAGGGCTGGTACTTAAAAAGCCTGATAGATGTAACCTGTGAGAGGCAAGCAAAATAAGAGCAAAGACGTTTTTTTTAAAAAAAAAAAAAAAAAAAAAAAAAAAGGTGAAAAAGGAAAGAATATGTGAGAGAATATCCAGGTTTGGGGAAGGGATATATTTGAGTGATGTGATGATGTTGCATTTTGTCTCCAGACTCTATAAGACTTTTTATATTTTTACAGTAACAGACTAATGACCATGAATTACCTCTGCTTGTATATAATTTTTTTTTTAAGTCTTATAAATTTTATTTGTTATTTTAAACCATTTTCCCACTTGTCAATGTGAAAACATCACTTTGGCACTATAGAAAGAAGCTATTTACAAAAAATTAATTTTTTTACATCTTAATTTATTAGAATACTTGTATCATTTTATTATGGGACCTTTCATAGTCATCTTTAAATCTTCTGCTTCAATTAAACCTTTGAAATTTTAAAAAATTACATTCATTTTATATCCATATCTGTAAAACTAAATCTGGTTGCTGTTTTAGCCAGTGGTTCTGTGAAGCACTTTTATAATGCTTACATAGGGTGTTTCCTTGTTTTGTTATTCTTGCACAGACCAGCAAGTATTTGCTAGCAGCTCCACTTGATGGCATAGAGGCAGAGTTTGCTACTTCATCTCTTCTTGCTGAGGCAGCTCTGAGTGATATGTCCTTACCAGCTAGATAATGACGACTTATTAGACCTGTGAAAATTAATGCTATTTGTCTGGAAGTAATAGAAAGACAAGCTCATGATGAAGTGCTCTACTTCCAAAATGCATCCTATTCCATCAGAGAAGCTCTTTGCAGCTGCTTGGCAAACTGTTAAATATGGGGGGTTTGCAGGGCCTGAACACTGGAGCTTGCTTCTGTGATAGAAGTGCACAGTATAGGCAATCATATATAATAATATATCATATATAATAATATATAAGAATAACCAGTGCTCAGACCTGTGCCCTTCCTGATTGTCAGTAGCCACAGCCCAGGAAGGTGAATTATAAGTTGCTGTCATCCTACTCTTTCAGATTCAAAATCCTAACTCCTAATTTATTTCCTAGGGGGTTTTGAGGGGTTTGTATTTTCATCTGCTTTGTATAACTGTGATGAGTACTTAAGTCCACTTTCTGGAGTGTCAAAACTGTCAGCTGTAGAGACAGTCCCTTCCTGGTACATCTCTGTAGCTCCTCCTGGTAGCCAGCATGGTCAGCTGAACCTGAGATCACATGGGTGATCCACAGGATACACATCACAATTTTAGCTCTAAAAATAGCACATTTCTAACATGCCACGGAAGCACAGAGATAATTTTGATTAGAAAGGACCTCTTGATGTCATGTAATCTAACCACCTCCTCAAAGAAGATTTAATCCAACCAGGTTTCTCTGTCCCAATCAAGTCTTGAATATTTCCATGGAAGGAGATTTACAGTTTCTCTGGGCAACCTCTTCCTTCTTGGCCACCATCACAATAAATGAAAATGTCTTTTAATGCAAAACTGAACACAGTGCTCCATTAGCTACACAGAAACTGGAGTGATTTCCACTGAAAGTTCCCTTCTGAAGAACATAAGGCTTTATTTCAGACACCTGAGAGGTGGAATGCAGTTTATAAGTCATGTCTATAAAATGCCACAGACGTTTTCTCCACTCAGCCTTTCTTTGAGTGAGTGGGAGCTTGATCCCAGTGGTGAAAACAGTATATGCTCCTAAGAAGCAATATTTATCAAATCATACAACGCAGAAGAGGTTTTGGTTTCTTCTTTCCGACTGATACCAGATTTAATGTTCTAATTTTCTGTGGTGGGAAGAACTAGAAGTCCCACAAGTAAGCTTTTGTCCATAAACCATGAAATAAATTTAAACTATTACAGAAAAAAATGGACACTTGTATCATAGTCCTTCCATCTTCCTTTTCCAATTTACTCAGTCTCTTTTCATGTGCAAGCCAAGCTGTTTTAGAGGTGAGCATTTTGTTCCCTGTGAGCAGGTCTGGGAAGTAACCACGCCTCACTGCTCCTGATGCTCTTCAGAGGCTGTAATTGCCTGCCTGGGTGCTTAGACTTTTGGAGCAGAGAATTCTACCCCACACTTTCCCAGCATTGAATGAGCTAAGTTGGTCTGACCCAAATTGCCACTCAGCAATTTATCTTTTTAGCACCTTCATAAGGGATCTCTAATCTCTGACAGGAGATTGAATTAATTTACTGAAGTATGTGACCATACTTAACAACCTTTCTAACTTACCCATTTTCTGGTTTGGAGCCAAGATTTACATAATTATTTCTATTTTTGAGCAGTCAGGATTGACACATTTCCCAAATGCCTACGTTTAGCCATTTTTAGCTTACACTTGCCCTAGCTGAAGTATAGTCCTTCATCTCTGGCTTTTTAAGTACTTGACAGACTTTTGTTCTTCAGGGATTGAAAAATATAATTCTATCTAGATAGGCTAGAAGTCCACTGAGACCTTTAAATAACTCTGCTCTGATTATATCAAACAAATTGAGGAATCTTTAATACTCTTTTTGATGTAAGGCAATTTCAAGAATTACAGAAAATAACAGGTAAGATAATTTAGAACTATTTTTTTCTCTAACCAAATTTGCCAGAAATATACAAAATTTCTCCATTTAAAAAGTAGAAAGGAGATACTGCCTTTTTCCCTTCCTGTTTTTCATCATTTCTTTAACTTTTTATTTTTTAGATGGTACCTGAAGAGTGCAAGGAGGTACAGAGGAAGTTGCCTTTCAAAAAGCGTGCACACACAGACACATTTTCTCTAAATGTTGTATCAGAATGCTGTTATTCAGAGAATTACTATAATTTAAGTGCAGAGGGATTAATATCAAGGGAGAACTTTTAAAAACCCAACATAAACAAGACAGTCCTTCTCACAAGTCCATAGTGTTTCATATCAAAGCATGCAGAAAACTGGTGGCTGTCAGTGTTGCAGATCCTGCAGCCACATGGGGCAGTAGCTGCAGCACTTCACATCCTGGATCCAATACAGCTGAAGAGCATGCAGGATTGCACATTTTCCTGGTGTAAGAAAGTATTTAGTGTTTTTCAGCACTTGTCTGCTACTGCTGTACAAAATAAAAAAATATAGAAAAGCTTGGGGGTTTTGTTGGGGTATTTTTGGATGTAATTTCTACCTAAAGCAGCTTCAACTTTTCTACTCTTCATTTAAGAAGTGCTTTCACCAGTGAACTTTATTTGAGCAAGTGAAAAAGGCAGTAATATCCAATCTATAAGATGTCCTTCATTCTCCAATCCAAAAAGCATCACATTTTTCCAGAAATCCTGTTACTGCTTTTCTAGTTTCCTGCAGGACTGAATCATAGCTGTTATACACAAGAAGGCTGAATTGAGGTCCTAGAGATAAGTGCAGATCAAATTTCTTACTTTCTAGTTAAATTTGGGAATGAATACTTTTTAGATATACTTGACTCTATGAAATAAATTTACATCCATCTATTGTTATATTTATAAACATCAATATATTTAGCCAGATACTATTTTCCTTTCACATTATAGCAACAAAAATTCAAATGAGACAAATTACTCTGTTAAGCTTCTTTGCATGGGGGAATAGAGCCAGATGCCAGAAATCACAGGGGGGGAAATTAACATTATGATGGTATGAGAGCACTTTAAATTGCTCTACTCTCCCAGGATAGAAAAAGGAATTTAACACTCTTTATTCTCACTTCCATTTTTTCTCAGTCTGAAACGCTGGCTGCTTAACTCTATGGTAAACAATATTGTATGTTAAATTAAAAAATTAAAATTCAGGAAAAAAATACCATCAAGAAAAAAAACCTGTGAACTGGGAGATAAATATGGTCTTCAGTCTTAGTGTTGGCTCTGCCTCTGCCATTGGCAGACAACATGTGGATAATGGGAAAGGCAAGTAATGGAAAAGTCCGTAATACAAAACAAAACCATGTCATTATACAGGACATTGGCAGAACATGGTTACACAATAAATTGGCAGTGTTGTTTCAGTTTGAATAAAGAATGAACACTTGTGCACTGTATTACTAAATTGATAAGTGCCTTCAAGCAAATAAGTTCTTCACAGATCCATTCTGCCATCTGTGATGTTATGTAATTACCTCTAAGGGTTTTTTTTTTTACTAAGGTTTATGTTTCTAACATTCATAGAGTACTTGAGGTCCTTATCTGCTTCAAAACTTGGGGTTTTACTGAATGAAAAGTTAAAGAAGGGAGAGAGAGCATCCAACAACTCCCCAATAAATAGGTTCTAAATGACATGGGATATTTGTCAATGTGTCACATATCTGAACCTACCAGGTAAACGCAGAGTCATGATCTAATATTTTAATGTAATGGAAAGCTTGTCAATCTATTCTGCTTACCTCAATACTAGTTCAAAGCCTATTGATGCAGAATATGCAAATATGTCAGATGTAGAGAGGATTTGGTTCATTTGCATGTATCATAGCACCAGAATAAATTTTAAAAGTGTGTTTACTTTCTTCTTTTTCTTTTTTTTAATGTCTCAGAATGTGTCACAATAAAGGTTTAGTTTGATTTAAAATACCTTTCCAGGAAGACTTGTTCCCACTCCTCTGCACTGATGCTAACCTTCTTCAGCTTTCTCCAGTGCCTACAGAAAGCCATCTGTGCTGATGCTGGCCCTGCTGTGCCCTTACCACTGGCCAGAAGATGTCCCTGACGGAAACCAGCATGCCAGCTGTGCCACTGGTGTGTCACCTCTGCACTGGGTGGCAAACAGCTACCAGGCAGGACAGGAAAAGGCATTTCCATGAAGCTCTGGGAGAGATATCGTTATTGTAAATGTGAACATGGATGTCTCAAAGCTTAGGTTTTTTAATGAGTCTGGATTTTGATGGCAAGAGTGGCCCTACTAAAATTATCCCCCTGGTGACCTGAGCAGAGTGAACCATTGCTCTTCCACGTGCTGTCACCAGGCCAGGCTCTGCAGACATCCCTCCATCCATTATCATCTAACAAAGGTCTCTGATGCCCCTTGACAGATCTGATGACTCCACAGGATTGCAGAATGTGCTCTGAGCCACAGTGGATCCCGGTCTTGGACAGCAACCCTCTAAACCACAGAATACTTAAGGTTAAGACCTTCAGCCTCCTTAAATTATACCTGGAATCTGATTCCTAGTTTGACAGAGGTTAAGGCCTACCTGGAATTCTCATCTGCATCATTAATCACCCTCCTCCCACAAAAATCACATCTTTAAACAAGTTTTAATAAGAACTATTGAAAAAAATGTAGTATATTCTTGCTACTTGATCAGAATCACTGACTCAGCTTCTACTGTAGCATCTCTAGGGTTTTTTATATTCTCCAGAGAATAGGGGAACTAGTTCAGGCTTTAATTAGAAAATTACCTATATTTTGGATGAAAGATTTTAAACATTAAATTTTCAAGAACTGTTTTTCTTAATCATTTTTGAAGAAATGGAGAAAAGAGAATAAAGAATGACAAGAATTTAATCAGAAAACAAAATGCACATGATGTGTACAGTGCTAAAAAAACATTCAACCACACATATTACAAGTTTCCTGGAATTTACTACAAGGAGCTCTTCTATGCTCTGCTGTATGATCCAGGGATGGAAAAACTGATTTTCTACATGGCTTTTTACTACTAGGACCAAAAGCAGTCTTTAAACCCATATGCTCATCCTATCAGAACATGATAAGCCAATGTTTGACCTACCTAGCACCTTTATCTTTCATTATATGTGCAGAACACCTGCCCAAGTGAAAATGCCCACAGCAGAGACAGTATGCCAGGAAAAGGCAGACTGGGATCATGGGAACAGGGCCATGATGTCAATCAAGCTGTGTAGAAGCCATGCTGAGAAAAGTGACAAAGGGCAAAGTGATGAATATATGTTTTTGGAACCAGGCTGGGTTCATGAAGGAAGCTGAGACTGTTTCAGGGAAGAGAAGAAAAAAATTCAGCAACCATGAAATATGTTGGGAGAGTATAAAACTGAAAACTATGGTAGACCACTCATGGATTTAATCTGGGCGTGTGCTCCATAGAGCCTTACACTAGTGCAGAAGTTTGTCCATGGGCAGGACAAACATTGAGGGCTACTGAGACACCTTCTGAGTCTTCTCTGGCACAATGGCCAATGGGGAAAGAACTGCTTGGAGCAGCTTCACCAGGTATTTCTTTCTGTTATCTTACTTTATGGTGTACATTCTGCAGCACTGAGTTTAACAACCCCAGTCTGGCTTTACTGGGTAGTCTCGATGGCTCCTTGTGAACTTTTTCCTTGATTTTCACTTTTCCCTCTCCTGCAGCTTTTCTTCAATATCAGCAGGAAGTGTGTTGTCCTGGCTTGCATGGACACTACATTTCGGTTCCCAGAAATTTTGTTTGCCTTTTATTAAACCCACCAGACATGCAGTGATGCCAAGGTTTTATTTCCTAATGAGAGGAAGCCCCTTTATTCCTGGGCACATCTTCTTTTGATATACTTGTGTGTTTCACCTTTGCATATTCTTAAAGACAGATTATTGTACCGACAATTTCCTAATTTTCAGCATAGACAGAGATTTAACTAGCATTAGGGTTGTTGTTTTTTCAAAAAATTTTAACACCAATACTATTTATTTTTTCTATGAATAGAAAATGGGAAAGATCTCACAGCTCATTAAACAAGCAGATCAAGTCTTAAAGTACTGCACTGGAACACTCAGTCTAGAGGAGCAGTGGGTTTAATTTTCACTGATATGCTAGCAAACCTAAGAGTCTGGCAAAGATTTTATTTAGGATTTTTTGTGAAATCTCATATAGGCAGCTCATCACATTTAGCTTGCTTTTGCGGAGTTTTTTAGGTCCTTGTAAAATAGCTTAAGGGGCAAGGTGCTGACTATTGTGTTTTTCTTGAAGCGGTGTTGCTTTTGTTAACCTGTAGTCAATCTGGGAATTAGTTTATTGCAAACTCTGCAACTCATAAGCCAGTTCTTTGGGCTGTAAAGTGCTCTGAAAATAAACAAGTTGTAACCTCAGATCACTGCTTTGGTTTTACCTCCCAGCTAGACCTCAACAGCTATAAGAGTAGATGGCTGAACTCAATATCAAAAAATGATTTACAGTAGCTAAGGACTTATTTTAGAATTTTACAGTTATATATTTTCAATTAGTTCATATGGATTCAAAAATTTGCTGACAGACTTTGAATCAAGGAATATGGCATTTCATTATACAGCTACACACATGTTGGGTTTCATTGGAACTGTCCAAAAGATTTCAGGTTTTTCCTGGTAATTCCTATTCTCACTTAACAGACTATGATGTCTCTAATTCTTAGAATATCTGGGAAAGCTAACTAAATGAAGGCATGACCAGTACCCTTTTAGAAAAACGTCTGTCATCTGTAATACATAAAAAGCTTTCAGGGAGAGCATTTTATTCCAGGAAGGTAAGGCAGTGACAAAACCTCTACCACCCACACATAGAAAAGACCTCAGAATGTTAGGATCTGAGTTAGGATTTGAAAGGCTAAATAGTAGTGGCCTGGCTATGTTGGGCAATTTGTACAGAAATCAAAAGGAGAGATATTGGCTGCCATCTGCCTCTTCTCTGTTCAGCTGTAGGCAGAATGATTTCATCTTAGCTGTTACCAAACAGAAATAAAACCTTCCTGCACTGAGTTTACAAGCCCCCATAGCTTGAGCTCAAGAGATAAAATCAAGAGTCAAGTGGCAATGTCCAAGCTCCTTAGCTTGGACACATGAAAACATATACCAGACTTTGGCCAGTGGGAGATGCAGGCGGCTGGGGAGGGATTCTCCTGAAAAATAATCAGGTACTTACTCCAGGGTGAGCTGGCTCATTATTCGGGCTCCTCTGACAGCAGTCTCTCCTTTAACTATAATAGCTTAGAGATGTATTTCAAAGTTTGACACGTGTTTAGGAATCTTTACCTGAATCTGAGTCCTAATTTTGAATTCAAAGAACCAATGGCAGGGTCAGGACAGAACTAAAGAAAGCAGAGTTACTGCACTGCAGCTGAAGGGAAATTAGAAAATCAAAAGTGTGAGGAAAGCAGATGAACAATCTCAACATTCTGCTCTTTGATTAAAATAAAAAGAATAATGCAACAGACAACTCTCCATCCTCCCCATATCTGAGTGTTTTGGTGTCCACAGGCCGCAGTTCAGTCACTGTATAGAAAAAGTTAAAACTATGCATTCAGCAAAAAAATGGAGAAGCACTCCATATGGTAGAGAAACAGGGGCCTTAGTCATGTCTCAAAGAAATTATAAAACTTGTAATATCATTAGAGCAACTAGAAAATGAAAAGTGCACTCTCTGGGAAAAAGGAAAACCAGGGGTCCCAGAGATAAACTCACATGATTAGTCAGTTCTGCTACCTCTGAATATAGAAAATCAAGGTGGTTTTTCCTTTCTTTTCAGTGCAATACCTTACATAGAAGGTAACATAATAATAACAACATTTTGTAAGGTTGCTATTAAGTAAACTTTAAAATATTTTATACAAGTTTATAGATAAAAAATGACAAAATTTAAAAATTATTACTTTTTTGCAGGGTTTTGGTTTTTAGTTGTTTTGGTTTAGGTTGTTTTTTAGCTTTTTTTCATAGCATGGCATGCTGCTGAGATCCTATCTGTATCCCAGATAATTTTAACTTGGCTATGTGACAATTTCTGCACACAATATGCTCATGCTTTGCACAAATGACTATATAATGTTTCATTAAGGACTGTAAATACCCATCAACCTAATCACAGAAATGCTGTTTCAGTGATTTTAGGGCCATTTAATCTGGGCTATGATGGCAGGGATGAATAGCTTTATTTCATTAACAGTTGCCATTGCAATTACACTGAGGTAAATATTTTTGTGGAAAAATTACGCAGCCTTTCCTTTTGCCCTGACACATTTGAGCAATATGAGTATCCTTGTATGAAGAGCCTTTGCAATTCATAGGAGTGTTTTCCTTCAGAGACCTTTCTATAGGTCTGTCTGCTCTGCTCAAGACACCAAGATCAGCTCCAGCCATATCATTCTAATTTTTGACCTCGTATGCATCTCTGCTTGAATTTTTTGTGATGACCAAATTCCCTTTTCAAAATTATTCTCTGCCATGGGATTTGTTCATTCTGGCATTACTAGTCAAAACCAAACTCATCTGGTTCTCACTCTTTGCTGAAGAATGGACTAACTGAGGCTGCATATAGGTTAATTATTTTGACACTTGAGATTTCTTATGTTTGCTGTTTCTATTAACTCCATCACTCATATGAAGTCATTCCTTGTCATAAAAATCCTTGTAGGAAACACACTGAATCAGGAAAAATGAGATTTTGCTTTCAAAAAAAATCAGACGAAGAGTGACTTCAAGGAATATCATTAGAACATGTGCGTGGACAGCAGAAAGGTTGGAGAAGGAAGTATTGTCAAAGGTGGTCTTTTATCTCTGGACATCTTTGGTCATGCTTTCTGCATGCATAGTCTTCATTTTGGCTTTTAAGGAGTTTTTAATAATTTCCAAAAAAAAAAATATATATATATATTTAAATATGAATTTCAATCCTGTAACAATTCTGAAAATGGCCACAAACCATGATGTCAGATGATTATTTTGAAAATGAGGAGGAAGGAATCACTATCAGGGTACAATATCACTGTAACAGGCTTTCTTGGGAGTTGTGAAATTTCTGTCCTTGGGAGCTCTCCCAGCTTGCTAAGACAAACCTGTGACTGACCACTCTGGTGTTGGCATAGTCCTACTTGAATGGGCAGGGCACACCAGGTGATATCTGGAAGTTCTCTGTAATCTGTGTTTCTATGATTCTGTGCCCAAAGTTTTAATTAATTATATATATATACATATATGTGTGTGTGTACATATATATATATATACACACATATATATATATATATGTGTGTGTATGTATATAATACATGAACTAGGACAAATTCAAGTTTTGTAGCTCTGATGTAGCTCTTCTATTTTAACAGAACTGAAACACTGAACTTAATAATAAAGTATTGGGTTTTAAATAATTTCAATAATAACCACAGTTATTTAAAAAGTAGAGTTGGAAGAAACCTTCCCTTGTAACCATTCAGCTATGATTTCCCCATCCACTACAGAGGCTGTACACCTACACCACTCATGAGCTACTTTTTTTCCTAAGTTTATCTCCTATAACTTTTCTTAAATCTCAAGTTCTCCTTTAAAGTGAAAAGATCTTGGTGTTTCATGCACTGTTTGTAGAAGAGTGAATAAGATGTCTAATGAAGGGTTTAAGCCAATGATAGGACCATGTACAAGAAACTCCTTCAGCATCATTAAAAAACAGAAAAAATCTCCTTGATTTGATATTCACCAAATTCACCAGGAGTTTTTATGTAGATTTCAATAGATAATGGATGTGGTTATGAGTGTCTTGAGTATATGCACAGCTAAAGTTACCCTAAGGCTTAGTATTAGATATATGTTGGGTTAGAAATTCAAAGTGCTTTTTAAATATTTACTTTCTAAAACTACAGTAATTAAACCATACAGATAGAAAAATTTTAATGTCCACACAGAATGCTACCAAAAAACTATATAGTGGCTAGGCATATGGAAAAAAAAAGTTTTTGAAAATAAAACGTGTCATAAGAATTTGCTATTGGGACTTTATCCTTTAAAGAATCCACATTTAAAGATTTGTGACCATGAGAGGTACTACTGATGACTTTGGCTGAATTTTTAATAAAGATAAATCTGTATATGGTAGTGTAATCAAAGCAGAGGGATACAGCACATTGATCTTACTTTGGAAAAGTTAATGGAGACAAGTAAAGCCAAGACTGAAAATGTCCGAGGGAGTAGTGGGGCAACTCTACACCATATTAACAAGAAAACTCATCCACACCTTGGGTACACCAGGGAAGTGTTCCTACACATTGAGTGAAATCTCTTGGGAGGGTAATAAATCCTACACAACAAATTATATACTAACAGGTTCTTTGGGGAATTGAAATAAATCCTCAGCACCGCTTAGTGCGTAATCTCCAGATCAGATTCCCATCCTTCTTTAGAGGAAAATAATATATTGCTTCTTATACTCTCTGCCAGCCAAATGCTATATATCAAAGTTATGAATGTAGTTGAAATATTGATCCTGAGCCAAAGTGAAACTAAAGGAAAGTTTAATATGTTCCCTATATTAGAAAAAAAAGTAAAAAAATGCTAAAAATATAATTTCTGGTCAAAGGAAATCTAGATAAAAATGGAAATTAAAATAGGAAACAGAAACACTCCTTGACACTTGTTTTTATCCCTGCAAGCTGAAGAATGAAAGCTAAGAATTTGATTGTTTTACATAAACAGCAATAACAAGAACTAAAGCATGGAGAAAAGATTGTTGCAGGGATAAAAATAAATAGTGCTGTACACAAAAGTGGTTAACAAAGAATTCCTTGAAAAATTAGATAGAAGATTCCCATTAAATGGCTGGCATAAACTGCCATAAACAGGCATAAAAAAAAAAAAGGAAAAGAAAAAAGAAGTGAGGGGGGAGAGAAGGGCAGTGTTAACTCTTGAAGATAAGCTCAAAAAGTGAGCATGTATATGCAAGAATGATTTTTGACTGCAAAAAGGTTGTTAACTCATTTAGAGTGAAAGGTTTCCCATCAGACATATTGCAGCAGCCATCCAGTAGAATCTGGATCTTCTAATTCACTCTGCTGTGCTCTTTTTGGCTGGGATGGAGTTAATTTTCTTCACAGTAGCTGGTTTGGGGCTATACTCTGGATTTGTGAGGAGGAATGCTGATAACAGAGGGATGTTTTGATTATTGCTGAGCAGGGCTGACACAGAGTCGAGGCCTTTTCTGCCTCCCAGCCCACCCCAGCAGCAAGGACATGAGGGGCACAAGAGGCTGGGAGCGGACACACTTGGACAGCTGACCCCAGGTGACCCAAGGGATGTCCCACACCGTGTGACACCGTGCTCAGCAGCAACAGCTGAGGGAAGGAGAAAGAGGGGGAACATTCAGAGGGATGGGGTTTGGCTGTCCCCATCAAGTGTGACATCCCTGCTGTCCTGGGGATGGCTGAACATCCCTGTCTGTCTGCAGCAAGTGGTGAATGAATTCCTCACTTTGCTTTGCTTCTGTACATGGCTTTTGATTTACCTGCTGGACTGTCTTTGTCTCTACCCACAAGTTTTCTCACTCTCACTCTTCCAAGTCTCTCCCCATCACATCGAGGGAGAGAAGTTCCAGACAAGACTTGACTATTTGGATCTTTTGGCATACTGGCTCAGAGATTTAGGCCAGGCTCTTGCCAGTGTTGTTCCCTGGATAGGATAAGAGAGGCAAACATGCTGATAAGTTGTGCTCACACTTTCCATGCAGGTTTGCCCTTAATTTATTTCAAGTTTTTGCCTTATGGTTTCCCTGCTTGGCCTGCAAGTTTCTGTAGAAGGAATGCCCTTGTCCTCTTTGGTGATAGCCCTGGGCTAATGGGGGAGAGCAGAAGCATTGTAACCCTTACAATGTTACACACTGGGTGTTTTCTGAAGGGCAATTAAGCCTATTCATAGATTTCAGAAAGGAATAAAAAGTCTTAGAACTACTGAAGAGCAAATTAACAATATTAAAAAAAAAAAAATCTTGCCAGAAGATTAAATACTACAGTATAAAAGTGAATTTTTTAAAGGTAAACATTAACAGCTTTGAAAGGCAAACAGCAATTTTTCCATCCCCCAGCATGACCAGTGTCAGCTTGTCTCCTCTGTGGGGTTAACTGGAAACAAAAAGTTGTTGCAACAGAGATGGTGCTTGGCAAAGGAGGAGCATCTTTCACCCATTGCTAAGCAATGTTTTTCACTTTAGAGAAAAAAGCTGATCTGTTCTCATGCAAAGAATTACACTGGAAATAAAGGACTTGCCTACAGCAGAAGAGAATTGAGAAATGGATTTCAAAGGGAATAAATAAGATTCAGGGTGAGTGAGAGAACCTTCTGTGGTCTCTCTTAGCACTTTGCTGACTAAAAAGAAAGGAAGTTTCTAAAGATGCTGAAGGGTAAAATGAAAGTAGGATAATCTCCTAAATGAGCTATAGAAGAAGGTAAGGGAAGGGAAGGGAAGGGAAGGGAAGGGAAGGGAAGGGGGAAGCGTGAATCACAATCCCTCAGGAAATTCAGAAAAAAAAAATATTGCTCAAATGGTGCATACTTTGGGCTTTCCAGACAGGAAGTGAGCAGAGCCACACAATTTGCAAACTTCTGTGTATGAATAAGACTTTGGGCTTTGGATTTAGTCTGGCTAACACAAGCAGGATCTACAGAGCAAAGAGGGGCAGAAATTAGCCCAGACTCTGTGAGTCTTGGTATCACCTGTCTAATTCTTCTATCCTCTTCAGGAGGATGATTTAAGTTCATGCATGGGGAGAAGGAAAGTTTTGTGGAAATATTAGGAGGCTAAATATTGCAAGATTTCTTGTCAATGGAGAATTTGCTAAGAAAATGCAGTAGCAACAATGAAAGGATTGTTAGGTGGTAGAACATCAGTTTCTATAATGTGAAAATAAATAATTTTGTTACCAGCATGCTTTAGAGGGACAGAGGTTTCAGTGGGAAGAAAATTTTCTAATTTCAGTTTTTAATGGAAAGAGTAAATTTTCGTAGTGGTACAAGCTTCCTTTAAGTCATTTCAGTCCAGCTAACATGATTCCTAGCTTCAAGTTAACTAAAAGATGCCAGGAATACTGGTGATGCCCAGGTGTTTACTTAGCAAGCCAAGACCTGCTGTCTCGGCTGTTACACATTACCTTAACTTCACTAGGCCCAAAAATTGCAGTGGGGGAATCTGGTAGAGACAGATTTGGCTTTCTGCAATGGTGGAGACATAGTTGTCGTCATAGTGACTTACAGAAGTCCAGTTGAAGATGAATTACTCTTGTCTGCAGCTACTGTTTCCAGTGGGCAGGTAAATGGTGACAGGCTAATCTCTTTGAGTCTCTTCCTCAGCCCCTATAATTCTACTGACCTTTGGCAGACCAACTATAAAAATAATTCACAAATACTTTTCATTAGGTTAGTTTACTTGAGACTCTGGGTGGCTCTGTATACTATAATTTCTCTACTGTATTAATTCCCTACTGTCCAGCTTTTTCAAAAGTTTATTGATATCAACCTTCAAACCAGCCTTATGGACAATTATTGCAGGATTACCTCAGCTGAGAGGACTCAAAGTACTTGTCTGTGGGCCTTAACTCCAAAGATATCAAGTTTTCAGAGATTAATACATTTTGAAAATCAAATTGTCCCTTTTTTACTTCTCTCCTTAGATAATCCTAACATTGTCCTCGAGAATAAGGACAATGTCCTTATTCTGTCCTAAATAAGAATAATTTTTACTAGTTTTATTTTATTTTCATTTGGGTAAAGATTAAGAATAATTAAATTATTGAAAATATGTATTCACAAGCCACATCTGTATTTATTATTAAGTTTCATGTTATTCTTTAAAATGTTCTAGCATAATTCCAGGGCTTTTAGACCAAGGAATTTGGAGGTGGGAGAGAAGGCTGTTGGATTTTAGTAGAGCAAATGTGTATATAAGGGGGCCATGATGCACATTTGTGCTGTGTGTTATTTACACCAGTAGGTAAGAAAATTCTACTGCTGTCCACTTGCAATTCATTATTATCTATCCTCCTCCTGCCTCTTTAATTTCTGTTCCTTAGAGTCACTAATGAATCATGTTCAGTGTCTCACCCAGCCATTTTCCCTAATGAAAAGAGAGAAATGACAGATGATCTGAATGCACATTAACCCTTTGTCATAGTTTAACTCTGGCCAGCACTGCCCAGACCTTTACTTTGAGGCATGGTATGGGGCAGAGAATCAGAAGGAAAAATTGAGAAAACTTATGGGTAAAGACGGTTTAACAGGTAAAGCAAAAGCTGTGCACACAAGCAAAGCAAACCATGGAATTAATTCACCACTTCTCATGGGCAGGCAGGTGCTCAGGCAGGAAAACAGGGCTCCATCACACGTAATGGTGACAAATGCCATCATTCCAAACATCCTGCTCTTCCTCCTTCTCCCTGCAGCTCTAACTGCTGAGCAGGATGCGGGATGGGGTGGGATGTGCTTTGGTCAGGTGGGGTCAGCTGTCCTGGCTGTGTCCCCTCTCAAACCCTCATGCACCCCCGGCCTCCTGGGGGTGGGAAGCAGAGAAGGACTTGACTCTGTAAAATACCCCTGTGTTATCAGCACTGTTTTCCCCACAAATCCAGAACACAGACCCACACCAGTACAGTGAAAAAAAATCAATTATATCCTGAACAGAAATGTACATCATTCCAAAGAGGTCCCTGATGCAACAGGGTTCAGTTGTTATAACAGTAGCACAATGCAAGTGAAAATTTTATACTTTTTAACAAATGGGGCTCCATCAAGACTGACAGAAGAACTAAAAAAAACCACAAAGATCCTGGAGATGTAATCTTTACCATCAGAATTAGATGAGACTGGCAAAAAATGCTAAAATAATTGCCTCACCAGTCTTTGCATTGCTGCTGTGACTTATTCACTTCAGAACAGAGCTGAAAATTAGTCTCTTAAGATTTCTAATTGGAAAAATAACGCTGGTGAGACTAAACACATTCGTCAACAATTTGTTATGGTCTGCCCTCTAATGGCTACAAGCCTGAAATCGGTCGTAGGTAGTGAAATCATGACTGTAACCTGATAAAGTTGTGGGACTAAAGTTGTGGAAGTAGTTTTTGGGCTTTCCAGTTCAAGTACAACAATTGCAGCAGTCGTGGAAGAACTAGGCTCCAGAAAAAGAAAAAAATGCTAAATTAGGAGCAGATGACTTTCAGCCTAAAGGTATTGACCATGGCAGTTCAAATCACTGTATCTTTGTTAAGTAAAATACTTGCATAAGCTCAGTTCCATAATATCCTTGTTCCCTGTGCAGAATTTTCTGCCTTTTTGCAAACTGCATGATCTTTGATCCAGTCCTAGATTTCAATAGTTTAGTTGAATGAGGGAAAACCTTTTAAGGTCTCTGGGTGCATCTCACAGCAGTTTGAAGGACCTCTTGTCAGATATAAAGTTCTGAGTTCTGAAAAGAACTGAAACAGCCTCAGGCTGCCCCAAAACTGGAATGTGTGTGCAAAAAGCTGTTGAATCATCACCTTTGGCCTCCTTTACTCATCCTCTGAAGAAAGAAATGTTTAACCACAGAAAGAATCTAACCTAATGTATGGTCCTTTTTGATGTATCTTATAAACCTAGAGGGAATGCTAAAATGAAAGCTTATGCTATCCTAGTCAGAGAGAAGCCTAGGAAAAATGTCTGTTGTCATGTGCTAACTGCTTTAAATTATTCTTTCATCGTTTAGGAAATAAAAGGTAGAAAATGTTCATGAAGATGAGTATCAGTGAACTGATACATTTCCTATAGGTGGCCTTATCAGAAAAACTGAATTTCCATAAGAGCTGTATAATAAATACCGGCTATGCCTTTTACACTGGCTTACTTAGGCTGAAACTGTGTATTTTTAGCTATGAAAATTACATGCTTTTGGATTTTTAATGCATACTTGTTCGTCTAGAAATGACAAAAGATGAAAACTCAATTCCACATGCATGTTTGCAAAGAGGATCTAGACTGTTTGCTGCTACCTCTGAATCCTTTTATTCTCAGTCACCCATTTAACCGAAAATTGCAAGAAATCTTGGTGTTCACGTAGGAGGTAGACAGTCTTGTAATATAGTAGCACTCACAGCTACAGGCTCTATTATGCATTGGCAGTAGGAAGACACATACTTTTACAGGCATCTCTCCTTCACACCAAAAAATTGTGGTGCTGGAATACTTACGGCATTAGACAGGTCTAAACTGGATTGTATGTCCCTGACAATTATGTTTTTCTCTGTTCATCATCTATAAAAGAGAGGTAAAATAAAATATAAATCTGCCTAGCACATTTTGAGGATAAATGAATATTAATTGTGATATTTTGATGCAAACCAGCATCACAGAAATTTTATAGCCAAAATGGACTACAGTGATTATAGTCTGAGCTTGACAGAGGTCACTGGACTTTTATTATTTAATTCCTCCTTTCAGTCGTGTGATTTTGTTAGAATCAGAGGAAGGACTTTAGACAAATATTCAGATTTTATTTCAAAGTCCTCAGTGAGGCTCTCCCACTATCCACAATGAGTTGCTACCACCAACAGCTAATTAATCTGTTGCACAGTTTGTTGTTTCTTTCTTGCATTAGTTCAAAGTGCTTACAAACTGGGCTTTTGTTACCTTTGAAATTCTCTGTCATTTACTGAAGAAAGAGGACAGCTTCAGGTGCTTGCCATAAGGGGTGTTTTCTGTTCCTCTGGCCATTCTCAAGGCTCTTATGTGCAACATCAGAAGAACACGAAGACAGTTCTCTACTCCTGCTCTGGGTTCCTTTTCTAAGGACCACACCTCTACCACTGTTTCAGACCAGAAATTTGCATTAGATTGGCTAAGTCCCATGGCCTCTAAGTCCTTTTTTTAGAGTCAAAGATTTTCAGGAAGGAGTAATCCATTCAGAGATTATGAACTCCATTTACTGCTTTAATAAAACATTATATTTGCATGTAATGAAATCAATGATTTGTTTATGCTCTCCAACAAGTGAATAAACAACAGCTCTGCAATTTGCCATTTAACCTATTTTTGTGCCAGTTGCAGTTGCTTCTGATGAGAACTTTATGGTTTTTTACACATCAGAATTTAAAAAATATATGCTTAACGACAAAAATAAGCAGGGCAAAAAAACAGTTAAACTGCAAATTTCAAAACCACACCATCATGATAACTCTCTAATGATAACTCTCTAACTCATGGATTAATCTATGTGGTTTACAAATAACCTGTGTTGATTTAGTACCGCCCATGTTTCTTTGCACAGCACAACATCCAAAGCCATGTGGAAGCCCGACAGCATCCTATCAACCAAGCTTGGATCTTTCCAAAAGCTTATTTTTAGTGAGATCTGCTTTCCATAGAAAGATGTCAATTGGCTCCAGTTGCACTGAAGTACTGTAAAGATGACTGCAAAGCATTATGAGAAGATTCTCTATTCAAGATTGCTGGTTGATGATGGTAGTGGTATTTCACTATTGATATATATAGCCACTATCAATATCTAATTTTGTAAATGTGAAATGTGGTTTCTATTCTTGACCTTACTTGAAACTCTGAAATTTACTTTTTTTCATACCACTAGACACAGAGTAAAGCTGGAAAGTGACAGTGAATAAGATATAAACACAGCCAAAATTTAGTGGTTTTAATGTAAACTAAGCATCTGAAACACTATCATCTGCAATGCAATGCCTGACAAGGTGAGACAAGCCCTCTGCAAAACTGCTGCCACTCCACATTCCCAATTCCAAACTGAAATGCTGAACCAGATTTTCAGATGCTGAAACTTGGTACAACTCCACTAAAGCCAACCAATTTAAGACAAAACTGCTAACTCAAACACAATAAGGAACTTTTTCTGGTTGCAATGCAGACTTTATGACGGTCATAAACAGATCTGAAAATATGGAGCTGGGAAAGAACAGCAATCTTCCTCATGCAGAAAAGTAAATAATGTCCTCATGTTCTGCAGTCAAGGATACAGAGGAATACAGGATAAAGAAAAATTAAGATGAATTTTTGTTTCAGATAAAGTAGAATAGTCCTTAAGTAGTTTGGAAGGAAAACAGGTTAGAAAAAACAGAGGTTAAATGTAGATAAGCAGACAGTCAAGTTTTAAAAAAATTTTATTAAAAGAGAGCAACAATAAATTTCAAATAAAATAACACATTTTTCAAATAATTAAAACTTTCCTTTTCCTTGCTATAACAAGAGTTCCTATTCCTCAGCATGAACACTGAACTGCAGAGACTTGTCCTTCTTGCTTTTTTGTTTGCCTTTGGCCCTTGGTGATCGATCTTAATAAGAGAGTTTGAGTGTATTGCTCCCTTTTCACCTTTTCCTTCCTTCTCCACACCTACTTTATGACCTGGTAGTGAGGGTATTCTTTCACAAAGTGGTAAACAGAAGTCTGATCCATCTCAGTATGAAAAGGAAATTGAGCTGAGGTCTAAAATAGCCCAGGCAAGTACAAAAGCTATTAAGCCAAAGACAGGCAGCAAAAACTTTAGCAGACTTTTTCCTTCTTTTTGTAAAACAGGATGAGTCCAAAATTGGCAGGCTTCCAAGCATGGATTAGGAGTGATAGGAATGAAAAGAAGTACCAAATATGCAGACTTGAACCAAGTATCTCTTCTTTAAAGGCAGTCTGAAGCTTGATGCACATTTCCCATGGATAACTTTAAGAAACCTTTGCTCACCATCTAGCTTTCCCAGCTTGTTTTTGATTATATTTATCCTTTTCCTCTACCTCTGAAGGGATGGGTACGTATCTTGGATGTTCTGAGTCAGCTTGCCAGGGCTGAATTTTTGGGTGTTGAGATTACTAAATTTTAGGGTACTAAAGCACAGATTGTGGTGATTTTCCTTTGGGCTGAAATAACTCCTGCATCTGACATTCAGGTGTTTAAACCATTTGAACTCATATTTATGAACTAAAATCTCTGGGTTTAAAGAGATGCCTTTAAAAAAAATGATGAATAAATTTGCTTTGAAACTTGTTGTTTTCTAAAGTACTTTTTGCCTGATAGAGTTCAAAGTTGTTAGAGCAGCAAAATGAGCAATATTCTCCCATTGCATGAGATCTGGCTCACTGGCCCTACAACTAGCAGGCCTGATGGAATCAACTTCTGCTACATGCTGTTCCTTTATCAATACAGGATAAAGGAAATAATTTCTGCAGAGCCTCAGATGTTCTTAAACTATTTGTTTTACAGTCAATGTCAAAATAATTATTTTCTTAAAAGTCTTTAGTGACATCATTCATGTATGGAGAAAGTGATTACAGTTGAAAGAGAGTCCTTTGGAAAAATATCAAGGAGCATTTCTTCCAGTATAATGCATTGCCTAATATGTCAACTACTCAAATTTCATTAAAGCTGGTTCTGTCTCCTGCAGAGGTTTATACAGAACTATGGCATGGCCAATGGTTGCAAGAAAAGCAGCTGACAAAAATATTTAACTATTATACACTGTGCAGCTACTGGAACTGCCATTAAATGTTCACAATATTCCTTTGTCAACAACACAGCTCTTTTTTTTTGGCTGTGACTTTTCTTCTGCCTGATGATTTTACTGAATTGAGGAACTTCCATATTTGCTCATATATTTGAAATGGCTAGTCTGGATTTTTTGGGTATAAATATTCTATGGTACTGGGGAAGTTCTTGAGGGCTGGATTTTCTTGTATTGCTGCAAAAGCAACAGTCAACACATTTGTGTGTATATATTATGTAGGCGCAAAGAATAAAAAAAAAATCTTTTGTTTCTTTTGTTTAATCTCTTCTTCTTTCTAGCTGAATCATAGGCCCTTTAAAAACAAATAATAAGATTTCAATATGGTTAACTTTGGGCTACTCTTAAAAGCCATAGAAAATTTACAATTGCAAAAATAATAATAAAAAAATAAGAAAGTAATAAAAAGAATAAACAAAAAATCCGTCTCCTTCCTCTATTAATGAGAAGCAAAAAGTGCTTCTTTCACTTTTCATGCAAGCATAGCCTTCTTGCATTTTATCTCGTGACTCTTAGGAGATCCTTGTAAGCCTGCACGAATCTGGACTTCTCTGTGAGGGACATTTTCCCTGGAAACTTGAGGAGACTATCAGAGAACAACGTGCAGGAAATTTAAATTTCTAAGGGACGTACATTATTCAACAATTCCTTGTATTCATGTAAGGGATTTTTTCCTGCAAATGGATGTAGAGGACAAGAACAGATCTGAATGGGGACTTGTGGACCACTCTATGAACCACTTAGCCCCAAAGCTTAGTAAAGCATTTGTCCTCCTGGGAATGTTTGACAACTGTTTCAAGGACAGATATCAAAATTGTACAGTATCACTATTCATGTGAAAATGGTGCTGCTTTTACCTCAGAGTAGAAAGGACACATTATGGAACATTCTTTTTTATAAAGTGAGAGGGAATTAAATAGACAAATCTGGACAAGAAGTGGGTTATTATTTATTTTCTTCACATTCTTTGGGTTATTTTTCAAGGTGTCCTGGTTCTGGCCAGGACAGGGTCAATTTTTGCAGTACCCAGGACCCAGAGGTTATTCCACACCACCTCATGCCATGAGCAGGAATGGGGTAAGGGTCCCTTCCAGGCAGGCACTCAGGGATAACCTTGTGTGGTGGGTGTGAATCATTTGCCTCTCTTGTACACTCTGCTATCAATATTGCTGCTGTTAGTGTTCCTTTCTTATCTCATTGCTGTTCCCAGTAAATTGTTCTTGTCTCAACCCGTGGCTCCAGTTCTCCTCTCCAGTCTGCCACAGGGGAAGGGGGGAGGGAGACCCTGGTTTGGAGTGTTTCAGTGGGAACACCAAATTGGGGAATACCATTCCTAAACCATGGCACGTGTTTCATTAAGAAGGATTTTTAAATAATTATAGACTACATGAGAATCTGGAAACTTTTGCAGAAGTGTTTAATTCTCCAATGATGGTGGGCTGGAATTTAAACTACCCAGGCACTTGTTGAGAGGCACTAACTAAACTGCAGAGAACTTGTCTGTCAACCATGTTAATATCCAAGGCCATGGACATCAGATTGAGATTGACTCTAACGCATGCATCGCCCATGTTTAGAAAAAGCACTTTTTACTCCCTTGGAACTTTTATATGAGATTGTACATGAATTTTACTGGAAAGAGCAAAGATTTTTAAATAAAGACATAATTTCTGTGTATTACAGATACATCCAATGTGTCCAATGTAATGCATGTTTTACATGCCACTGTAAAACACAGTTTTGGTTCCATCACAAGTTTTTAGACCTTTAGTCTGGAATAGACTGAAGGCCTTCCTTGACCTTACAGAAAGCAAATTTTCCTATCCTAATTTAACACCATTATTTCTTCAAATTTTTGTGTTCACAATTTAGGGCATTTTAATATTATAATATGTGGCAATATTGAAAACAAGGCTCCAGTTCAAGTGTAATTAATTAGTTAGTATATAGCCTAGACATATTGTCATACAGAATCCATAGAAACCTGAAGTAGAGCAAAAAGCAGAGTATTGTCTATTTCATTCCCAAGAAGACAACAATTTAATTTTTGTAGAAATAAAGACCTAAGGAGAAATACTTTAGAAAAAAAAAAATAATTAATTGATTTTTCCCCCAACCACTAGAAGTTTTATGTACTTTCAGTTCTCTTTCCCATCGGTGGTGGGTTTTGGCTCTCATTGTTGGTCATTGCTTTTACCTTGATTTATAATTGGCCTCTGGGAATTCTAGCTAATGAATTCATTAGCTGCACTTCAGTAATTAACTACTTTAAACTCTAGATATTGTTGCCACAAAGTACTGGTGTAAGAACCCATGAACATGCTACTGAAGAAGATGAACTTGAAGTCAACAACTTGGTGGGTTGGTTGTTTCAAAAGTGTCACAGGGAACAAGATTTTATCATTCAGCAGACTCCTCTCTCACTCTGGAATATTCCCAAGGTCTATTATAAGGCGGCTCCACTTCACGTTTCTATCAATAAACTGCACTGAATATAGCAGACAACCAGGCTTAAAGGAGAGCCTCAGAGGATATCACTACTCACTACCAGCATCAGGAGCACTATTTTTGGACTGTCAGTCACAATGACAAATCATATCTCCCCAGTCTCTCTTCTCTACTGCATTTTTATATCACTTCTTTTTCCATGTAATTCATGAATCCTTACTTTCTGGTAAGCCTTTTATGTGACACTTTATCAAGTGCCATTTTATGAGTCTGATAATATAACACACATCTTTGAATCCCGTCTATTATGTATTTCTGTGACAGTAGAAGATTATTTTACTTATTTATTCATTTATTTTCAAAAATAAGCTGAGAAACAATTGGAAAAGCGGAAGGAGAACGATAAGAAAGAAATTTCTTGTAAAGCAAGTCCTGAAAGGAGGTGCTAGTTTGGAAAGACAAATGTGTAACTGAGGAAAGTGTGAAGGAGGAGAGACAGACAGCTTTAAAAAAATAAAAAGGCTATAGAGAGTAACTGGAAGGAAAAAAGAAACCACTAATTGAAGCAATCTAAAAAAGCTTCTGTCTTGCTAATATTGAACTAATTTAAGGTCTTTTTACTACTTCATCTGACCTCTTTCCTCTGTGGGAGGAAAGGTTAGCAATAAAAAATTTTAGGATCATTCTGTTTGATCATAACAAAGGGGTTGCCAGAAAGAGGAAGGCAATTAGACAGGCCTGCTTGTTTATATTAATACAACTGTCTTCCTTGTCAAATAATCTTAGTTAAGTCAGCTAAATGATTTCACAGGTGAGTATTGGCCCTTTGAAAAAGAATGGAGACAGGCTGCTTCCTGATATTAATGGATCTGACAATCAATACCTTTGGCTGAAGCCAGCCAAATTGCCAGCAGGCACTGCACGCATTGCTCTGCCTTCTCCCTGGCATGTCTGCAGTCTGTGACATGCCAGGTTTCCAGGTGGCGAGCTCTGGAGGCTGCTGCCCTGCCCACTGCCCTGTGGGCACACGGACATCTCAGGCTGGCTGCAGGAGCAGCTGCTGGGGCTTCACTCGTGTGGCTGCAGAGGCAGTGCAGACGAGTTTGCTGCTGCCGTGTGGAGCTGCACCAAGAAAAGGGAAGGAAGAGCTGAGTGGCAGGTGAGAAGGTGAAGTGACTGCAAGCTGACACGGAAGGGTCCCACATCTACTTTTCCTGTGCTGTTGCACTCACACCATGGCACAGACAAGGCTCACCACCACCTCTGGGGAAGGAGAGGTTGTGTCAGGGAGCAGGAGTCCACACCCTCACCACCCATTCTGGGTCCTGAGTCCAGGCATCCAAAAGTACCTGGCGTTTAAGTCCTTGCATGTGCCTGCCTGGTTTAATTCTAATTCCAGCCAGCAGCTAAGCAGCACACAGCTGCTGTCTCACATGCTCCTCCGTGGGATGGGGAGGAGAATCAGACAAGGAAAAAAACCCTCATGGGTTGAGATAAGAACAGTTTAACAATTGAAATCAAATAGAATATAATAATACTAATTATACTGAGATATAACAATACTAATAGTGATGATGATAATAATAATAATTGCAATTAAAACATAAACCACAATTAAAAAACAAGTATTTCACAACACAATTCCTCCCCACCTGCTGACTGATGCCCAGCCTGTTCTGAGCAGTGCTTGGTGGCTCATGGCCAACTCCCCGCAGTTCATTTACTGAGCTTGGTGTTTTGAGGTATGGAATATTCCCTTGGCCAGTTCATCTCAGTTGTTCTGCCTGTGATCCCTCCAGGATTTCTATGTACCTCCTCACTGGCAGAGCATGGGAAACTGAAAAGTTCTTGATTTAGAGTAAGCCCTTCTTAGCAACAACTAAGCCACCACTGTGTTATCAACATTATCCCTATTCTGAATCCAAAACACAGAACTGTGCCATCCACTGGAAAGAAGATTAGCTCTATCCCAGCTGAAAGCAGCACACTGGCCCAAGGCAGAGGTGTATCTTGGTCTCTAGAAAAAAAACCTGTCCTGGAGTTGTCAACACAAATAGACTTTATGAAGAGAGGCTCTCTGACCCCTTGTCTCTGTAACATTGTACTTGACAATGTTGAGATAAATTTAAAATTCTTTCATTTGCAAACAAAAGAAGTTTTATTTATTAGTTTAGCAGAACTTCAGCACATTTAAAACTAACTTTATCAGTACATTGTAAGATAGTGAGTTAATAACTAATTCATCTTTATAATGTAGGTAATGAAGAATCACAAAGCTATTTCTAGAGTCAGAGTAAATATTGTTTTAATCAAACTGCTGAATTTTGGGGTTCAAATATTTTTATTAAAATATCTTTATGTTATTCCTAAATGGAACCTTAATATATAATTAAATCACAAGATCCATGTGAAAGGACAGAAACTGTTCTTTAATACCGAGTTTTAATAATCTGAAATTAGCTAGTGGAGCACAACTACAAAGATGGGTCAGGTAGATAAAGAAAAGAAGAGAGAAAAAGTTACATGAAACACATAAAGGGAGAAAGGGAGGAGTGGTTCATCTGGATTTATTTACTGAGCTCTGCCTGTATATGGTCATATAGAGAAAATAATTTATAAGAAAATGTTTCCTCTGCTCTGCAAAGAAAAGGCCCAATATTAAATGGAATTAGATAATGTTCCAGACATAGACAGTATATAAAATCCTCAGTACTTACAAAAGAAAAGAAACGTTAAATATTCAAGAACAACTACAGGAAAACCAGCTTGAATGTATCTGTTAAATTTCAATTATTTCTAGAAGAATCTACTACAGTCACCTTTCTCTTAGATTACTGTACTGACAATGGCAAATTATTTCAATGGAATAACAGCTGCAATAATGTACTATAAAGAGTGAGTCAATGCAGAACAAGTGGGTCTATGTAACTTGCAACCAACATAAAAGAAATGCTGAAGGCATATCAGCTGTAAACTCATCCTGAAAGGTCTGCCAAACTATGGTCCTGAACATGACAGAAGCCTCTAAGTGTTCTTAAGACATTTCTTTGGGAGGAAAGAATAAAAACCCTTTCTCGTGAACGTTAGTCTAGAAGCAGTGTCAGAAAAAAATTAACTTCCCTGAAAATGTCCAGCTTATCCAAACTTTAAGTATTAGATTTTGGGGAGAATGGTTTCCATTTTTCTTCTTGTTAAAAGGAAAAAGACTAAAAAATAAAGAAAAAGCAGGAAAAGATAACAAGCACTTTGAAAAATATGCAAAAATAGCCAAGTAGATGTTCTTCCAGGTTTGTGCATGTTCCCTCAGTTAAGAATGATTTTACAGCCAGATGACAAAGACCCTGACAATAGGGCTTAATGACAAAGCACATGAAACCCTATGCGAGGCAGTCTGACTGGCATTTCTGCATTATTGTATGCAATGAGAGCTTTCCAATCAGCCAGAACAGTGGGATCCACCAAGGAATCATGATCAAGTAGCTATTAGGCCAAACGGTATTGTCAGAATTCCACAATTTATGCAGCTTCTTTCAGAAAACTGAGTCCTGAAACTTCTGAATATCAAAAGGGTTCAATATCGAATAGAACATGTATTTAAGGAAAATTGGCCCCCAAATTGCTATGCTATTGTCATTTGTTCTTTTCCAGTTCACTTAGAGGGTAAAGTGGAAACTATTTTTAAAATTCAATATGAAAAAAAATTACAACTGAAGTTTCTTTAGAAAAAAAGTTCATTTAACCAGCTGCATCTTTCTTTTGTGCTCTGCTCAGATGTTAACTTGGATTATAGCTTCAATGTTTTTCATGCTTTTTTGTTGTCTGTCATTTAGGTTTTGGAAAATTTAGCACAATTTTAGGTTTGAACTGATTTGTACTCCTTTGGCCAAGCTTGATCCCCTCCAAACTCTTCTGGAAAAGCACCACATCCACAATCACTCTGGCAAAGGTCTGCCTGGATCTCTTTCAACTCACACAAAAGCTGTGCAGCATGTTATTTAATGCCTTATCCTCTTCATTGGAGTCTGCTGCAGTGTTCCAACTGACTTTGCTGGGAGCAAAAAAGAACCCCAGATGCCAAAATGATTTGACTACTGCTTTAAAAAGAAGATTTTGCAGTATGTAGCCTAATCCATCTTTTCACAAGTGTCCAGTCTGATGCTCTCTCTGCCTGTCCTCTGTTCAACTGGACCCCTCTCACTGGCCACTGCATCCAGGGGATGCTGAAACTCAATTTCTCTCTCTGCAGCACTGCAAGTGTTTCACACCACAGCCAGGAAAAGGCTCTTGGATTGGAGAGAGACAACAATGTCTCACATGGGGGTAAATGAGCATCTCACACAAGCTTTTTCTGGGCCTTCATGTAGAAGCTTGTCACAAACTGCTGCTCGAATATTCAGCAAAAAGACCTGAACAGTTTTACAACCCGAATTACAAATTGTGTTGTATAAGTTGGAGCTTTATTTGGCATAGGAGACTTTTAAGCTGTTTGTGATGCCATCTATTTTTTGCCTCATAAGTGACTATGTAACTACAAGAATAGTAAGGGTAAAGGATCACATTTAGGGACAGTCCAAGGCACATTTCTCACATTTAAATAGCTTGCCTGAGAATTCACTTATCCCACCAGGAAACAGGCCCATTAAAAGACAAAAGCAGTTCCCTCCTTGCATGGATCCATTTATGTCTGTATCAACATGACTGCTAGAGAAGGCAGAAAGGCTGAGAGCGAGGCAAATGGAAAGGAGTGCCTCCAGGTGGACCTTTTGTGCCCCCATCTGCAAGCCTGCACCTTTATCTATGGAATCTGGGGGAAGAGATGTGGGTAGGGAGTATGGATTCAGAGAGAAGGCACCCTCGTTCTTGAGAGCCCCACTGCTCCTGCATGAGCCTCCTGCAACAAAGCTGCAATGTGAGGAAAGGCTTTTCAATTGCCAGTTCACTAAAAGGAAGAAGGAAGTCAGTTTCATATTTGAATTCTTGTAATGGAAAGCTAAAACTTGTGCATGAAAATAAGCAACAATATTGAAAAATTTTACCAATATGAGCAGGCTATTTTTATAGATTATTTCAATAATTTATGGCACTCAGCAGCTTTGAACCTCATACCTTGAATGCTGGAACATTGTATCACTGTATTCTTGCTTTCCATAATCCACATGTATTATCATAATTTAATAATCAGAAAAAACTTTATTAATAGACTCTTACAGAGATTCTAACTCTTGTTAATGAAACAATTTTAATTTCTCTTAGAGAATTAAAATTACACAATTCCCTTCCAGACAGTTTTAACTATTCTTTTAAAGAATCCTTCCCTCCATAAATACCTTATCCTTTTTGCAAAGCACTAGTTATTGTAAATGATAACAGCTTTCCTGAATGTGGTTAAGATCCACAAATGCTGTACCAATGTTACACTACCTAAGCATGGTAATTAATAATTATATTTTTCAAATAATATTCTTCCAAAATGAATTATTTTTAGAGTGCTCTAAGGCACATTTCTAAACAAGACCTTAAAATCAGCCAGATTGTTTCTGCAAGAAAAGGTCAGTGGCACATTCCACTCTTTCTACCCCAGGGAATGTTTACTTTGCACTCTGGAGCTGCCAGAGTTTTAACATTTGAAAATAAAAGACAATATAAATCAATTATTAATGAATGCAGAAAAACAGAAAGAAGATTCTTGCACTTTTTCCCAAATAAAAGTCCAGAGAAGAATTCTGACTAATAAACAGTTCCAAGTGGAATCATCCCTTTTTTTTATTGGCCATTATTTATACAGATGTGTACAAAGCAGTTCCATGTTAAGTCTCCCAAAACCATCACAAAAGGAGCAAGTCTCCTTGCAGTGGTAAGTCAATGCATTGCAGCACTGTGGCCGTGAAGGTTGTGCCATCAGTTACAGAAATGTTGTCTGCCGAGGGTATTATATCAATTGTCTTGTTTTCTTTATTAGCCTCATGCAAATATGAAATCAGAGACTGCTGATCCAGAGCTGCAAAGGCCCATCACTTACCCAAATGTGCAATAAAACCTACTTTAATTAATTTTATTGTTTGTCTCCTAGAGACAGAATGAAAGGGTTAGAAAAATGTGAGCACCTCCAGCTAAAGAGGCATTTGCATGTATACAAGGAGTAACACAGCCCGATAACAACAGCCACAAATGGTGCTGGGCTTGCTCCTGAGGTACTGATGGTGGCACAGGGGAGGAGTGGCAGCCAGAGGAAATTCTCACTGGGAAAGAGCTAAAGTAGGCTGTGGATTTGGGATCCGCTCACTACATTTTAAATTAATTATTTTTCAGTGAAGACATCATCTTCGAAATAATCTTCCCTTCACTGGGATTCACTTTCCTCTCCTCCAGTGCAGACAGCAGTGGGTGGTAACATTTTTGGAAAATGTTTTGGTCTATTAACAAAAGAATGAAATGGAAATATCATAAATGAAGAAGTTAATTTTGCACAGGCTGTGCTGCTGGTCACAAGTTCTTTGTGAGAGGCACAATGTTATTTATATTCATGCAGAGACACTCAAAGGAGAGCTGGCCAAATGATGTGATTAATGAGCATGAAACAGGTAAGTAGCCATTCTTTTTGTCAGTGATCATTGGTAGAAACAGCAGGAAGAAAGGGCAATGCTTAGAATGGGAAAATACATAAAAGAGGACTCATGGGAAGAAATTAAATAATTGACTTTTTTTAATATACTTAGTAAGTGAGTTTTACTGGACAAAACTCTTAATTGCAAATTCAGGTGAGGCACTGATTGATATTTGTGTATACACAAAGTATTAAGGTAAGTGGATGTTTCCCAAACTCAGTAGCAAAGGTTCCATCACGTATGTCATTTCAATACAGGAAGCATATTATCAAAAGAGTAATTTTGTATTTCAAAGGAGATTACAGTAAGTTTTCTTTCATTCTCATAGATGAAGTGCTGCAGTCTCCTCTTGCAACTTCCTCCAAATCTTGATCTCCAATCAGAAGAGCACGAAAGTGGCAATACTGGCTGGCATAAAACTAAATTATCTGTCTTGTAGATGACCTTGAATAAATATCAACTTGATGAATAGAGGAAAACCAGGAGCAGAGATTGACAGTAACAGCACGGTTGGTTGGAATATCATACTGTTCACTAGTCAGCAGTTTAAAAGAAAATTAGCAGATGAAGAAACAAAAAGCGGTTTGGCCTAGTGGTTTTCATATTGCCCCAAGGAGAAAAAAAGACCAGTTAAATTCTCTAACTCAATAAGAGTCAACTTTTCTTGTATTGAAAAAAAAAACAACCAACCAAACAAACAAACAAAAAAACACCCATGAAGCTAAAGGAGATACAGTGTTGAGTTGGTCTGAAGAAAACTTATAGAAAGTCAGTTAAAAGACCCTAGTCCTCTTCTGTCTTCACCTTAATGAATACAATGTTATTCAAAATTTCATTTTGCCTTTCGATAGTCCCTTCCAAAATATTGGCTACCACAAATAAAAGTAAGTTATTACACAGCTGAAACATTAGAGAATGTGAAGATTGAAGCGGGATATTCTAACAGGGGTCATAGGAAGGTCATTGTGTGCTGTGCTGTACCACAATCTCTGCTGCTATATTGGCCCACTTTTATTCTTGTTACTTTTCTTAGTACTTTCACTGGAAATACGTGTGAAGCGAGGAATATGTCTGCATATCTATAAGAATTGCAAAGAATGTCATGCAGTGATTAGAAACAATCTTTTCTATCTCCAATTAGCCAGATACAACATTTTAGCATATTCTGAACAGGAGTGTATTTGGCAATGTGCAAACTCTGTTTGAAATGTCTCAACAAGTCTCCAATACAGAGTCTGAGAGATGATAGAAATCTCCCACAAAATTATTTATCTGTACTGCACAGACTGAAGCAAGCTTTGTCTTTTTTATTTGGGACAGTTTAATCAGATATCTTTGAATATGCTGGGTAGAATAAAGTAAGCCTAATAAACATGCACTGGTTGAAAATGTCTTTTTAAGAGCTCAATATTTGTTTCCCTTTTTAATGCCTTTGAAAGAAACCATTTGAAGCTCTGTGGTGTCTGAACTTCTCCTGCACTGAAGTGTATACAGAGATGAGAAGAAAAGCCAAGCTGACTATTGTGATCATGCTTTTCTTTTTGGCTTGAGAGATAAGGCTCCACAGAAATCTGCCATGTGGTATTGAATTTAAGAAGATGAGCAAAGCAGTGGCGTGAAGCTTCAGGCTTTCAATAACACTGCTATATTTATATGATGATACAATAATAGTAAGGAAAAAGCCTCTGCCCCAGTTAAAAAAAAAAATAAAAAGAGACTAATCCTGTACCACTGAGTACAATGGGAGTTTTGTTATTTACATATACAGAATGTACAGCACAGAGAATTCTGTAAACTGCTAAGTTCAGTACACTCAGATATGAAGGTTAAAAAGACATTCAGTGTCAATACCTCTTATGTTCACATACCAAGATTTTGGCAGATTTTATACCACTTTTTTTCTTTCTCTCTACAGTTTAAAAATATAAACTAAGCAAATATAGTCAGACCTTGTTTTGTTTTGTTTTTTATCAAATGAAACAGATTCTGACTTTACTTACATTTAGTCATTTCCCAAAATGGGTTCAATACAGCATATGGTTCTACCTACATTTTTCAAAAATTCATAACATTGCATATATTTACATTTACAAAATTGCATATATACACACATAATTTTATTTGTATATGTATATAGTTTGATACACATCTAGATGGCATATTGAAAGTGAAATGTTTTTAGATCTGTTGCCTGCCTGTTAGGGTTTTTAACCTGTGATACAACCATAGACACTACTTTAGGATTTAACTATTTTAGCTATTTTAGGATATTTTGCTATAGAAAGATGTTACCTTTTGAGATTTAAATTAATATTTCAACTGTTCCATAATTCATAAAATATGTGAAAGCAGTCAATAAGTCAGCAGCAATTTCTTTCCCACATTGTTTGAATTATTATGGTCAAGTCCAGAGAAGGAAAACATGTTAAAAAGGGCTAAAGTACCATAGAGATCAGTTGGAACTTAGAGCATTTCTTAGTCCTGCATGTTCATAATCTTAAAAAATTAATCTAAAGAATTAACAAATAAACAATTACAAAAAAAACAGATAATTTAAAATTCTTCTTAGTAAGCAATCTATACAATTCCAGCTACCACTGAATGACTCATTTCTTGTTTTAATGCAAACTGATACTGCATATCAATTAATTCACTGGCTTTAATGCTTTTTCATAAAATTATGAGAGAAACATATAGGAATAAAGTAGCAATAGAAAGGGGCAGTGCTGTTTTTCCAGTAAGTAAACCACTCTGATTTTGTTCAGCTACTCATTAAGTTTTCTACCTCTAGATGTATTTCCTGAAAGGCAGGAAATTATGTTTAAACACAAGAAAAAAACCTTTTTTACTCCAAGAATGATTGAGTTCTGAAGCTGGATTCTCAGATAGGTTCTTCAACCTTAGAGATACTTAAAACTTACCCAGACAAGGTCCTGAGCAATCTGCTCTAGCTGACCTTGCCTTGAGCTGGGGCACTGGGCTAGACGAACTCCTAAGGATGCTGCCAACCTCACCCATCCTGTAATGTCATGGTTTTTCCAAAATCAGTCTGGTGTGATTTATAGCACTGTATGGAAAAAAAAAAAACTTTTGTTGCTTTTTGGATGGAATGCATCCACCTTGAGTATCACCATACCAAAGGGAAAGCCAAAGCTCATGAAGGTTCACTTCCTAGAGGGAAGCAGGCAATCCATTCTATCCAAAGATGGTAGCAAATACTCACTATGTGAATAAAGATACACTCCACATGTGACTATTTCTCTTAATAATCCTAAAGTCTGACTAGAAATAAAATGAGCTCTGGACATTTTGGAGAGGTTTGAGCTACAAGTTAGAAAGAAACTCCATAGTCAACAAGTGAACCACACCACTTCAAAAAAACCTAGGCAAAATGAAATTTTGAATAGCCAAGGAAAATTAAAAATAACAACAATAAAAAAACCCAAATGAGTGATAACAAATAATGCAAGAAGACAGCTGGCTTAGAAGAAATATGTGTGTGGAATTTCAGAAAATGGGGGAGGGATAACTTGTTGAGAAAGTGGTGCAAAATTGGTGTGTGGAAGCAGGCTCTTCTCTATTTCAGTGCTCAGGTATACAGGAGGGAGACACATGGGATATAGGACTACTCTTACTTCAGAGCCCCCCTCCCAAATTCATGGTGGCTGTATGTACAGGAAAATGTGTTCTAAAATAAACTTTCCCTTTATCACCTGTAGAGATGTAATGTATGCTTTAGCTTTGCTTAAAGCAGGTATCAGAACCTTTTTGGGGTGCTTGTACTTAATCTACATGTAGTGTATATGAACTTAATGCAAAAAAGAACTGACTGTATGATTCTAAACAAGAATAACACTCAAGCACTACTTTTTGCTGATTTATTTCTTGTCTGATAAAATTTATTATCCATAACCTATCCAAGAAGTTTTTGGTTTTTCATGAACCATGCAAATACAGTTTGATTTCTATACGCCAATTTCACTTTCCATGAGCCAAATAACATCTTACCCTATAAATGGTCCCACTACAGAAGTGTGGTTCTTGGGGTGTTCTGCACAGGGCCAGGAGTTGGACTCAATGATTCTGATGGGTCCCTTCCAACCCAGTATATTTTATGAATCTCTGATTCTATGCTTCTACTAGGAGAGAACAATGTTATCAGAATATTTATGTTGCAATCTGAAGGTTTGATATGCAGACAATGGTTTTTAATCCTGGGGGGGAGGGGGGGGGGTTTGATGCAGAATCACATCTGGGTGGAGATTCTATTTCAGCCAAGCATTGTCAGAAGACTGTTTCTGTCCAGCTTGCCAGGCCACATAAACCCAGAGTTTATGGTCATTTTGTGTTCATCATGAAACAACAAATAAGACCTGTGGAACAACAAATAGTACCTGTTTTGTCACAAAATTATAAAGACATGGATGGACTACTACACCCAGGTTCTTCTGATGAAAAGTAAACATTTTCATATTAACAAATCTAACAAACCAATCTGAACACTTACCATGTGAACACTCATGTACCTATTTGTTCTAATCTTGAGCTTTAAAATTATATTTAATTTGCTACTGAACACCTGCCTGTCTGCAAGCTGCTAACAGAACCCAGGCAGAGAGGCCAGTGCTGCCCAAGGAGAGGGCATGAAGGCTGGAGATGAGCTTGTAACTGCATTGACCATCCCAAATGCACTTCCTCAAGGGCCTCCCCCATCCTGTCATGACCCATGACCCATTCCAGCACCCCAGGGATCAGTCCATGTTGCTGGTCTCCATCTCCCCACAGCTCTGCCCTGCCTGGAAACTGACCCTGCCAAGCTCAGCCCACCTGCAGGATGATGTCCCCACTGGGGCTGGCCCTGTCCCGAAGGAGATGCCCGATGCCTGGGGCTGCCCCCACACCCTGCCCTGCTCCTGGCTGGGCTGGGATACACCCTGCCAACACCCTTCATGGGCTGCTCACGAGCTGCCCACTTCTTACTTGTGGTTATTTGTGGCACCACTGCTCCTTTGTGCCTGGATGACAAAGTCAGTCCATACAGAACCAAGTTTGTCACTGAAAAAAGAAATATTAAATACGTCCTTGTGGCACACTAATAAATGCCTTTGGTGTACAAACAGCCACTGTCCACATGGAGAAGCTCCTGGCCTCAAGGACTGACAAGAATTGGGCAAACAATGTGAAAATAAGAATAAAGATGAGCAACCCAGATGATTGACCCCCAAAACCATGGGAAGCCACCAAAGCCCCTGCTGCATGGATGAGTGTGGTACTGGCACAGGGTCAGCAGCCAGAGGCTAGTGGCTCATGAGCAGCCAGGCACTGCTGCTCTGCTTTAAAACCTGTTTGCACAGGACACATAGAGCACACCACTCCAGGTTCTCAAGCTCTCTCTGCTGACAAGATTTCTTTCTCTACCCACTAAGAAAAAAAAGCATATTTTGACTGCCAAGATGTGTAAGATGTTTGTTACATAAGGAATGTTTTTTACCTTCCTCCACATTTATATTTTATATACAGAAGTTTTAGAACATGACTCCTCTTTAAAAGGGAATATCCACTGAATGTTTACAAGAAAAATAGAACATTAGTTAAACTTGTTTTCAGATGTTTTTAATGAGACTACATAAACTACTCATGTTTTCAGCAAGGCAAATATATGTAATGGTACACAGAATTTATAAGCACTGAATATCATCTGGAAATTTCACACAGAAAGAAACATCCGCTTCTTTGCAGGTGAAGACAAAAAAAGTAAATTTTAGGCATGTTTACAGTACCCTCTGATGGAAATAGGAAGCATTACAACTCCTCCATAACATTTATTTGCCTAAGTATAAAGACAGAAAAGATGTTTTGTAACTTGTTATAAATAAAATTGATAAATAAAGTTATTCTTTAAAAGATTAGGAGTTTTATACACACAAATATCTTAATCAATTGAATAACCTCTTATTTAGGTTTGGCTTCCTCAATAAAAAACCAAAACACAATATAAGTTCTACCAGTTAATCAGGGAGAAATCTTCCCAAAGATAGAATTTTACTCTTTTCATTTTATAATACACCTATCTTTATTTCTGTTTCATAACAATTAGAAAGCACATGGTATTTTTAACATTCTGTTAAAAATACATTACCTATTAGTATTCATTCAATTTGTTTGTTCAGATGCATCATTAACATGCCTCGGAAACACTGGTCAAAATTACAGGATTTCAAGCGATTTTTAGTAAAATGCAAACTGAAACCATCAGACAATTAGCTTTAACAATTAGTACTCCTTTTAAGATTTAAAATATCAGAGAAAACTTGCCCTCATTTCTTTTTTTCTTGCCACTCACTCATAAACCACTTCGGCTTTCATTACTAATTGGCAGGTCACTGCAAAGGTATTTTACACAGCAAGATTAGAAGGGTGAATATTTCTGAACTCTGACCAAAACTCCATTTCAGTGTCTAGCAAGGATTTTTTGAAGATGAACAGTCATTGCATTACTTTTTTTTGACTGTGGTGTATAGACCCTATTTCTATAAAGCATTCAAGCTCTTGCCTAATTTCTTTTTCTTGGAAAACATCACAAACAGATGACTAAATATCACTGCACTCTTAAGTGCAACAGAAACTTTAAACACATTGCTAAACATATTGCTAGAGTAAAGGAAATAATTTCCTTTTATTTGAGCTCATATCTGATCCAAACATAACTGTTAAAGCTATTACATTGATAAATGTAAATCTCTTTACCCACAAGACACTGAGAGGAAGTAGAAAAACATGTATTTTACTTACATTTACATATTCCAGCTTGATAGGGGGCAATCATTTTAATTGGAAGAATGAATTTCATACCATCAATTGTAAGACTTTAGGGTGAGAATTCAAATAAACTGAAGACAACACTTTTAGTATTGCAGTCATAACTCCATACTGTGGGCCAGAATGTCCCTCCTATTCTTGCCTGAAAAATAATGAAGAAAATCTAGGTTAGGATTTTCTAAACACATTCACTGTATTATTGAGGCAGTCTAATAGCTCACCACTCTTTAGTACAAAAATTTGCCTACTTTCTCAGTCAGCAGATACCTCAAATTTTTTATTTTTAAGTTTCCATATGTTGGTTTTTTGCTGGCTTAGTAAGCAGATTCAGCTCCTCCAGGAACCTGACAAGAACCAGGAATGGTGCAAAGGAAGGGGGAAGCCTGTGCCTGAGTAGAGGACAGGGAAGTTGTCAGCCTCTAGAAAAGGAATGAGCTTTGAGAATAGACAAAACACATTGCTAAATTCATCCTAACAGAGAATTACCCATCAACATACATTCACTTCCATGTTTATATTGTAAAAATTACACTGCAAGATTTATGAGAGGAAAGATCAATCATGATATACATTCTACATCCTCACCTAATCCATTTGCAGGTCAGCAGAAAAAGAAAAAGGCACTAAAGGTTTACTTTATGTTATCAAGCACAGTTCCATGAAAAATACTGTGACAGAAAATAAAGAAATAGATGAGTGATCAAGTTCTTTTGGAAGTGGTCAGCAAATCTGCATTAACAGGAGCTGCTATATTAGAATTAATGAAAACTAAGCATACAGAAATCCTAGGAGCTCTGGAGTTCCTAGAGAGGGTAGAACTGTGACTTTATTCAGTCAAGCTCAAGTCATTTAATCTTGGTTAGGAGTTCATCACCATAGAATATACATGTCTGGAAAATTAAATGAAGGAGATCTATTGTCTGTGGAAGGACTTGCAAAGACCTTAGCAGAGCTAACCTACTAGAAGCTATAAGTATTTGGAAAGGCTCATCATTTTCAGTTATATGAGAGGCATGTAAGAAAAGGAGTTACTCTACTGAAATGCCATCTAGGCTACAGAGCAGGCCTGTTGCTTCTCTTATATATTTCAAATATGAATGTGTGTCAAAGACACAGTTACCAAAAAACATCCACTGCTCTAGGACCTGTACAAACACATCATGGATTTGAAGAATGTGAAGCACTGATAAACAAGATGTTATAAATTTGGGACAAAGGAAACACTTTCTCCATTTTACAGACAGGGAAATAAAGTAGGCAGTTGGAATGATTTGTTCAACATCTCAAAACATATTCGTGATGAGACTAGAAATTTTTATCACAAAATCATGAGAATCATTGAAATTAATCTTACAGTTTATGGCAAACAAGTTATACAGATAATTCCTTCTCTAACAGTATATTCTTTCATGTTGCAGTTCTACCCTGAGTAAGAATAAAGGAAATATTCCTAATGAGCTCAACAGGATTTACATCAGTCTACTGAAAAGTCTACCAAGTAAAAGACACTCCTAATTTCACAGATTGCTAGAGAACAGTTTCATTTCCATGTATTGAAATTACAATCTAAATAATTGATAAGGGTACAAATAGTTTTAAGACTGCTCGTTAAAAGAAAACTGTTCATAGGCATTCACAGAAGAGAACTGAGTTTTATGAAATTGATTAACACGTGTGATGCTTCTAAAATAAGTGCCACATTTTATAATATATCCCTTAAAAACTTAATTTAGTGTGCACCATGTAAAAATCAAAATTAATGTATAGCATTTTAGTGTATTCCCCTGGCTCTTGGTATTGGTATGCTGCTACAACTGACACCCTCAAATTCCTACCCTAAATGCCAATTAAAACTGTCTTGGAGAAAGTCACATAACGCTTCAACTTTTATAGCTCAGAAAACAAAAGATGATTAATTCTTTATCTGAAGAAAAGGATCAGCTTTAGCTATCCGACTAAAAAGTGATTTTTTTTAATCTCCTGAGATCTGAGAAAATTCTCAGTCAAGACTTTTAGACTGGATGCTCTCGCAAGTCACCTCTGTCACATAATGAAACATAGAATGCCATTTGCTACAGCAAGGACATGCAATGAAAAATTCTTTAAAAACAATATATTTTTAAAACATAGTTGTCTAGAATTTGGAAGTGAAGGTACACTCCAACATGATCCCTTCTTTTTCTTACCCACATTTGAAAATTTAGGCAGCACACAATCATCTCTGTGTTACCAAAAACATACATGGAAACCAAAACAAGTCTTGGAAAATAAACTAAGGCACTGCCACAGTCAGTGAAGAAGGGAAGAGGGAGGAAATTATTGCTTATGGCTAACAGTGAAATCTCATTGAAATAATAGGTACAAAATTGGATCACAAAAAGTTCTCAGAATGTTGGTGTTGTTCAAAATCAGTGGTAGAAGACAAGAATCAGGCTTTCACAGGTTTAAAATCTACTACATAGAAACTAAACCAAGCCATATTGTTTTTCTTCCCTAAGAGGGCTGATAAACTCTCTGTTAGGATTGCAAGCCCCTCTAGGCTCCGTCAGTCCCATTATTTAACCCTAAATGAAGTATGTCTTATCAATTCGTTCTATGCCATGACCCTGGTCAAGGTTAGACAAGGGTCTAGCTACAAAAGTGCAGGAGGTAACAAAAAGCATTATTTTTCTGTGACAGACTAAGAAAGCGGTGATGTGCACAGAGGTAAAAATTCTTCACTGAAAATGCATTTCCCCAAATATGTTCCATTTACTCACTAACAGAATATTTTCATTCTTCAATAACATTATAAAGAGCTAGAACATCATAGTAGGCTTTTCTTTCCTGTACTTTTTAAAGATGAGATAAAAGCAAGGATTTTATATTTTTTTTAGTAAATCCTGTTTATGGGAAATCTATTTAAATTACTGCCACTCTTTTTTCAAACGTCTTTTAGAGTCAAAGAAGAAAGTGAGTCACATGGCAAAATTATCCTGCATGCTATTATCAGGGGAGATGAGTCAGCCCTCCTACTGTTTGTTGATGTATCTGTCTAGTGAAGAGGGGGAAAAAAAAGGAGAAAAAAAATCCCTTCTCTGTGGAATTTATCCGATCACGATAGTGTGTAAAAACCAAACTAGATAAAAATTATTTTTTGGGAAGAGTGTCAAAATGCTGCAACCCCACTATCTGCTTTCCCTTATTGCAATGAAATCCTAAGCAAATCTCCTCTATACACATTTTGTTTCCTGATTATTCAGCCATTGGGGGTGAAAAATAGTTATTTTTAGGTGGCACATAGTGGATGCATACCCAAAAATACACTAAGGTGGCACAACACCAGGAACAGTAATAAGACTGATAAACTGATAAACCATTGCAACTTTTAAGAACATTGCCACTTTCTGCTAGAGGGGGAAATTACAACACCTTGTATTGCATAGACTCTGGGGCTAAATTGCCACTTGAAAGATGTGGGATTATGATCGAATTTGTCAGAGAAATTTCACCAGGAGTACCCACTTTTTGTTACACTAGCTAGTGCAACCTTGTTGAGCATGCAGCCAAACAGAAAACACAATAAAAGTTGTTTTGTTCAAGAGATGTCCAGCATTACTAGGAGCAGGATTACTAGTTTTAAATTCTTTTAATTTGAGATTACATTATCCTGTCCTTAGTAACAATGAGGTAGGCTTCTCTTCACACCTAGTATAAGATTCAATTTCTTGGTTGAAAATTAACCAACAATTTAATGTATTCCATGCTCCTAGGTCACAAAGCTCTGTTAACAAGAGAAATGAAGAAAAATGAGAGATGGGCCAGGCTAAGAAAAATTTCTAAAATTAGTATTTTGCAAAAGAACTTACTCTGTTTGAACAACTACATAGTTTAGAATCTTTATCTTAGCTGTCCTGACCATATCTTTTTATCATGAGCAAGAGGAAAATGGTATCAGAATCTGAGACCTGTGAACCAACCACAGAGTAAAGCAAAGTTTTCTACAATCTGATATTTGAACACCAAGTAGTTCATTAAATGAACTGTTCTGGAAAAAATAAATGTTTGGAAGGAAGAAAAAACATTTAAAAGCACTAGCAGTCGTGGTAACTGATTCCTTGAACTTCCAAAAGATCAACTATCTAGGCCAAAACCCCTTTACTTTTATTGGGCCTGTGACTGACAGAGGACTATCAACATCCTTTTAGAGAGATTAGGCTAAACTGTAATCCTTTGTCTTTTGTTGTCCTTCCTTCTTCAATCCTTATTTCTAAAACTACCCAGATTTTGCCTTCAGACTCACTCTTTGATTGCCTGTTTTATGAAGAGGGTTTGGAAATCTATTTAATTCTGTTTCAGTGGTAGATCCTCACCTGTGCACTTCTAATACTCATCCTTTTGTGGATCAATACTATGGAATCACAGTTTTCCAATAGAATTTTGGGCACCAGAATGGTATTTACCAAGGAAATGTCTGTGTCCAAGTGAATGGGAATGTCAGGAAGGACATACTGGAGAAGGAAATTCCTCTTTGTGTTACACTGCTGTAAAAAAATCTTCATGTACCAACCAGCTGCTTCCTGGGGAATCTTATTTAGGGAAAACAACTAACTCTAACCACACACCACTGTACAGGGCAGTCTCAGAGTTCAGAAATCCTATAAAACCTTCACTTGTGGACACATCATAACACAGCATTAAAAACTGAAATAAGAATTGGCACTATAACAGCTAAATGCATATGAATACTTTACCTGTATATTGATTTGTTGCAGGAGACTCCTCCAAGCAATCAGAAATGGTCAGAAAGGAAGACCCAGGACTGGCAGAGCCAGAGGACTGGAAGGTTGGAATGGAATCAGAATAGCACTGTCAAGACCCAGTAGTAGACTTGCAGCAGTTTTATCAGCCTCTCATTCACTCAAAGAATTTAAAAACTATATAAAATATTCAAATTAAAATATAAAATAATGGAAACAAATTAAATGACTCATTAATGAAAAGCAAGTATTCAATCAAAAAGTGGTTTTGATGTTGTGTAGTATTATATAATGATGAAACATTTTAAAAAGATTAAAAATATAAATTGTTCTATCTCAGCTCTTCAAATAGACAAAAATGGTGAGAAAGCAGTACAGTATGTGGTATGTAGAAGAGAGCAATTAAATAACAGATCTGCTACTATAATATTTTCAATTATTTGGTACAATTGTTTTTGAACCAGAAAATAAAGAATTTTCTCTTATTTATAAAGCATTTACTTATTTTTCATGACATTGAAGACATACTATTCCATTTAAAATTATGCAGTATGGATAGTAGCATGAAAATATTTTATTAGCATAATTAAATGAACTCAGTTTTTCTGAAAAGAATTGCTTTGAAGAAAGAATAAAATAGATAAAGGCACCAGTGGGTCATAATAATATTCTATCTAGATGCTGCTTATCTTATCAAAATTCAGATTTATTTTCCATTAAAAGCACTCATATCCATGTCAGGCACACACAGAGTAACAAGTATTGTTATACACAATATTTAGCCATGGGTGGCTAATAATTCTCTCTGAATTATTCACAGAAGTTTTACATATAAATAGAATATAGAATATAGAATATATATTATGCATATAATTGGGATGACATCAAAGTCTCAATTCTTTCATGGCAATGGATATATAAATTAATTCTTTAGAAAGTGCAATAATAAACAGTGCTTGATTTTATTAAAACACAAAAAATATCTGTCCAAGGATGAAGATGTTGATTTACCAGAAAGAAAAAGCCAACACTGCTTCTTGGTCTTTTAAACATACAGCATTACCCAAGGGATGGATTAACTCTGTGTAAATATCTCTGTGTGTATATGTATATAATTAATATTTAATACCATGGAGGATGAACTCTAGTGACTCTTGTTGCAACAGTTTAAGAAAGCACTGCCTGTGACTGTTCCAAAGCTCTCCTGGAGGACACTGCCCTAATTGCAGAGTTGTCAGAGGAAAAAGAAAATGAGTCTGAGCTGCAGCAGCTCCGGCTGTTCCAAAGTCAGATGCCTTTGTTGAGTCCCAGCTTGGCCAAGGCTCCATGCACAATGCCAGAGGGGGAAGGTCCTGCGGGCACAGACATCCTCCTGCTCCAGCCCTCACAGGGACACAACCTGCAGCAGGTCTGTGAGCACTGACAGCTGAGCTGAAACACACAAACAAAATTCTTCAGAGGTCTTTTACCACAGCACTTAAAGCAAGCTTCAAAATATCTCTATCCCTTAAAGGTTAACTCTAGCCTTACACATAACTAGATACATAATAATATTTTGAGGGAAAATATTATTTATTTTTAAGAAAGGAAATCCCTCTCACTACTTCCACAGATTGGACCCAGCGAAGGTGTCTACACTGTACTCTGAGCTTTCTGCACAGTTGATTAGTTATTTATGTACAGCTCACACAGGCAGTTTGTGTACATACAGCAGAAATTGCCATTGGTTAAAAACACACAATTATATCCAAATATAAGCCTAAAGAGAGCGGCTGAATATGGACATCAAATGAGCATTGCTCTGGATTTAGTTTCAAAATTTGGTCAGGTAAAACTTATGATCCAATGTAAAACCAATATTAGAAATTCCTAAACCTAAATATAAGGGGTGTAAGATGGCTAAATTTGAAGTAGAGGAGGAGAAAATGAAATATAGATCAGTATAGAATAATAAGAAAATAAGGAAAGTGAGAGAGATATGTGTATCTCAAACCAATGTTTGAGACTTTGTGTTGCTCACTAACACAAATATTTGGATTCTGTTTGCTTGCTCGGGTTTTCTAACCCTTGTGGGTCTGCAGAACACCCAGCTTGCAACTCCAGCAATCAGATTGTTACACACTGTTTTCAAATGCTATAATGCATTTCACTGCTCAGACACTGCTCAGAATGGTGTAAAGCACAGACAGATTTGTCATGACCTGCCCACAAATCAAAGGGAACCCTTCTCTCCAAACACCTCCCTCTAACTTTCATTCACTCCTCACACTCAGGAGTTGCGCTAGCATGAGGCAAATATGTTTATGACCTACTTTATTTTAGAAAAACATGACAATGTTTATGTATGGGCAATGCATGATATTAACTCTTTGACAAAACAAAGTTAATATTCTCTCACTTCATTTCATGTTATTAAAACCATAAGATGATAGAGCAATTGCTCTAATTTCAGATGAAGGCAAATGTAAAAAAAATAATAATTTCCTATTTAAGCTTAAGTTTTTGTCTTTCTTGAAGACTTTTTAAATAAATTTTTATTTGTTTGTTTGAGTTGTTTTTTCTTCCCACATATAGGATCAATATATTCTTTTTAAAAATTTGCTATTTTCTGTTTACAGAATTTCATCTCACTGATGGAAGGAGTAGATTAATTTAGGAGAAATATTTTAACACTGGCAAAAAATATGTGAAAAATCTAAATATTTCAACCTTAAGATGCAGAATATAGAACTTCCACATATAGCACTTATATAGGGATTACTGCATCTCAGCTGGGTGCAGCTGTTAGGAAATGCACTTCTATGAAGCTATTTTATGCTAACAAGGCTCTCTCATGTGTTTGCAGTGCTACTAAAGTTGCCTCAAGCAAGCAATTAGAATTGCAATTAGAATTTCCTTCTTTTTTTTCATTAATTTTCCTTAATGTCTTTCATTTTTTCTTCTTCTACTGCTATTTTTTAAATTTGTGCTTTACCTACTGTCATATTGTATTATTTTTTGGCTCTTTTTCCATTTATAATGTTATTTGAAATCAGAAATAAGCACTCTCTTTTAAAAGCTGGTAGTGAGAGAATCAGCAAAACTGACTGTTAATCACAAGCATATTGTGATGAATCAGCATATTCTGACCCAATTAAATATAAGAAAATACTATTTTACCCTGTTCAAAAGAACTAAGAAAGGGGAATTGTGGGCAGCAGCTACATGGTATTTCTTTCATGCCATTGTGGTAAATTTCAGAGTTTTCAAGGTGGAAATGCTTACTATCAACAAGGGATGACAGGGAAATGAGTGTGAGCACAAGGAGTTTGTAAACCACTGATGTGTTCATTATTTATGTATTTTATAGTGTCCACCTAAACCTCCAAGTCATTTAAATGAGTCAAGGCAAAACAAGGAAGAGTTCTGCATGGGAAACAGCAAAAGATCTAGGTTATCTAAAATTATAAAATATACACACAAAGAAGAGCAGCAGGTCTGATGATAATCAGTATCATCAACCAGTCCAGTGATCTCCAGACAAGTCCTGAGGGATGAGGAAGGTCTACATCCTAAGGTCTACATCTTCACTAGGAGGAGGAAGGTCCTCATCCTAAGGGATGAGGAAGGTCTTGGCTAAGATAAGGCAAGTCAGCCAAGTAAGATCAGCAATCAGGCACAGGCATAACCCAGGCTAGGACTAAGCCTGAGCTTAAATGCAGCTCCTGATCCAAGGGCAGATGCTGAGTGGGTGAATATCCCAGGTGAGACTCCTCACAGATCTTTCTCACACAGCTCATTTCATGACAGCCTGACCCAAACACATGAGAAGACTTTCAAGAAGTATCTTGTCAGCTAAGCTGTGAGGAGTGGGGCCTGCTGGTGCACACAGGGCCATGGCATAAATCCTGAAACTCCTGCTGCTGGACATCATGCTCCATGTTCAACAAGTCTCACTATCTAAACCAACTTGGTTTCTAAGGTGCTGTTTGGAGTCAACTACAAGTGACTCTCCAGGGACTGCCATGACACAGATGATGCTCTGTGAAGTGCAGCAGTGACTTTACCAGGATTAGAGCTGCTAGGGTTAGGGGCAAAGCTTGCTGAAGTGTCCTATGGTATTACACCACATGTCTGAAGATATTGTTCTGCTACACTGGCCCCTAGGGAATCACAGCATTTCTGAAGGTAAGATTAAATTTCTAAATGTGTATCTCTAAATTCTCCCTGAAGGAATGTAAAGCACAGTTTATCTCTTGGTAATGGAATGCATCTAGAGACAGACCCTTGCAAAGTGATGGTACAACTCTATGAATCAACAGAGAGAAAGGGCAAATTACAGTAGGTGGAGATGGGAATGTAATAATTGATGTTACATGTTCACATCTAAGAAATTACTCTCTAATCTCAATTTCCACCTGTCAGCTTGTTTTAAGAAATAAATTACAGGAGCATAAAGATTCTAGCTAGTGATAGGTATAATTGAACATACATATTGCCTGGTGAGAAGAGCAAAAGCAACATCTGCAGTCTTAGCTGGAAACACCTGAATATATCCAGAGTTCCAGAGTTCCATTAGCAAAACCAGAGGAGGCTTGGCACATGGCCCTCAACACTGTTACCATTGACATATGCTTCTGTGGTCGTGAACATAAAGCTTTATTTAGAGGGAAAATTACATTTATCAAAATTGAGCGGGCAGCTGAATGTTTCCTTTCACATGGCTTTTGGGATAGGTTTTGGCTATTTAAATGCTACCAGTGAAATATCCACATATGTTACATAGATTGAGAGGTCTCTGCTAAGTCTGTGCATGTCAGCAGTCATCCTATTCCCTCCCTTACTGAAGACCAGAATTGGAAAAGGAAATGTGTAAGCCTGGAAACAGCACTGAGCTTTTGAAGATGTGCTACTTTTGGCTCACAGCAGGAGACATAATAGAGATATTTTCTGTGGCACTCTGCAGCATCAACAAGGCCAAAGCAGGGATTCTGCAGCAGGGAAATACTGGGGATTGTTTCTGAGGATCACTCTCCAGACACTAGTGAAGCTTTCCAATATAATTCCTTTTATCTTTCTGCTCATCTTCTTTGTGATCCTTATCCAAATAAATAAAACACATCAGTGCTTGCTACCAGATCAGTTTCATAGGCATCAATACTAATATCTAATACTTAAGTTGAGCATGTGTTTTTCTGAATTGGATCAGAAAACTCTCTCCAGGGCAGAGGAGCTGATTTTCTGCATGCTCAACAACTCCCCACTCCTCCCCGCTTTTTGTTAGTAGGGGTCAAAATTCAGGCAACACCCAGTCTATTGTTAAGAGCACTTCCATCCCTGGAAGTGTTCAAAACCAGGCTGGATGGAGCCCTGGGCAATCCAATCCAGTCAGTACCCTCCCTCCCCATGGCAGGGGGTTTGGAAGCAGATGATTCTTAAGATCTCTTCCAACCCAAGCCATTCTGGGGTTCTGTGACTATAAAACAAAATGTAAAAATATAGAGATCACTTATTTTAGGTATGGGCTTTAAAAACTGAGTCAACAATTTTCCTTAAATTGGAAGAGATTATTTGACTTTTCTGCATTGATCTGCTTAGTTTATTACACATGCACTGTATGAACAGAGAATTTCATAGTGGCTACATGTAAAGACATCTTTGGACAGCCAAGACTTCAGAGACTTTACTAGTAGTGCACAAACTGGAATCAAATCACAAGAATGTGGAATGGAATCCATATCTTCATCAGACAGAAGTCTTAATTTGGTACAATATATTTGATCTATACAAACACGTGATTTGCATCTGGAAAAAAAAATCTACAATTTTCTCTCATGAAAAATTCATCTGCATTATTTTACCACAGCTGAACACAGTTTTCAGAAGTGTTAGAAACATTCACAACAGCAAAGTCATATTGAACTTCTGGAAGACTCCAGAATATCTTTCATGAGGTCAAAACTCTGCTTGGGGAACACAGCTTTTATGTTACAGCATGTGTGTGAATAGCAAAATGGAATTTCCTACTACAGAATATAGTATTTTAGTTTAAGGTTTACCTGATCTCCTGTTTTCAGTGGGTTTTGGCTCCAGTTCTCTTTCATCCTGTAGAAAAAGCAGTTAATTAAAAGAACTCTGAACACAAATAGATTCAAAGTATTCCATCAGAAGTCAATGACTACAGCTTCTGCCTGATCCTCAATCATCTGCATTTCCTGCTGAATGAAATAGGACACAGAGTGAATGCCAAAATAGCCAAAGACTAATTTTTTGCAGTTCTGGAAATGAGTGTTTTCAATTATTGAGCAAAGACATAATAATTTACATATTTCTGATTTTTTTTTTATTTTGATATGCATGTCTCAAATGATTTTTCATCTAGATAAGTTATTCATAAATGAAAAATGAGTGCCACTCAGTCACACTCAGTTCTCTGAAAGAGTTTAGTCATGCATATTAGCATCTATGTATTCCTTGTCATCCACAGGCATTAAAGACAAATCCACTTCTACTTAGAATTCAAGGCTGGAAACCCCCTGCCCATGCAGTCCCTGCAGTTTCCAATCAGTAACCATCATGAGGAGTTACAGCTTTCCTCACACTTTGCTTTTGGCATACACACACCCCTGGTCACTCACTGTTCAGGTCAGAGAGCTGGCATGACACTTGACATCCTTTTCACATACCCATGCAAAGAGTCTAGCTTTCCATATCTCCAATAAACTACATAGGGATGTAGACTATGGTAGGGAGTAATTTATCCTGTAAATTGATGTTTAGAAGAGTCATTTAAGATCCTTGTTTATCTTAGAAATTATAAAAATGCCCTCTTTTGGATTGATGTAGAAAAAACCAAGGTGATTGACTCAGTGGGAAAAGAAAGAAAAAAGGGATGTTAGGATAAAAAAAAAAATTGTCATTTGTCGTCAGTAAAACACCTAATCCATAAATGGTAAAACCTACTATTCTCATAGCATTTCTACCCAAAAGGTCAACTGCAAGCAGGATGCTAACTGAGTAATCAGCACGCCCTGGCATTTAAAAGAAGTAGCAGAAAAAGGCCTCATTGTTATACTCTTCATAATGAAATCATGGAAAGGCATTAGGCCAAAAATGATTACAAATAAGCTTTGCTGAACTGCGATAGGTGCAGGTTTTACTGTGTGGAGAGACTAAAGCTGTGTGCAATCACTGCCTGGAGGCTGCACGTCATTTCACATCAATTGGCATGATGAATCTTTTACATAATGTGAATCACAGTCTAATTGTGAGTTTGATTGCATCTACTGTTCTGATCACACAACCTCAGCACATAGAGGCGAGCAGGGAACTGAGCTATTGTATGGAGTTAAAGGAAGAAAGAAAAGCTGTGTAGCATGAAATGAAAGTGACATCTCACAGGATATATATTACCAAAAGTTGCTGAGCAATTTAACAACTACATGCAATATATATCTTGACAATATCAAAAAAGGCAATTAGAGGAGCATGTCTTCCACCAATAGAAATACATCATTTCTGAAACCAGCAGGTTGCAGCTAGGAAACTCAGACTTTTTGCCAGAGAAGATGCATTTAAGACAATAAACTCTCCATTAACTGCAATGCAGGCAGAATGTAACTAACCCCGGATTCTTACAAGAGCTGGCAGAAAAACTGGTACTATATGCTTCAAAGATATTTCTAAATATCAGGTTCAGTCATGGATTTGTTGTAAATCATCTTGCAAAATAAAGCAAAAATCGATCCTCTATGGAAATTATATTGCTTCTATTACCATAGGAGCTGAGGCATACAAAATCCGTAATGTATTTATTTCCCAATACCATTACAACTATTGTCTTCACTTTGTAAAAGTGAAATGGAATATCAGTTAATTAAAGGAACTTGTCCTAGGCACTACAGGAAATCTACAAAACAGCAAGTGGTTTGATCCAGATAGTCAGGTAGCAATTCTGCATGTTAGTTACTGGAAAGGTGCTGGACTGTTGTGATGGTATTGGGAAATAAAGCCCTTGCCTGATTGTCATGGAACCATCTGAGTGTGAGGCACAAGGCATTGTGACATTCACTATAGAACTATCATATTTCTCAGTCTTGCAGGAAGAAAAGAGAATCACAGAATCATAGAAACATTTAGGTTGGAAATATTGTCAATCTATCCTAAATTTGTCTGCAACCCTCTCATCATTTAAATACATTATATGTTTAGGGCCACAGCACTTTTTTTTTCCTTTTTTTTAAAATCTCATATGGTTTTTCTTCAAAGCAATCTACTTTTTCTCTGAAATTCATTACAGCTAAAGGGAATAATTTCAAACTTGAATTATGTGTAAGTGGCTGGTTAGGGGCTTATGCTGCTTAGTTTAATTTTAGGTGATTGTGCAAAGCATTTGAAATGTTTCTAAAACAATAGATATCAATAGAAATAAACATGAGTGAAGGGTTGGCATATCAATTGACATAAATCATAGCTCCAGTGGTGGAACTATGACATTTTACCTATGCTAGACAACTGTTCCAAGGATCCTGGAAATAAACTATCACTCAGTGCAGAACTTTGCTGTGCCAGCAATTTTTTCTCTTACAAAGTTGATGGCTTAGCTCTAGTATAGGACAGCTCTAGGATAAGCTCTAAATGTTTATGGGGCCAATAAAGGTATTTGCATTAAATTTGCATCTTTTAAAAAAATGAAACTCTGATCTTGGATCTCTCTGCTAGATGCCTCTGCTGGGATATTTCGAATTTTCTGATGTGCTGACAGTCAGCACCTACTTTAACATTTTTTTGACCCTCTACAGTGTATAATGTAGTATAATTAAATTGTGCAAATCTGTATATGGAACTATCATTGCTCCTCTGATGTTTACCTGGGAACTATTTCACAAGAAAATGGAACTATATTTCACCATTTAGAATCCAAATATTTAGTATATGGAACATACAAAATCTGGCAAATAAGAAGTTTCTGGACTTAATGGACTCTTTTTTTTCTGAGATACCTCAAAAAAAAATCAGAAACCAAGTCCATTGATGTCCTTTTTGACAATTAGGGTACTAGGAGGATGACTTAAAACCCTGGAAAACGCATGTAACAAAAAAATCACAGCATAGGGCAAATGCAAAAAGCAGAATTTTCTCATGCCTCAGACAGAGGGAAGAAAAAAATCTGGAACTGGGTAATTAGATTGCCATATTAATTTCCCCTCATTTGATATCACGAATATCAACTGCCAGCTTGAGTATTGAAGTTTAGAGATACAAGGAATGTGTTTAAGGTAGAAACCATTGTTGCTACTGTGGATTTCATAAGGACACCAGCACCTTTCCTCAATAATTTCATTTTTGCTATCTTACAAGGATTTGGTATCATGATGAGAACTGAAAGCAACTGCCTTTAGCAGGAGCAGAACAGAACAGGTTAATAGGTAGCATAAAAATATAGGCCTGCCAAAACTTCTGGACTTTAAGAAAGCTCAAATTTCCCTGAAACATTCTCCATTTTCCTCATGTTAAAAAAACTACTACAAAACACTGAGGAAATCATAGAGGTGTACCTTCATCATACAGAAATATCGTTTCTGCAGAAGGTATTAGATGTAAATGCCATCTGACTTGTCAGGTATTGAAGGAAGATTCATAGCTCCAGCTGTAAACAAAGTGCACTCATTAATTAGTTTTCAAACACAAAACAAGAATGAGATACAAAGACAAGTCCGTTGCTCATGCCAGATGGCCAGGTAACAAATCACAGAACTGGATACATCCTGAACCATTCTTGCTGGCATAAAAGCCATGGAGTTCCTGAGAGGTAGCCAGTCAACCCAGACAGGCTCATTACTGCAAGTAGCATTAAATTAAACAGTGACATAAAGAGTCACACAATATCTCAAACTCTAACACATTGATTAGCTGATTACTTAAGCAAAATACTGCAGAGAGCTGTGTGTGCCAGTGTGCATGCATTTAAAGTACTACACATGCACAGGTCACTCACATACCACATTAAAGTCAATAAATTAAACATGAATCATTGGGCACATTAAATGAATTGCAACCCATAATCATCTAAGTAGCAACAAGGCATTCATTTAACCTGACCTAGATGGATTGTATAAAGAGTTATTAAATATAACAGGAATACAAATTGCAAGTTAGAATCCTTGGAACTCTTTTCTGGTTGAAGGGATTTTTATAAGAAGTCAGTAACTGAAACTATGCATATGTCTGATATTTTTGCACCTACTTCACTAGACACTGGTTTATTGGGGTAGTTTATATGCAAATCAGATAACTTGAGACTGTAAATTACACAGCCATGTGGTGATCCACTCTGAAATTTTGTGCCTTGTCTGGGATAACAGGGTGGTAAAATACAGTCAGTTGTGTCAGGTATCTCCAGAATTGCAAAGCAGGCATATTTGGCTTAACTAAGTGAAGAGGAAAAGGTTTATTGGAACTTATTCTGGAATGCACAACAGTTACTTAGATTTGTTTTATCTTCTTATTCAGAATGATTTCATGGTTCAGAGAGAAAAGCTTTAGTTCATTCAGTTGAGAGATTTAGGGTGGAATTCATCTGATTAAATGCAGAGGCCTGCTCTTATCTGAGTCACCCCAGTCTCCAGAAATAACCAGCAAAAATCTAGTCACTATAGACTACAAAGTCTAATACAGAATTTCTCTAACCCTAAAATAGACATTTTAAATACATCTAATGGATTGAATCCTAAAAAGGTCTGTTTCTTTACAATGAATATAAAGGGAGGTTCAGAAATAGCTGTTACATGTTTTTAAGGAAGATGAGGTGACTCCTGTTCCTAAAATCTGTGCTTGGTTTTCCTGCTAACCTGCTGTATGGCTCTGGAAGCCTAAACAGTATTAAAAAAAAAGAAAAGAATGTTATTTCAGATGTCATTACTCTATTGATGACATCTATTGGGCAACATCTTTCAGGTATCTATAGTTCCTCACAGTAACTTTCAATATTCATCTTTTTGTACTTGTGCTCTGACACCCATTCTGTGTGTTCTGCATGTATATTTGCATTTACAAATACTATATATATATATATATATATTTTTATATTTATATTTATATATTTGTATGGTCTTTAAACAACGACACCAAACACAGGATGTAACAGGAGAACCTTGGTATCAAATGTGCCTCTTTGTATAATACCATACAGGTAGTTAATAATGAATTTTTAAACTGTTGGCATCATTTGAGGTTAGAAAATTTTCCTTACCAGCTAATGTTAATAGGCCATGGGCTTTAAAAACAAAAACCACCAAATTCTTCTTCACAGTGATATAAAAGAAAAATTGAATGTCTCATCATGTAACCCCAGCGGTACTTGGGAGGTGACAGTGAATATAAATTTCATGGGAAAGTTACCTGAGGATAACAGCAAAAGGAACAGTAAAGAATCCCTGCCTAAATTTACACTTTTAAGAGTGCATTGTAAAGTGGATTGCTAAATTTATTTAAAAAACAACCAACCAACCAACCAACCAAATAAACAAACAAAAAAACCCCAAATCAAAACAAAAAAAAACCACAAAAAATAAAACAAACAAAACAGAACCAAAAATACCACTCATAAAAAAACATCAAATTAAAACAGTCATTTTAGACTTACAGGATGAGGATGGTCACGGCAAAACAAGGATATAGACAGGGCAGAAGTGTTTAGCTCATTCTTTGCCTTTGTTTTCAACATGGATGATGGACCAAGGGGATCTCAGTGCCCTGAGCTGAAGACCGTGACTGCAACAATGATGAGCTTCCAGTTTACCCTGCTCCTGGATCCCTACAAATTTCTGGGGCCTGATGGGATTAATCTGAGAATCCTCAAAGAGCTGGCTGATGTCATTGCAAAACCTGTGTCGATGATTTTTGAGCAGTTTTGGGAACCCAGAGAAGTCTCAGCTGACTGGAAGCTGGAAAACATTGTCCTGATTTTCAAGGAGGGCAAGAAGGAGGACCTCAGAAACTGCAGGGCTGTCAGTCTCACTCCAGCGTCTGGTAAAATAATGGAAATTATTATTATTATGGGAAGTATCAAAAAACCTGGAGAACAATGCAGTCATTGGCCACAGTCAGCTCAGAGCTTCATGAGGGGGAAGTCCTGCTTGTCAAACCTAATTTCCATCTGTGTCGGAGTAGCCCACCTAGCTGTTCCAAGAAAGCCCACAGCTGTAATCTTTTTGGACCTCAGAAAAGCTCCTCCCAACCTCTTGTGTTTGTCCAGAGTTAGAGTTCTGCAGGGATTTTGCACAGCTGTCTGCTAACAGTGGCCACCCATGGTCCCACCAGTGAAGTCTGGGAGTATAGTGTGATCCTATCACCAGTAATAGAACAGATAGGAACATACTGAAAGTAAAATCTGGACAATTCCAAGTCAATCTAAATGATGTACTAGAGAGAAAACCAACCAACCAACCAACCAAAGCTGCTTCAAATATTGCATCTTAAGAAGTGTTTCTTTTTAGTTCATTTGCAAAAAAAAGGGAAGAAAATATGATTATTAAGATTAGAAGAGTTACCTGAAATTGGTTGTTGCAAATACAGAATACAAAAGGATTGACTGAAGATCACTGAAGGACCATGTCTGTAAATTGGTTACTTTTTCATTTCTGTGACACTTTATAAGAAGACTTTTACTTATGTAAGTGCAATGAAAGGCCAAATTAATGTCCAAGGAAAAATCCTTGAATAAGAGATCAGAGTCGTGTTATGGAAAAAAAAAAAAATGAAAGTGATATTTAGTCAATTTTCCAAACTGCCTGCGGTTTTGCATCAGTAAAACAATTTATATTGTTAATGACTTAGAACTCAAATATAAACATAGTTGTAGAATTTTAGATCATGGGCAGACACACCTTTCATTAGACCAGATTGCTCGTACCCATCTAACCTGGACCTGAACAATTTCAGGGATGGGATATCCACAACTTCTCTGGGCCACCTGTTCCAGTGGCTCACCACCCTCACAATAAAGAATTTCTTCCTAATACCTAATCTAAATCTGCCCTCTGTCAGTTTAAAACCATTCCCCCTTGTCTTGTCAATTTAGATCCTGGTAAATGTCTCTCTCCATCTTTCTTATAAGCCCCTTTAATAACAGAAAGGCTGCAATAAGGTCTCCCTGGAGCCTCTTCATACTTATTACTAGAGAAGATGGTAAAGAAAAGTGAATCAGAAAAGTATTCAGAAAGGTGACAGAATATATATTGTAGCAGCAACTTAATGCTGCATATTTAAGGCAAGTATAACTTTGACTATCTGAATGCACTGTAAATTATTATTTAACAGAAGCCAGCCACAGTAATCAATTATGTGCCACTGCATGACCTCATCCAAGTTCAGTGTCCATGCAAGCAAATTAAGCAATATTACACAATGAAAAATGAAATAAAATTTATTATAATGTCGTTATGGTATGTCATTGTTTCACCAAGTGTGCAGATTTGCACCAAGTGTGTGGATTTTACCAGGTGAATTCATTCTCTATCCCTAGCACTAATGCACAAGCAATAAATACTTTTTGCATTAAATTTGCAGAGCCCAACTCATCAAACAGCGTGGTTACCAAACAATATTCCATTTAAGTTAATGCTAAATTTTTTATTACCCAAAGTAAATTACTGCAGGTCTCCAAAACAGCCTATACTGTAGTCACCCTTCATGCCAGGATATTATCCTGAGCTAAAATCTATGTTGCTGTGAAATTAGACTGGCCTTATCCAAGCCATATGGTTTAAAGCTATCTTGAGTGTCTTTTTAGTACAATATAGTCATCCTGAGTGGTACAGCTCACAGATTTAGACATTTAAATTTAGATGTTTACAAGAGAGATAAGATCTTATTACAATCAAGAGAGATCTAATGAGATAAATTTACTGAAACCTAGAGATTTATTCAGTCAACTCTAAAATAAACAGTTACTTTTGAATAGTTATTTCATGCTATCCATAGAATTTTTCTCAGCATAATACTGAGCATAGCACTGCCTTGCAATGCAGTCTCTGGATTGTTAGTTGAGCCATCTCTAATGTAATTCCAGTAATATCACTCTGTTATCTAGGCTTTGAAATTTCTGTTATCTAGGTTACCTGTTATCTAGAAATTTCTTTGAAATTTCAGTCTTTATGGATTGAAATGCTGCTTTCTTAATGCCCTTTTTTTTAATTATCATACAGAGCAAAAATAGACAATAGTTATTAATTTCCATCTCAATTTGAAACCTCAGACTTTAAGCTCAGTTTATACACAGGACATACAGAAAAAGACAAACAGTTAAATGGGGAAATATGACACTGTTTCCTGGATAAAGGTAAGTATCCACTAGGGGAGAAATTGTTTCCTATAATGTTTGGTGCATAAACCAAAGCCTGACATTTCACAGCCTTTTACTCTCCTGGCTGTAGCAATTCTCTCTTAGTCTCACAGCAGGCCAGGCTGCCCAGGACCCACCTTCAGGCTGTCAGCCTGGGCACAGCAAACAGTAACACAGCTGTCTGAGCATAGTTGACCAAGTTCTTACTGTACAAAAGGAAACTAAAAGATAGAAGCCCAGTACAATGGAATGAGAAGCTAAATTGATAGGAAAGGAAATGAAGCCATAATCTTAAATAAAGATTTCTGGACTTGCTCAGAACAAAAACTGGTGATGTCTCATCCTTTCATACTTTTTCTTTTAGCCCAGGAAAATGATGCAGAGATAACAGAGTACAGAGTACAGTACAGAAAAACTATAGTAGTACTTTTATTATTATGTCCTGCTTTGTGTGGGACTTATGTAGATTGTGATGATAAAGTCAGATCTGCCACAATAGATCACTGGTGTGTATGTGCTGCCTCCTGTATTAAACATGTCTAGATGTTTCATTTAGAAGAATTCTAGAGAGCAACTCTAGAATCTCTAGAGTTGTTGCTCTAATAATGCTTTACCATCCTCTGGATCCATTAGACATTCCAACAAGTGTCTTCTTTTGTGAGAAACTTCCATCTCTTTCTACCTTCTCTGATCCCTTTCCAGCTGTCAGCAAACAAAGAACAGACCTTGGCTGAATTCTCTGTACAAATCTGTGCTCACTGGAAGGCTTTGCAGACCTCTAAAGAACTGTAGCAGCATCTACTGCACCATACAAATCTTAGCTGGCAAGACTCAGAGAGAAAAAAACAATTAAAAATTACCAAGTAACTTTGAAATAGTTTCTATTATGCGGCTTATGTGTAGCATGTGAATCTTTTGATCTACTTAATCTCCTTGCCCATTTTAAATAACTGGCAGGATCAAGTGCAAGTTTCTATGAAGCCAATGGCATAGAACTTTGTACCCATTGTGAGGTGAATTAGCTTCAAAATTGTATCTGCCAAGAAATTTGGGAATGACTGTTAGTCTGGAAGATTAAGTCACAAAATTTGAGTCTGGAGGAAAAACCCTACTAACCTATAAAAAGTTTTAAAATTGATCCCAAACAAAGCATAACATTCCTGAAAAATTTAGTATCACACAAACCACTTTTATATGAAATTTGAGAAGGAATAACTAAAAATTATTTTTGAAATTCTTAATTGCCCTTAAGTAACACATTATTTGTGATTATTTTTGACTCCTAGGCGATAATTTATGACAGCTCATACATTTGATAGAATCTTGGGACCACAGTACAGGTGAGGTTGGTAAGGATCTTTCATGAGATCTGCTGCTCACCAGAAGGTCAGCCAGAGCAGGATGGTCAGGACTATGTCCAGACAGCTTTTCAATAATTCCAAGAATGGAGACTCCACTGCCTCCCTGGGCACCCTGAGCCAGCACTGTCATATTCACAGTGAGAAATTTTCCTGATGTTCAGAGGGACCCTCCTGAGTTTGGTGCCTCTGGTCCTGACACTGGGCCTGGCTCCATCTTCTTGACTGTCTCTCTTGGGGTGTTTAGTACATTGGTAAGATCTCTCCTGAGCCCTCTTTACTTATTGGAATTCTACTTAACATTAACAACTAAAAGTTATAATTCTAGTCAAAACAAGCCATATCAATTCCAAGTGCTTAGGTATTTTCTCATCAGAGCAAAAGCTAAAGACCTGAAACGAGAAGCTAAACAGGTCATAGTGACTGAGTTCTTTATGCAGGCTTGCAGCATTTAGGAATGGTAAATGCATGTCAATATCGATTTTGGAAGAAAATAATTTCAGTCCTATAAATGCAATGACTCTATAATAAGATCACTTTAAGAGAAAACCAATTTTGAGAGCAGCTGTGAAGGCTACTGGAACCAACAGACCAAAATCTATTTTCCGTGAATAAGCATGGGGATGAAAAAAAAAACAAAATCTTACTTTACTAGAATCTCTTTCTATATATTGTAAGAACATAAGTTAGAGAAGTGACAAGTTATCAGGTGGTTATAAGTCAGCAGATGATTATCAGCTGAAGAGTTTTACCTAGTTAAGTCAAATGCACTCTATTTCCCTGATTGCATTTAGAGCAGCATATTGTGCATATGATTGCCTGCCAATGATTCTGCTGGCAGAAGGATCAAGTCCTAATTTGCTTCAGAGGGCTGCCAACAGGATGGCAATCCAGCCTTGTATCTTAGCATTGACTAGCTTACCCTGACACCAGAGAAAAGTATTTCACCAGTTACATGCAAATAATTTGCAATGCATTTTAAGCCACATTTATATATACATTATGTATCGTACATTTTGTCTTCCTGATTCATTCCTCCACTTTCTCCTTGCTAGAAATTGTGGCAGCATTTTGCCTCCATCAGGGAGAACAGGTGAACAGCTCCAGCCATTCTATGCACCTGCATTAATGCTAAATCAGCTCTCATGAATTGTGCATGAGATCCAATACATTATAGTCATTAACTCTGGCACAAAGTGGAAAAAAAAAAAAGCTTCTTTAGATAAGACTTTCCTTTACCATGTCAAGCCAGAAATAAACACTACAGAAGGTAGTGAATCAGACCCTAAAGATTTTTTTTCCTTTTGCTTGTACTAAAGGATGAACGTGTTAAATTAGGAAACTTCAGCTGCAGGAGAAAGGAAGAAAAGATGAAACCGTGACATATAAGGACTACCTGTGATTAGTTTAATATATAAATTGCTTGGTTATCCATGATCCATAACAGTAACTAAAGTTTCAAAGTACATTTAGATCCATTACAGGAAGAATAAGCCTTGTAACGTACACTCATTCCCTTAGTCCACTAATTGTGTTTTCTCCCTGAAAAATTTTAATGTTGCCATTAAATTAAAGAGTCCAGGATTACAGGGCTGTATTATTTTCTCTTCAGCACCATAAACTGCTGTAGCTCAGTGATGTGCTTCCCTCTAGTGTCCACAACATCACATGAAATCTGTAAAATACTGGGATATGAACTGAGCTACGTTAATTTCAGTGGTGATTACACACTCATTTTACTTAATATCTCAGACTGAGGCTCCAGGTGAAGATAACACAGGATCAGTTCCACAGATTAAATTCTTTACTCAGCAAATTGCAATGTAACATTTCCCCCTTCTCATATCTCAGTTATTATATGAAAATTTAACTGCTATTCATCACTTTTGGTTTTTTTTAATCTTTTTCTTCTTTGCTTCTTTTTCTTTTTTTCCCCACTGTATTTTATTTTAGTGATGCCAGCCACACAGGTGACATTTCAGCTTATACTATGTTTGTTGAGATCATTTAGGGTGCAGATATATACACAATTAATTTCATAGGCAATTTTACATAACACAGTTAAGTAGTCAGATTATTAAACAGCCATGCCAACCAAAGAAGTGGACTGATTATTATTTCTCCTGATTGAATATTTCCCCAGGAAAATCTGTATTACTACATTCCAGGAAAAACAAAACAAAACAAAACAAAACAACCAAAAACCAAAAAACAAAAACAAAACAAAACAAACAAACAAAAAAAAACACACAAAAAAAACCAACAAACCATATTTTTTTTGGTTATTGGATCAGCCTAGAATTTTGGGTCAGTAATACAACAAAACTACTTGCTCCATATTGGCACTTTGGTTTTTTTTTCTGAATTTTAGTTGAAAGTTCCCTGTCCAACTTTTTCCCATGCTTACTTACATTCTTTATTGAGCATTGTGCAGCTGAGAGTGATATCTGTGTGCATCATTTCAGCTCTCATTCTCCAGAAAGCTCTGCCAGTGGAGCCAGTCTGGAGGCAGAGTTGACAGCATCTCACAGGCCATTTGCTGACAGAACAATGTTACTGATTCATGTATTTTATTATCCTTTTTTTTTAAACTGACTCATAATTAAATGCATTGTTTCAGTTCGATGAGAAGAAAAATATTCTGAATCAGATCAACAAAGTCCAAGCAAATTACTACATTAATATTTTCCCTCTAGAAAATAAAATTAATCTGTAAATGAGTAATTTCTTCTCTAGGAGGAAATTTCAAATGTATATAATTACGATTTTCAGTTGCAAAATTTGCTTTGGCAAAATAAATTTTTACACTGGAATACAACAGTCCTCTCAGTAGCCATATATACTATGATCTCTTTTCCAATAATGATTATTTAGCCTCTCAGGAGTTTTCTGGCAGCATACTGAGATTCTTTAGATCATAGTCCTCCTTCATACTCATACTCTAGAGATACCAATTTTGTGATGAAAGTATGTGGGTGTGAGAAAGGGAGAGAAAACGCCTTTGAAATGTAGACTTGCCTTTAGGTAACACATTTCTGTCTTATTGGCCTTTCCTGTTTCTTTGTGTACTAGTCCGGGAATTTTATGAAGTCAGTATTTTCCTGTACTTGCTGAAATAGCAGAGTTTCAGAGCTTCATAAAACACAAATGCCATTGCACTGAAAAATGGTAAAAATGGATATAGGAGGCAAGGAATTTCAAGTCCCATATCAAGTACCTGAGTTTTATCAGCTCAAGGGTATGATGCTGTGAGAGACGGAGAGAAAGAGGAGAAAAGAGCTTACAACTTTAGGAAAAATTTTGCTTCTTAATGATTCAACTGAGCTTTAGAAATACTATTTCAGGCTTAAGAGGATTCAGAAGAGAATTTTTGCAGGACTAGTTCCAATTATCTTTATAAACATTGTCTCTAGAGCGAGGTGTGCTAGAGGAAGAGCTGTAGAAAAACTACTGCTCTTGTCTTATGGATGTTCTTTTTTGGAGGGGGTTTTGTTTGGTTGGGTTTTTTAAACATCACTTGTTTCTTCCTCACTTCAGAAAATAAGGTTTACATGACTTTACCATGTGGCAGTCCATCTGTCCATATGGCAGTCCTCTGATAATCACTTCAAGCCAATTTCAGCTAGTAAGGGAGAAGAGATATGAAGAACTTGCAACTTTTGCAAAATAATCAGTGGCTTGAGAAGAAAGAGAGAAAAATTTAATATCCTTGTGGAAGGAAAGACTACCAAGTATGAGACACATGGGATCATGAGCTCAAGATATGTTTTCAAGCAATCCACACATGCAACCAGAGCTAAGCACAGCATGTCTGCCCAGGCAGGGGCTGCACAGTAGCTATGTGAGCAACCATAGGTATGGCAGAAACTGGCAGTGCTACAGAGCATTGCAAGACAGTGATAAGAGTAATGGAAAAACTATGGAAAAGAAAGCACAAAAATCTGCAAAAGATCGTGTTTCCTTAAGTCTGCTGCTCATGGAACAACTCATTAGCAGTCTTCTACTTCCAGAGGAAGGCTCAATGGAGGATCCAGCTCAAGTGTCATTCATACTGCTTTCTTAATTGTATGAGGTTTCTTTTCTCCTATTCTTGTGAAAAAAATTAAGAATGTATGAAACCAAGTCTCCTGAAATCTGCAATACAAAACTAGATTCAACAGACACTTTCATTTTCATTTGTATGGAGCTGTGACATTTCCTTCCCCTAGCAGTGCCAATGAAGTCAAGAACAGTAGAAAGTCCAAGAAGTACAGCTGCTCTGAAAATAAAAGGGACATAAAAAGAGAACTCTGGGGGTGGGAAGAAGAGGTTTAGGTCTTAACATGGGATATAGTGTGCTCAGTTTCCATGACTTTGAACAGATCATAAGTCTCTGGAAACCTATTTGCTTAAGAATGGCTGCTAGTTACATCCCTGCAGTATCTTTGAGGAGCCATGATTAAGACACCCATCCCTACAATCAGAACAATAGCATTTCTCTCAGGAATTATGTGCAAAGAAAAAGGTATGTTGATGATGATGAAGCAATCAGATACTGCTGTAATCAGTACCTTAAATTGTATTTGGGACAGCTTATGCAGCTGGTGTAGAGGCAAGGCACAAAGACCTGTGGAAGACATTCCCTGCAAAAACTTACTTCTAAAGCTACTGTTGGTGTCCTCAGGCAGGAGGTTATATGAGTCTCAGTCTCACACAGCACATACCTGCAAAGAGAGCCACCACAGCCCAGTGTTCTGTTGATAAGTATCTGATTTTCTATGACCCCTTTTTGTTTCAGAAGTTCAAGTAGCCTAGCTCCAGCTCTGCTGAGCTGTACTGCCACCTCCAAAAGCATCAGTTTCTTTTTGTGTCCCACTGGTGTCTGTGCAGCTGGAGGCTGGTTCAGAGCTCTGCACACAGAGAGTGCCTGGCAAGCACCTGGGGCTGGGGGTCACCTGGCCAGCTAAGGAGGATACAGACATTTGTGCCTCCCACATGACCCTTCTCTCATTGATACTCTTGTTTCTGGATTTCTAACCTTTAAGTTGAAAGTCCAAAGGTAGTAAGAAGGTCCCTACAGCTAAGCAGCCCCAAAAATATATCACTGCCACTGCCATTAGCAGGCTATAGGCTTGAGCTGGCTTTTCAAGGTCTTGGGACTGAGGTGTGGTAGGTTTGGTTTGAACAGCGTTTTTTTACCAGTTTGTTTAGATGTTACACCAATTATTCTACGTGGAAAAGTTGCTATGCCTAATTAGTTTTATCTTTGCTTATCTTTCAATGGTAAACCGTAGCTTTTCTACACACAGAATAAAAAATAATTCCTCTATGTAGAGGGAAATATTTTCCTTTTTGCATGATGCTGTAGTGATAGAGCAGCACAGGGATGGTATGACAGTACTGAGAGCACAGGATGCAATACAGAGGAGAACAGGCATGGGGGTGGTAAGAAAGGCAGGGTAGTACTAGACGTGTCAGAGATGCAGGTAATTCTTCCATGTAAGTTAGCAAATGGACACATAGAACTGGACAAAACTGGTTTTAAGAGTAACAAAAAAAACAAAGAAAAAGCATCTAAGATTTGTACAACAGTTTACATACAACATTTGGGTGCAGTATGATGTTGCAGACATTAACCACAAACAAGGCATCAATCTGTGTCAGAAAACATAAAAAACATCTTAAAGTGAAGGAGAAACCATCAATGTGGTACTGACAAAAGGGAAGTAAGCCCATCATCACCATCATTCCTCCCAGGACGAATGTGGGGGCAATGAATCTTTATGCAACACCCTGCTCCCTGCTTTCTTTGTGAGAAAAAATTGACCCTTTCCTTTTTTTTCTCTCATTAATTAGACATAGCAATTCCTTTGATCATCCTGTTGAGATTTAAATTGTATCAACAATAAATTCTTGGCTTTACTCAAAAGGTGTGTTTCTTTTTTGCATTACAAAATTTTGAATTTAGCAGACAGACAAACAAGTACAATGATGACATAAAGTCTCTTTCTTTGGATGCCAGACTTAGAATTGAGATCCAATTGCAACAACAGAGTAGAATCCACTCTCTTCTATCTTCTTTTTTCTCTTTTTTTTTTTTTTCTGGTTGTGACACAACTCTGCTACAAAAGTCTTTTGTCAAAAACTACAAGAGTTAAGCCTTCCTTTCACAGCATCTGTGTGGATACTTTCACATTAATAATCTAAATAGCAGCACTAATTCAGCATCTGACTGAGAGACTTCTGGGTTATTCTAATTTATTTAAAACTGAATTAAGGGAGATTTACTTCAGAACATAAGAGAAACCTTTATACAAAAAGAATAGTTGAGATTGGAACAGATTAGATGTGGAGGTTTTAGAAAAGCTTTGTAATTTGAGCTTTTTAATTACCAGTTAGCCAGGCTACTATGAATGAATAGCTCAAATGTAGTCAGGCCTGAGCTGGGGCAGTGGGATGGAACAGATGGCCTCTTCAATCCTCTTCCTGATGTATTTCCTGAGATAATTCTATATTTACTGCACTAATGTTTCCTAGTTCACTCATTTTCCTTTGTTGTTGTGCCTTTGACTACGGTAGAAGTTTGGTTTTTCCCTTTTGTGTCACAGAATCCAAAAGAACATGCAAAACCATAGTGATGTACAGAGAAGCCATCTCACTGAGAGAAAAGCAGCAGCTAATGCTAATGCCTAAATCAGCCAACTACTCCTGGATGTATAATTTCTTCATTTAATTTCATAGGACCTGATGGACTATAGAATTTTTATGATTTCTTTGAGACTCTGAGCACCTTGTAATGAGGACACAGAGGAAGAATTGAGTTAGGAAGTTTCTTCTGCAGTGCATGTGTGGTTGACATTTAACAGGGCAAGGTTATCTGGGTTGTAAGGACAGCTGGTTCAAAAAGGAGTTTAGTTAATAACTATTGAATGCAGGAGACACAGTGAAGGAACAGAAAAGGTTATCAGTTGAAAACAGGACACAAACTGTGACCAGCAGCAGATAACTGAGACAATAACAGGGGTCAGAATTCCACTGCTCCATGTGCCATTCAGGACCCACCTGTCCAGCCTATGGAAGAAGGGTCAGCCAGCACCTTGCAACTCATGTGAGAGCAAACACCATGGTCAGGGTCTCATAGGAAAAAAATATTTTACACAATATTTGAAGAGGCTTGTGGCACTGCATGAGGATGATTATGGGGTATTTTGAGGGAATTGTAGGAATGTGAAGGCCTTACTGTGGGATACTTAGGGGAAAAGGCAGAGGTAGTGGCAGGGATCAAGGTGGCTTGGGGAAGAGCATGGAAAATTGAAGAGGACAGACTAAAAGAGGGCAAGTCGCAGGTAAGCAGGTGGCAGGGCAGGATAGCTTCCTGTGCTTGACATGTCCACTACACTCTATTTGTATTTTCTGTGCAAGCAGGCTGTCATGCTCTCTGCTCTGTGTGCAAATGCATGACTGTGTGTGCAGGGGCACATGCTCTGCTGCTGAACTTCAGGACCACCTACCAGATATAAGGCTAGAATCCAGACACACCCAGAATCCTAGAGACAGATCGAGTACATTTAGGATTTAACTCTACTGGTGAAACTGCAAAAAAGAGTCACAAAATGTCTGTGCATCCAATAGGCCTCACATTAGTCTTTTCCTGCACTGAACATAAGCACCAATGTAGTCAAAATACAGTACACAAAGCAGCTTGTAGAATATTACTAAAATTATACATAAATCAATAGAAAAATGTTATATACTTCAGGTTTATGGTATTATCTTCAGTGTCTCCAAAGGCTCCATATTGATCTGATTAAAAAAGATTTGAATCATATAAGAAAATACTTAAAATAAGCTCAGTAAAGGCAGCAGATTGTTACCTAGACAACTTGACTCATCTGCGGTGCTAAAACCAAACATTAAGTCTATCACAGCTGGGAGAGGTGTGACCAGCATAAATTCTTAGGGCCTTCTTTTAAAATTGACAGTTAAAATGAAGGTTCTAGATTTCTAACATGAAAACATGCAAGATAAGATGGGTCTAACCAGTGGACAAATAAAGAAGTACTTTTTAAATTTTATTTATACACTGTTGAATTAATATTTAGGATTTTTTTATTCTATGAATTATACTTCTGTAGTACAACATCCTTGTTTCCTGTTATTTGCAATCTTTTCCCAGGACAAGGAGAACCCATAAGCACCTTTTTTACAAATTACATGCTATTTTGAAATCTACTGTGCTAAAGTTTAATTTTCATGTAGGTTTAAAAAGACAAAAATTTGTGTGAGAACAAAATACTCATACAGGAACAAAAGACTCTTGCAAAGACATGTGCATTATAAGGTATGAGGGGTCCCTCTGCTGGGTTTTTATGTTATTCCAGTCCTGAGACACAATGCACACAAAAGCTCACACTACATAGTTCAGACTAGTTTTGAAGGAAGTGGCAAAGAAATTAACACTCGTGATAATTCAATTGTAATAATTCTTAAACAGTGCACTGATAGGCAAGATGATAAAGAGTGTCAAAGATGTCCTACATTTCTGAGGAAAACGTATCAACCAGAGTCATGTACATCTAAACTGTTGCAGAGGCATCTAGATTTCCACTGCAGGAAAAGTTGCACAAGTTGTAATACTCCTGTTACCATTTTCAAGAAATTCATGCTAGTTGATCACTGAAGGTACACGAGTCAGAGATTTAGCATTTAGTTCTTCAGACTGTTATAAAAACCAATACAGAAAAACAGGCAGGTTTCAAAGTCTCCTTTCAAACTACTCAACATCCTAAATCCAGGTGGAATTTTCAGCACTACAACAAATATGCTATTTTGAGAATAAAAGAAATATTAAATAAGCGAAGTAAGATAACATGGGTGTAGCAGGCTGCTCTGCCTACATGGAGTAAAAAAGCTTCAACAATACCCTATTTGCAAAAGTTACCAATGATGGATGGAGAATGGGGGTCACACTGCTGTTGGTGTTGAAGAATGCTGAGCCCAGCCTAGCCCATTAATCACAAAGTTAGACACTCTTAGAAGAACAAGGTTTCCTGACAGAAGCTTGCACTGAGCAGGATGTGGCAGACAAAGTTCCTGATAAAGGAACCAACTTATGATAGCATTGATAACTTATTTAAAGCCCTTGAGCTGACACAGCTGGCCCAGAGATATATGACAGATAAATATAAAATTTTTATCCTATAAAATCCCAGTCCCACTTTTTCATAGCAAGGTCTTCTAACACACCCTTTTTTGCAGTGTGTGTGGAATTACTCCCTTGGGTGAGGATGTTCCTCAAGGTTTGTCTTTGAGTCTGAGTGACAGAGATTTGCCTGCAGTCATTGGTATGGGTTACATGGGTATGAGTGACATCAGCCTCTACTAAATAATTATTTTTGTAGGTTTAACATCACTGCTTCAATACTTAGCACATTACAGTTAGTTTTAGCTACCCATATGGTGCAATAAATTATGCTGATTAAGATCTTCCAGTCTAATCATTACTATCATCAATTTAAATCAATAATTTCTGTTTTTGATATAAATATATTTGGTTTGCCATTCTTAATCCTATGGGATTAAACAGTATAAAGGCTCGGTTACACCTATATAATGCTTTAGATCTAAACCTTAAGATTGAATTCAGATGCACCTAGACTTCTGTTTGCAAAGGAATTCAGAAAGCAAGGAGGTCCTTTCAGCACCCTGTAAATAAATGGGACAACTTCTCAACAAATTCTCTGAAGCTCCTGTTCTGGCCATGACAATGGGCAAAGGCAATCTGCATCAAAATTATTTTCTAAGTAGATTTGTAAAGGATTCTCCTGGCATAGTGCTACTCACAGGTTTGAAAATAGAAACAGAGATAATAGTCCATAATGCTATCAAATAGCCCATAATGGTATCAAACAGAGCCATAATTGTGTCATAATGGGAGTTGTGTCAGTCATAATGGGAGGCAAGGAAACATAATAGGAAGAATAAATAGAAGCAGTCAAGTACATAAGATTATTTCTAAACAATAATTCAAGGAATTAGCCAAACTAAGGACTCCAGAAGCCTGAGAATGGAGGTGCCTCATTTCAGTTAATGGTAATGCTGTGTGATGTCTAAGAGACACAAGTGCAGCACAGGATCAGCTGCCTCCCTGCAGTGAGGGTACTCCCTGCACTGACAGTATCCAAAAGCACGCTTTGGACAGGAAAATGAAAAACTATGCATTTGAAACGAAGAACCAAGTAGAATTCTCTTCTGTGTATATCTGAGTTCTTCCAGAGTGTGACAGTTCCTGAAGTGCTCCTCCACAGAGCCTGCCTGATCTAGGGCAGGTCTAATCCCAGTGACCTTTCCCTGCAGCAGGAATACTAGATTTCATCTGCACGTTTCAACATACTAGGCTGAGGTTTTCCCTTTGTACAACAGCTTGAGCTTAATTTTCCTCATTTTGTTGTATCATTTCAGGGATAACCTGTTGTCTTTTAGAAACAATTGCTGTTTTTCTTTGTGCTGCAACAAACGTGATGAAATATCTTACAAGGTCTCACTTCCTGTTGGATGTTGAATGTTTTATTCATTTCAGCTCACAAAATTTTTTGCAAGAGGGACAAAGTGGAAAGAAGAGATGAACAGAAAACTTGGTGGATGCAAATTAAAATCCCTCACTAAAGGTCTGGATTTCAGACTTTAATGCCTTTTTATGGCGTTAATATGCCATGGTTCATGTGGGGAATAGGGTGATGAAGTCCTTGAGAAAATGTCATTTAAGCACAGTCTGTTGTTTAGAATGAACATTTTTCCTGGTTCATACTGAGCAAGAAAATGTCCCCTATTCTGTTTTTCCTTTTCAGTCTAGGGCTAGACAAGAGATTTTGTATTTAATTTGGATTCTTTGTAGCAAAAGAATAGTTTGGAGAAGTCTTTAGACCAGTACATATTACACTCAAGGTGTGCAGTATAGGACTGGTTTAGAGAATATGACACCTTATTTCCTGGAGCATTTCACAAAAATGCCAAAAGGAACATCTTGCAGAAACTGTCTTGGCTGTCTGCTGGGTAATTTTCACCTGGACTATTATCAGCAGTGTACCTGCTGAGGTTTACTGTGAGTTACTTCTTTGCCCACATATGTATAATCTGAGTTTTGCAATATTCAGAAAGAATATTTCATATCTGCTCAAATTTATTATTCAGAATATATTCTTTATTATACCCATTCATAAATATTCCTTTATTTATTAAAAAAAAATACAAAACAAAACAATAATTGAACAAGCAAAACACCCAAATCAACCCCATAAAAGAGAAAAATTAGTTTTAAATACTGCTTTAGGAAAAAATATATTTGATCATTCTTGTAGGTTATTGGGTACATATATAATTTACAGTATGTAGGACGTGGTGTTGGTATATCTTCCTAGATAGAGAAAGAAAATGTTCAGATTTTGCCCTTTCAGTGTTAAAAATGTCAAGTAAGAGCAGGAGACTCTCTTTGCCCTAATAAACCACCCCCTCACATGGGGCTTGCTTATTGTTACTGTACTGACAGGGCCAAACAAATGCAGTTTCAGGTCCTCAGCTGGCCTGTAATACCATTCTGGCTTCTGTGAATACATTTTCTTCAAATAGGAACAAGAGCACAGAAACAGGAGGGGAAATGGTGTTGCCTCATCCCAACACAGATTCACTTCTTGTCCCAACATGGTCAGGGCATGCACTAAGAGGTAATAAAAATAATTACTGTGAGGTGTCTGAACACAGCCTAAGAGAAACAAAAGCACCAGTTCCATGGAAAATGTATTCACCTGAAGAATAGAATAGGCCTTTTAAATATTAAAGCAATGATTTATTCGTGTAAATTCAGTCCTGTAATCCTATTTAATCTGCAGACATTTATTGAAATACATGGAACATTATAATCTTTAAATATAAGAATACCTCAGCATGGTGAGATTCAAACCCTAATTCATTAAATCCAAATATAAAATAAAATTATTTCCTGATTGAAATTATTGTGCACTCACCTGGAATGCATATTCCACATTTACCATATTCAGAGAAGGGAAAACAGCTGTTATATAAAAGGATATAACACTCAGAGTAAATATTGGGAGCTGCAAGATAAAACAAGTATGAAGATGAATCATCAGGAATGTTTTGCTGAGCCTTTGAAGTTGTATTCTCATTTATCTAGAGCACTCAAGTGTAAAAAAAGCATAATGACCACATGATAGTTTCAGACTGGCAAATTGCATTCAAAGTTAAAATGTTTGATCTTATATTTTGTAGCTCTCTCTGGTTACACTGTTTGGCTTGCAGATTTCCAGACCTTTGACTAGAATCCCTTCCTCACTGTAACTCATTCAACTAATTTTAATATCTTAGCAAGGCTTTTGGCATGGCCTTCCAAGGTAGCCTTTAAACAAACTGGTGAAATACAGTTTCAATTCATGGGCTATGAGTGGAAAATTGACTGGGCAAGGAACAGGTTGCAATCAACATCATAGAGGGCAGTGAATTCCCAGCACTGATCCTCAGGAGCCACGGGATCATAGAATTGTAGAATCATTTAGTTTGGAATAGACACACACAACCAGCCACTGATCCAGCACATTACCTGCTTCCTCAACCCAGGTCTGGTGGCTGTGGGGCAGTGCTGGGGTCAGTGCTTCCAGTGCTGTTTTAATGACCCAAACCATGGAAGTGAATATACTCACAGCAGAGTGAGTGACTATATTCTTTGTAGAGAATATCAAAGGGGAGGGAAGGGGCCAGTACACTGGAAGGTGACAGAATTCCATTCAGAGGAATTCCAAAGGACGAAAGCTATGGAGTGATATCAAGCTCAACAAAGGCAAAATGGAAAGTTGTTGTACTTGGAATGGAATAACCACACTCAACTGCCCATGCTGAGTGCTACCAGCTAGAAAAGAGCTGTGCAAAACACACCTGTGGTCCTGGGGGGCATGAAAATGAGTCAAAACTGCACTCTTCCAGTGGAAAACATCCTGGCCTCTATTAGTAAGGGTTGGCAAGCAAGACCAATGAAATAATTATTCTCTTCCATTCAGCACTTGTGAGAACTCACCTGGAGTTCTGTGTCCAGCACAATAAAGGAAATTGTCATACTGGAGCAAGTTCAGCACAAGGGTCACACAGAGGATTAGGGGGCTGGAGCACAAGATGAGGAGAGGCTGAGAGAACTGGCTTGTAAGCCTGAAAGAATGAAATCTAAAGGATGGTCTGCAGCTGCTTAAAGAGAGGGTACAGAGAAGAGAGACCCAGACTCCTCCTGGAGGTGCAAGAGATGAAACAACTGCCAATGGATACATCCAGCAATAAAGGAAACTCTTACTAGTACGGAAAAACATTCACAATGAGGGCAATCAAAATAATGTCCAGAGAGTCTCTATCTCTTCATACTGGAGATACTCAAATCTCAGCCGGACACACCCCTGTGAAACCTGCCCTAAGTCTGGCCTCACTTTGGGCAGGGAGTTGGACCAGAAAGCCTCCAGAGGTCTTTTCTCATCTATTTTATCAAGACAGATTCCTCAATATACAAATTTATTCCATCCATTCTAGAATGAAGTGACCTACCCTAAGTCCCTCTTTCTTCATTGCCTACCATTATAGAAAATATGTAATTATATAACTGCTACTTTGTAGATGGCAAGTATTATACGAAATAAATTCAACCTTTACTACTTTTCATCCAGGAAATTTAAAAAATATATGTTCTATATGTTGTCATATTCTAAAAATACTTGTTAGACATCTAAGCCTGAGCTACTCATTGTAGATTCCTTTTACAACTAGACATTTCTAGATAAACAACTAGACATTTCTAGACAATTACCCTGAGAGAGTGTCTAAGTGACAATAAATCACGTTCTGGAGTTGCCTATTTACCTCCATTGACTGCTTAAAAAACCCAGATGACTAATTCAGAATAAGGGGATATTGGCGTTTTGGGTCAGGAGTGTGTTTCTAAGGCAAATCTCAGGTCATGAGTGGGGGCACTCCTTTCATCTGCAACCAGAAGATGCATTCCAGGATCACCAGATTAACTCTACTGAGACTTGAGTCAATCACAAATGACCACTACAAAACTTGGATAGTTTATCAGAACTGCGTTCCTCAGAATCAACTGTTTGGGTTCTGCAGATTCATTCCTATTGCTCGCATCATTTTCTAATGATGACAAAGCCCATAACTTAAATTTAGACCTACATGTTTAACAAAAACTAATCTCATTTTAGATGTCCAGTCACTAAAAACTCATTCATGTTGAAGACTACTCATTTATGCCACCACGAGGTTACTGCTTATCTTCCACTTTTCAGAATGAGCTGTCACTGAAGCTCTCAATTGATTTTGTGATTTAGAATTTGTCTTCATTTATTGGCTTCTTTTATATACTTAAAAGAAGAATGATGACATAAAAAGTTTGATCTGTAAATATTTAAATCTTCACAGTGGTCTTCTACTGACATTTGGAAGGTCCTCAGGAATGTCATGTTAATGTGAAGGCCCTTGGGATAGGAGCAGTTTTTATTTTTTTCTCTCAACAATTCTTAGTTGTCTCATTACCTGCTTTACAATGAATTTGAAAAGTAACCCTCCTATGATAGACAATGCAGAAGTCTATGATCTTTTCTAGCTCTCCATGCTCTTCTGTGAGATCTTGTCTTGTAGGCATGATAACAAATCTAGTTCTACCTACTGAACTTATATAGCATATAGCAAGGAAATTGGAAATTAGTAGGAATTTTGGACATTAGGAGGAATTTCTTCACAGAAGAGGTAACTAGACATTGGAATGAGCTGCCCAGGGAAGTGGTGGAGTCACCATCACTGGAAGCATTTAAGGAAACACTGGACATGGCACTCAGTGCCATGGTATGGTTGACACAGTGGTGTTGGGTCATAGGTTGGACTTGATGAACTCAGAGGTCTTTTCCAGCCTAGCTGATTCTGTGAAATGGTCAGGAGCACACTAGAAGGAAAGTAATTGTGTCAGATTTTTCTCAATGTAGAGTCATGAAGTGTGGAGGAGCATGAAATTCCCCAAGTCTCACTGTTACGTCATCATCAGAGATGTTCCATTTATTGCCAGGAAACCCATTAATGAAATTCTGTGAATTAAAAACAAAAACAAAAACATAAAAACAAAAACACAAAAACAAAAACAAAAACAAAAACAAAAACAAAAACAAAAACAAAAACAAAAACAAAAACAAAAACAAAAACAAAAACAAACAAAAACAAAAACAACCCCTCAACCTGGAACTGGCAGGAATGCACTGTACAAACAATTGTCCATTTAATCAGATGGAACTATAAAACAAAACGAAAACTGAGTTATCCATTAAAAAGATTCTGCAAATTATTGTAAAGTGAGGTGTTTAGCTTGTGGGAAGGGTGGAGAGTACTTTCCAGCTGCTGGTCAGAGTAAAGTGAAACCATTCAATGCTACTCCGACCAAGAAAAGTGAAAGCTAGGAATGCTAGGAATGGAACCTTCTGATTTTGCACAATAAGTTAGGTCCATTAGGCAACTGGAACAATCTAAACCATAAGTAATTTGAATTTTTTCTACATAAAATTTCTTAGCTATGTACATATAGGAAGGTTGTATATAACTATCCATGTCACACTACTGGCATTGCTTTCAAAGCCTATGCTAAAGAGAGCTAAGTAATTATCATACAGACATAAGTTTTTCTAGTCAGAAATAAGTGTTTAAAAAATGGTAATCTTTCAAGTTCATTTACTGGTTTTCTTTTATCAACGATCAACAATTTTTAAGGTCTCATTTACCTCTGCAGTCAAAACATGAAAACTCCAGTCAGTATAAAAGTTTGGTTTAAAAAATTTAAAAAACTGCTGTTGTCAGATCTTCTGGCAAATTACTTCTTTTTCTATATACTGTAGTAAATCAACATTGCAAATAATATTTTTTTGTATGGATAAATATCCATGTATATGCACATTGGTTAAGAATATCCTGCTTACCATATGTTCACCATTTAAAATATGTTCCTGAGTTCTGATAACAGCAAGAATGAAAATAAACATATCACATTTTATCTTTGATTATGAGATGGGTAGATCTGTAACTTTATGCTGTGAAATATTCTAGGATTTGGGAAAAATTGTACCTGTTGCTAACTATGAAAATCACAAAGCTTTAAAAATACCTAATAATTAAATGTTATTTCAAATATCTCTTCTAAAAACATGGAAAAAATGTGCTAGAAATTTAAACTCATTGAAAACACTATTCAGAAATACATGTTTCATACTTTCCAGTTTCTAGGTTGTACGAAAATCCAGATATAGCTTTCTAAGACCAGACTTTATAAAATGCCTATGCCATGATGATGCATTTTCCTGTAACACTCTGTTTAAAAAAAAAAAAAGAGAAAATAAGACTGTAATTGTTACTGCAAGTCAGGACAGAGCTTCTTATGACTGACAAATCTAAAAGACTGACTGGCTTGTACAAATCTTCTAAATGTCCATTTCTGGGAACTGAAAATAAACTGGCTTCATTTTCTCCACATGTATTGCCTCCTCTTCCCATTCATTTTGCACTGAAGTTAAGCTTTCCTAAAGTAAATTGCAGAGTGCTTACCATATGTAGCAATTTAAAAATTATCTTCTATAATTTTGCCACCTAAAAATGATTAAAAACATTAATTTTTATGAAAACTGTAATTAATTTCAGTATTTTTATCCTATCAGTGGATGGAGGTAGTCCAAAACCCTGTATCAGCAATTCCAAAACTAAGAGGATCCTCTTAGCACAGTGTGAAAAATCTGTTTTATTATAGAAATGTATCTGCCTTGTGTACATCACTCCTGAATTTAAGCATACCTGCACAAGTGCCATAAGCCTAAAATATTTTATTACAAATGAGGCTGGCAGCACCTGGATTGTGAGGTTGCCCTTTATTAAGCAGAGGAGAGTTTCAACATTAGGTCTCCTGCATCAGGTTGCAGGTTATTTTAACAGGCTTCACATAAATCTGGGTGACTAGCCATGAATTTATAAAGAAATGAGTAATCCTAAATTTTCCCAAAAAACCAAAATGAAGGTGCTTAGTCTCTGGAGATTTCCAATTACACTGTACAGCAGCATCTTTTTTTTACCACCCACTCAGCTACTTTATCAAAGCTACAGATACAAATGGAAAATTGAAGCCAAAGTCACTGTAGCAGAAACCACCTCAGACGTTTCCATAGTCATCTGTCATGTTTTTATAGATGTAAAAATCCTCATTTCTAGAGTAGTACTTCAGAAACAAGGACATTAAATTGTCTTTGGATTAAAACCTTTTCGTTTTAGATTGTGTTATCCATTCTTCATTGTTTTCCTCCCTTTCTTTTTCAATCCTGAAGCTTTTCCATGCAACCAGATTTTGAAAGGCTGAAAGTGCCCTGTATATGTCTAATTTCATTGACTTTTTAAATGACAGTTTTTAAATTGTATTTTCTTGGAGGTGGTTGGTGGAATCTGGTGAATAACGGAGCTTTTCCAAGTTATTGGTTAATTCATACTGGCCAGCTATCACAGTGCTCATTACATATGCATTTGGAAGGGGAAAAAGAAATGGCTATAACATTAGGCAATAATGTCTGCTCTATAAAAAGGATTACTTTGGAGCAATTCCAAAAAGGACCGAACTAATATTGGAGTCCTACATCATACACTTTCATTCAAGACTTCAGTTCTGGAAGCCTTAGAAAAGCCTGAATTTATCAGAACTTCAGCTCTTTGAATTTGTTTATTCAAGCCATGTAATGTTCTTCCCCTGTACATTACTGAGCCTGACCAACATCTATCTCACATTTAAGTAAAGCACAGATCCAGTGTCTGAAACTCTCAAGGGAGACAGTCTAGTATTTTGAGAAGACAAAATGACACAACTCCACTTTAGTGGGAAGACAAAATGGAACAACTCGAGACAGAAGTCAAGAGAGTTTAGTTTTAAAGCACATCTGGGGAAGAACAGCAGTGCCTCTTCCTCTTGGTGTATCACATTGCCTGTACTGCCTTAGCAGGCAGTCTGGACAGGCACAAGATTTAACTAAAATGTTAGCAAGTAGGATGGCTGTTGTGTTCATCCCTAGTTGGTACAGCCTTCCTTAAATCTGCAGGGTATAATTTATCCTGAACTGAGCGATGACACCAGTTTTCTGCCTGTTGTCCTACACTGTAAAGCAACAGAATTGGGATTTTTTTCCAAAAATATTGCCCTTGTATTCAATCACAGACTGATAGAACGGTTGAGATTGGAAGGGAATCTCTGGCTATCACCTGGTCACTAAGCAGCAGACACTACCCATGGCAAGGAACAACGAACAAATTCCCTTTTTAGCTCAGTCTCTCACCATGTCTGGTGTTCCAGATCTATTTTATAGCAGCTGACTTTTCCACGTACAGTTTCTGGAAACTTTGTGCCTAGCTCAGGAGCCCAGAGTCCACATTAGGAAATGTGTAAAGATAAAAAACAAGATGAGGCTTAAGAAGTTTCTAGAGAGTTGAAAATTGGTAGAGTTTTGCTATAATTAGTGTTCCTTTACATTGTACTCTTGTTTCCTTTATTGGCCTTTCAGCTCCTTTAATTCTTTCCCAAAACAGGAATGTCATTTGCCAATCAAAAAGCATAAAGTTTTCTGATGAGAATTTAGTGAGCTTCCACCATTTTTATACTCTGTCACTACAGGTTTTAATGCATCTTTTCATAATATACTTCTGCATTAAAAGCATAAATGACTGCTTTTAATTTATGTTTCTAACGCAGAAGTAATTTTTAAAAATTGCATTGACCTTTAAATAAGTGAGAAATCCTATGGAATTTCATGGGAATTAAACAGTGAATTTTGAGGTTTTTAATTTTAAATTTTGAATGACAAACTGTCACACTCTGGGGAACAGCTGGACTATATAGCTAATTAACAGACTTTCCAGAAATATTTTTGTATTATTTTCTGACAGAATTGAGTTAATTAATAAAAACGGAATGCTAGCAAGGCCTACATTCATACACACAGAAACAGAGTAAATTTAGAGAAAGATTTAACAAAAGATAACCTTTAAAAGGTTAATGCAAAGTTAAAAGATGTGTGGCTATGATTTTGAAAATAATTGATTTTTTACATCACAATTATTTAAGGTATGGTTTTCAGGGACTGGATGATCAGTACTTCCAGGAAGACAGGCCTTTTGACAGTACCTTGGTCTGGATGCCAAAAAAATGGCATCTATAATGCTTCATATTACAATATTGGTGAAAGAGATCATACAAACCACAAAGTACTTCCAAACATGAGCTCAGGAATATCTGACACATAGAGCTCAGTCATTGCATAAAGAATTGTACACAGAGAGAAATTAATGAGAATTTAAAAACAGATGCATAAACCTCAGGAATAGAAAACAGGGATTATTAAATCCTATGGAAGGAAATGATACCAAAAGTGCTTTGGATTAATCATTTTCAAATGAGTTCAGGCCTCACCACAATGTTTAAACAATCTGATTGTTTGTACAATTATATTAATTAGGTAGTGATGTGGTTGAGAACTTCTGAAAGTGAGGCAGCTCCTTTTTACTGTAATTTTCTGGCTTTCAAATCAGAATTCAATCTGGCTGCATTAAAACTTTCTGAAGAATGTTTACTCCAGCTGACACAAATATGAAAAATAATATGCAGGAACTTCTAAAACCACCAAATCCATCTTCCAGCTGTGGCACACACTGGATTTCATTATACTTTTCATCAATTTATAAAGGTCATATGTTATTGCAAAATATCATTTATCACTACTCCAATTAGAAAATTGTTCAAGAATCTGGGAGGTTGTAAAATGACAAATAAATGTTGGTATGTTCAAAATGGTCCCAGTATTTGAATGTCTCTCAAAACAGCTTGTGCTAAGTACTCTGGACAGCCTGGCCCCAATGAAATCAGGAAGCCATCAGCCTTTGCACAAATTCTTGAGATACAGAGAAGTTCCTTCAGCTTCTTACAAATATGAAGGCACAAGATCGCTGGAGTGATGTGTTGTCATGGCTGTCACTCTCTACAACCTACTCCTGCCACCCAGTTATGACACATCCTCAGAGCTTCAGTATTCAAACAATACCTTCCTTTCAAAGCAAATTAAACATTGGTATGCAAAAAATTTAATCACATTTTCCTTTACTTCTAAAATGTAGTGTGCTGAAACAAGACAACACTGACAGTCAAATAAAATATTCCTAAAACCCCATAATCATAATGTCAGGATATTAAATCACCCCTGGTCTTCTACGTTCACCCTTTGGACTCTCGAATGCCTCATGTCCTAACAGTCATAAATGTTATAAAACTGTTAACTTCACTTTCACTGAAGTTAAAAAGTGACATAATTTAATAGAGTTGTGTTTCTTATTTTTTTTTAAGCAACCTGAATTTCTTATCCATGAAGCTCAGGTACCCATAGCAGTGACAAAATACTAGTATTCTCTCCCCTTCCTGGTAAATATTTCAGTTTTAGGATTTGTCATTCTAACCTATGGTGAATTTGCAAGACAGCTGCCTTGTGAAAACTGAAAATGGAAACGAATATTGTGTAAACATGGTTTAGACCATGCTGCAGCCTTCTCCACTAGGAATGGTAGGAATTATTACAGGTTGATATGATAGAAAAGCCATGATTATGGTAGGAAGGATATGATTATCATAGGAAATAATCTGTCAATGCTCACATTGTGGAGTCTCCAGAGACTGTGCTGTTCCTGGCTCTGCTACTAACACAAGCTCTCACTTAGGCTTTTGTATTTTACTCTCTAACAATATTTAGGTTGCTTCCTGCAGATGGAAAGCCTGCTGTTAAATTTCCCAATGGACAATTTTCTAGAGATAAGAATTAAAATAATAAAGAAAAAGTGATTGCACAAAGGTCACCAAAATACAAAGTCTGAATGTCCAGATCTTCCAAGTTCCATTTTGGTGCCCTAAAGACAATTTATAACCTATATCTTTATGAGGCCTAACAAAGGCTTATAATTTCCTCACTATCCATCTTCTTGAACTAGTGAAAGCAAATTTTTTTTCTTGAGAGCTATGATGCAATCATTTCAGTTACAGGTCTTTACTGTGAAATTCCAAGTGGTAAAATCAGATGCTTAATTTCCAAGCTTGGGTTCCTTTTCCTGAAGGGCAGGAAATTACTTTCTTTCAGATGTCACTTTCACTTTCTGCAATCATGTTTCACATAGCAAGGTGTGTCTTTTCAAAAAAAGCTTAAAAAAAAAAAAAGAGGTGAGACAGAGTAAGAACACCCCTCCCACACATATTAATCCCAAATGGAATGGGATCTGCTAGCATAAGGAATTCTTATAATTCCACAGTGACACTGAGACTATTCCATTACCTAATTTTTAGAAAATGAACAATTTAGAAAATAGTTTCCTCTGTCAAACCAGCAGAAAGTGGCCAAAACACAATAAAGAATTTGGTTCTTATGATCAATAAATTTTCTGTGAAATATTTTCCATTATTTAATTATTTTACAAGTCTTTTGTTTGTTTGCTTGCAAATTCTTCAAAGAGAAACACAGCAGAGCAAAAGTTTTACCACATCAGTGCTGAGAACTTTATAAAAGGTTCACAATACAGGAACAAAATATTAAAGTAAAAAAGCTGAAAGTATTTCAGGTGCCAGCCCCAGGCACTAATGGAGTTCCAGTGTACAATATTATCCTGAAATGTGAAGCCTAATATTGTGAAGCCAGGTGGAAAAAAGTGGCAAATTTTCAAACACAGACATTGGTCATCTTTCAGACCAAGTCCATCATTTTAACAACACACAAGTACCATTTATGCTGTTAAGATAGTCTAATTTTAAAGGTAAATACATTTCTTTAAAAATCTGTTACTGAAAGATTTGTAGGTTCAAATAAGGTTATTTACATCGCTATGAAAAATGTATTGTTTCCTCTCCTCATTTCTTGTGTTTTTTTCTTCAAGAGAACATATTTGAATTCTGACATTAACAGATGATTACAAAATCTCACAGAGGTAAACTCGAGGGTCACCATATGGTTATTTCATCAGTTGTCTGAGAAAGAACCTCTACTAGCACACACAACATAAAGAAAAACCTTTTGAAAGCGGATGTGTTTTAGCTGCAGCCTCACCACACTCCTTCCTTCAACACACTCTCCAAAGCGGTTGAACAAAATTTTATTGGAGGTACAATAAAATTCTAGAAAGAACAGTTATGATTTTGTCAGAAGATACCACACAATAATCCTGGCTATAAATGAATCCCCAAGATTCAGGTCCACATCTGCAGCATCAAGTTAGGTGGTCAGGGGGCTCACACTGAAAGGTGTGATCACACTGAAATGGCAATCAAGTCTGAAAATGTTCCAGGCTCCAGCACTGATGCCCACTTTGCCCTGTTAGCACTGCCTTCTATTCAATCCTGACATGGCACTATGCTAAAACAGCAGAATCCTCCGTTTTACCCTTCCCTAATGGCTGTAGGCATCTTACGGTGAATATTCAAGTTCTGTATCCAGAACCTACTGCTGGAAAGATGTTTAAAAGACATCTCCAAGACATGATACAATGAGGCCTCTTTTACCACACACATCTAGCTACTTATTCTCAGACAAGTGGCAGAAGTTGCCCTTAATTCCAGCTGTTAGGTTCATTACAGCTCCAGATGATTCATGAATGGCACACAGAGAATTGACATTCATTAGCATTATTACAGTAAAATTATTAAAGATGGGCAGATACTCTGTAAAGGGGTAAACCAACAAAATATTACAGAGGAAAGTTACAAATATGATTTTTATGTGATTTCCAGAAGCTGGATGTTAGGTATCTAAGGACTTCTAAACTTACAAATCCAAGCAAATCCATCCAGAAAGAGCTTCGAAAACATGGTGCAATCCCCTTTCTGTCATCATGTGAGGCAGTGCTTAACATTTGGCCCAACAATCACAGAGAAACTTCAGCAGTAAGATGAAGAAGCTCAGACAGGTATGAAATAACAAGAACAGTACAGCTGGATGATAGACCTGCTCTGGGTGTTACTGGGATGTAAAACCTCCAGGAAGAAAATGTAATGAAATTTTCTTGTTTTTCTTCTTGTTTTTCTTCTTGTTCTTCTTCTTCTTCTGCCTCTTCTTCTGCCTCTTCTTCTGCCTCTTCTTCTTCTTCTTCTGCCTCTTCTTCTGCCTCTTCTTCTTCTTCTTCTGCCTCTTCTTCTTCTTCTTCTTCTGCCTCTTCTTCTTCTTCTGGTTCTCCTTCTTCTTCTTCTTCTTCTTACTACTACAACTACTACTACTACTACTAGTAGTAGTGGTAAACTAAATTTTTTAATTTTCTAGGGATTAGTTCACTTGGAAGTTAATTCTCTTAAGCACCTTCAGTACCTCCAACCTACAATAAAATAAAAACTTCTGCAGATTACTTCATAGTACTTGGTGCAACTTCTGGAATTAACATGTCTACATGCACATACATAAGACATGATATGTGTTTGCATATGAGTGTATTTTATATTCAAAAGTAAATATAATAGTTATAGAACTGTAAACTAAGAAGTTCACACAGAAAGAGTACAGTTAAACTCTTTTACTGTTCAATTACTACAAGTATAAACCACGTGGAGTAAGTTATATGAAATTCTACATTCATATTGTGAATAGAGAAGACAATACTATTCATATAAAAGAACAGTGTATTCTGTGTTTTATCACCCAGATGTGAATCTTTACAAACTATTAATAATAAAGTTGTTGTAAAATAAACATAAAAATTAACATTTTGTTCTACAGACTTTAGGTTTTTTTCTGTTTACATAGAACCTTCAAAATGTGCCACCCACACAGAGCCTGCAACATTCCTTGCCTGGAAATCAACACACCTGAAAGGATGGAAGGGTGAAAGAAGGTAGTTTCACTCTGCATCATCTACTGAGAGTAGGTGGTCAGAAATTAATAGAAGTGGAAGAAGACTATTTAAAAGGGACTCAGCTGACAGAATGGTACCCCAGGAGCCCTACAGAAGTGCACTACCAGGATCTGAGTATTATCCACAAGGTAGGCTACTTTGATTTTGTTACTGCTTTTTCTAGATGAGATTTATTTACTCATTTCATTTCTTCCTTTTTACTTTACTACTGTAACGCAAAATGAGTTTATGAAAAAAAAAAAGTCCGTTTAAAATACAACCTTATATTTAGAAGAAACTGCTCTAAATCATGTTTATGAGTTACAAGTAGTAAAGTTACAGGAATTACAGCAAATTGCTGGAAAACTGGAAAAACTCATTTTTAATTCATTGATTAGTAGGAAATAGTTCATATTTAGTCAAATTTACTACAGCAAATAATGCCAGTTTTCTAGATACTGCATGAATTTCTGAAAATAAGTATTTCAGAAAAACAGAAATGGATTTTAAAAAAAACACCCAGACATGCAACCCTTTACATATTATATAAATATAATTATATATAATATATATAATTATAAACAAATATATATAATTTTATATCTATAGCACTTAAAAAAGGTTTTCCTCATATTATAATAATATGATTTATTAAGATGATTCCAACAGGCTGACAGATAGTTAGAGTTGTTTCATAAAACAAAACAAGGCACCACTACTGTTGGATCTGTAATTTTTTCTTATATGTACATCTATATACACAAATAATGGGATGGGAATGCTGGAGCAGGTGCCTTGAAGCTTTTATTCCATCACAATCATCAGTCTCATTTTACAGAGCCAAGCAAGGGAGATGGAGCAGCTTCAGCTGCTAGCACAGCAGACGAAGTTCTCTTTGTTACAAAGTCTTTTATCAACTTATTAGCCAATAGCATAATGTTAAAAGCTGATAAGCATTTGCTTAGGCCAATTAATAAAACTGCACGTACATTCTTGCTTTGAACAATGTTGCTTGTAACAGCTTAAAACAATGGATAAAGCTTTATTATTAATCTCACATATTTCTACTATCTTGCTTAACATTTTCCCAAGGCCTATCTCTACACAGCTCATAGACTTACTGTTTCTTGTCCTTGCATCTTCAGCATTCCTGCATTCTTCCATTCTGAGATTTGCATTCACACAGCTTTTGAGATTTTTCTACCTTTTCTATTTCTCATACAATTTTTCTGTTTATTCATTGGATAAATATATTTAACTTTCAAATGTCCCACCTTAAGATCTGAACTTGTTAGGTCTATCACGGAACATCTGTACATACAGAGCACAGCGAACAAGCAGGAGCTAACAATCACCTATGCTTGTGCGACTTAAAACTGTAAAACCTTCCTGATTTTATTAAGCTTCCTGTCTTCTTCTCCTAATTCCAGAACTTGACAATGTATTGCCCTGGGAGCTGCTTCTTCCTCTTAACTGCCTGCCTTAGTGCTGCATCCCTTGGTAAGCCCCAGCACAACAGCCACCAGTGCCTCCAAAGTGTGCCGTGGGGTGAGATTTTACAGGAGATTGAGCAGCTGGTGAGTCAAAGTGTAAAACACTGCCACAATCTACAGATGTAATTTTCCATCTTTCTTCAGTTTAGGTGTAAGGAATTCTCAAATGTGTAACTGCCAGATTATGATTTTTTTTCCCACATAATTAAATTATGAGTCAGATGTTCCTTCTCTCCAAACCCAAGAATCTTAAATTTAGATTTTTCAGTTTGTACTCATCCTGTTGAATATATGACATCTGTGTGCCTTTCCAAGAACAGTACAGAGTAATCTGGGAGTCCTTCTAATTGGCATCAGCTGAAACTGTAACACCATAATGTACTTTTACCATGATGTAATCCCACTGAAAGAAAAATACATCCACAGTCACAACGTTTTTGGTACAAATACACTCTGGAGCTGTTTTTGAAATCAGCTATATGGAAAATTTCCTTTCCCATTTTGGCTTCTTTTGTGGCCTGCCCTTTCCTCAACTCTGTACATATTGAGATCCTTGGAAAATTTGAAAAAAGTTGAAACAAGTAGCTATTCTTCCCATCTCAGACAGGCTTGGGAGGAAAATGAATATTCTTCAAACTCATGAGTCATAATGTCAGTGTCATCAATTTACACTTCATTGTTAAGAAACCAATAGAAGTCACTGAGAAGTGACTTCTATGAATTTTTTACATAATAAACCTGGTTTAGCACACACTTATAGTTTCTACTTTTTGTTTTCTTTAAGAACAAAAGAGGCTTTTCCTTGGAGTGTGAGGAAGTGAGCAATGAAGATTTGTGTTTCCCTGAGCAGATGCTGAAAGCAGTAAGTAGAAAAATACAGGTACTTGACATAATCTCACTGTAGCAGCTCTACCTCACACAGCCTATCCATCTTGTCATGGGACTTCTACACTAGAATTATGCCATGTTATATTACAGGCTTAAATGATAACTCTGACTGTTGACTTTTCAGTCTAAATTATTTCCTGGAGAGGCTATTTATGGAAATCAATGTTTTCTTCCTTCTCCTATTATTTAAGTAATGATGCCACTTTTACAAGAAAAGGGTTAGATTTTTCTTGTTAGTCCTGCTGTTTAAAGGGGAAAAATTAGTTGGCATCAGTCTGGTAGCCTGGAGACCAGCAGAACAGCATGCTGGCCTCAGTTTCAGTCAGAAGCAGATCCCATAAAGGCGGTGCAGGGGTAATTCCATGTTCTACTTGGCACAAGCATCACTTCATGTGCACAGCTCACTTTCTGTCCAGATCTGCAACGCCACAAAATAGATACTGGTTGAGAATGTGGTAACCCAGCAATTCATTCTACCTGTTTCCAGCTCATCTCTTCAATGGATCTTCTAAAATGCACCCAGGAAACAAAAGGGGAGGATGACAATCATGGGCTCTCCTGTATTTCATCTTCTCCGAGGTAGAGGGAGCTGCTCTTCATCAGACAGGGACTGTGCTTGGGAGGAAAGCCCTGCACAGTCTGATGTCTTGGGCCTGAATTCAAAAGATCTGCTTTTGCCTCTTGGCCTTTTATTGACTACTTCTTATGCATTGTAAATATCAAAGTATATAAATGCAGCCCAAAAATGCAATATATACTTATTTTACAAAATAGGGGTCCTACTTATGAAATCAACTTGAATTGAAGCAACTTATGAATTGCAACTGGAAGCTGAACATACAATTCCCGATTTTCAAATAAATGACATCTTTGCAATGCGTATTATTATCTACAATTTTTGTCCTAAAAATTTTAGAAAAGCACAGGAAAGTGGTGAAAATTAAATTGTTTGACAGCTTATGATAATTGGACTCAGGTAGTTGAAAAATCAACTGATATTTAAAGGCAGACTTCAGAAACCAAATTTTTCTGTAATTTTTTTTTTGCCATCACAGGTTAAATATGATAATGCAGCCATTGTTCATATAGTGCATGAAATTGCTGAGTTTTTCAAGAGAGCAGACATTCCTTTTCAAGATAAGAACATTTTTCTAAGAGGGATGTATGAGGCTCACACTCAGCTCAAGACATGTGTAAGTACAATTTATTCATTTATATTCTGATATTCAAGTGAGGTATTAATGGTGAATAAAACTGATAATACGTACGCTGAAAGTGCAATAGAAAACTTAAAAGACTACATTTTCAAATAACAATACCTAAATCATATGTCTGAAAGTAATGGCAGGCATCTTTCAACTCTTTTACTGACCTGTATGATACAGGCAATTTTAAATTCACACATTTTATTTTTGGTCTTATTTAAATACGTGATGCCTAAAAAACAGTATTTCACTTTCTTCTCCTTAAAGACTCCACTAGTTCTAAACAGAAGTACTTACTATTTTAACTAAATATAAATTTCATGTGTTTTTCTTCAAGTACTCATGACTTCTGTCAAGACAAGCTAACAGAAAGAATTACATGCAAGTTGTAGACAAAAAATCTTAGGTCTGTATTCAGCTTATTTCAGCTGACTAAACTACTTAAACATATGTGCAAATAGTTAACTCAGCTGGGGTCAGCTTAAGAACTATTTACAGAGAACAAAGCCTCAGATTTACTGTAGCTTCCCCTGCAACTAATGCCTGTGCCAGGCACCAGATTTGTCAACAAACCTGAAGGAGAGCAAAACTGGGCATAGAAACATACACTGGGCATAGAAACATACACTGGGCATAGAAACATACACTGGGCATACACCCTGCCCACATGTGCTGCAGGGCAGGGAACCCACTGCACTGCTCTGCAGGGCAGAGAGCTTCCCATGGCCTGAGCAGGAGCACAGCATCACTGACCTCCAGCCCCACACTCTGCTACTGACCAGGACTAAGTGTGTACAGCTATGGACAATAACTACTGCTTAATACGTATATACACATACATACAGGTCAATAATTATTTTGTGTTGCTGATCGAACACATCCACATCTGTACATCTGTAACACTGAACGTCAATGACCACCAGTTCCTCTGAAATCTATTTCCTTCAGACAGCACACACTGGCAAGACCAGTATTGTCACAAAACAAAAACATCCACAGACCCTTGCCTTGCCCTGAACACTGATATATTCTGATATTTCCTGATCTCTCTGCAGACACAGTGTGTGCTGCACTACCTTTAGCTTGCATATGGCAGCAGAATTACAGTGCTCTCAGTCGATGACCATGTCCATCAGAGGGCACTGTTTGAACTTTTTTTTACTAGTCATTGTTTAACAGTTCCTTTTTTTTTCCCTTTAAAATAACAGCTGAAGCTCAGGCGCAATATCAGCCATGAGTCTATAGTGAAAGACTGCTTCAAAAAAATGGATGAATTTGTGGCCAAGGTAAGTAGGCTGTTTCTTTCCAGCTTAATTTAAGTAAATCTAAAGATAAAAAGCAGATTCTTATGCAAGAAGTCCCACTGCTGATCAAAGCTGCACATACCTGTGAAATTGTGCCCCACTTCCATGCATTATGGATTTTCACTCACTGAAAATCTTTTGGTCCACACTCATGTCAAGGCCAATGTATCATCATGGGCTTTTAAAAAAACATTCAGTTTTAATTGAGCACCAAAACCCATGACAGTCTGTGTCCTTTTAGAAAAACTTTACATCACATGGGTCAGGACTACCCATGTGTCAGTTGGTGGAAAAGAAATGGTCATCATATACACCAAAGAATATCTGTACTTTAGATAGACTTCCTAAAATTAGTATTAATTTTTTCTTAGATTTCTTTTAAATAATTATATGCTTGTTCTCAACTCACATTTTGCTTGCCATAATATTGGACATAATTTTTATAAACCAGTTAATAGACAATTCTTAATAACCTTTTTTTTCACAGTCAAAAGACCACTGCATTTGGCAAGAGATTCATGCACATTCCAGAGAGATACTTCAAAGAATTGAAAACTACTCTTTCAAGAGAAGAGCAACACATTAGCAAAGCCAGTTGCCATCACATATTTCAAAGATCTACAGTCATGGCAAGATGTAAAAATTAAAGGAAGAAAAAAACCCACTGTTTTAATTTAAGACTATAAACAGATTAATTTATTTATGTCAAGATATTTTTCTAAACTACTATAAAAACTTAAGCCTTAATAAAAGGATGCAAAAACCCCTATGCAAATATATTTGCATTTATTTGTTTTACAAAAAAAAGGTGACTTTTTCATAAAATAGGTATCATAGATAAAGCCCTCCAAAACTAAAAAGTGAGCATATCAGTTACACTGTTTGATTTCACAGTACATCCACCAAGCTCTGGAAGTACAAACCTCTGACAGCCTAATGCTTTTCCAATGCATGTCTCACATTTGCACTCTTGCTCTGGAAATACAAACCTCTGACAGCCTAATGCTTTTCCAATGCATGTCTCACATTTGCACTCTTGCACTTTTACCACTGCAGTCACAAGGCTCCCTAACCATTCATGTGTGAAAAGATCAGCCTCTTTCCACAACGCTGTGCTGCCAGGCTTCCACAGCCACTCAGGAGCTCTGAGATTGCAGTTTGATCATCCACATGTAAATTTTTGTATGTATAGATATTTTAAAAACAAACACAACAAAACAAACAAACAATCTCTGTGTTCTATTGTAAAGATTAGGCCCCTCAACAGCAAAACACCTTTAAATGCTCTCATGGTACCTAATAGGCACTGGCAGCACTGCATACTGGCACATTTTTCCAAACAGCTCACTGATTATTTGAGAGCCTGTAGAAGAAGATAACATCTATGAAACTGACAGTTTTGAAGGAGAGAAAGGAGGGGTACAGTGAGTGCACAGTGTTTCATAACATCTTTTAGCATTGATATATGCTTTATTCCTGTGCTTCCTGATTTCTGGACACTGTTTTTCAAGTTGTCTCTTCAAAGATGTTAAAACAAACCAGCAGACTGCACAAGATTCTAATACTTACACTTAGATTGCACAAAGATGAAAAGAGTACAAATATTTGTAATAGCCTATGTGTGTCATCTTCTCACCATTCTTGGACATTGGCTTTGTTGCTTGGTTGGTTGGTTTTAAATCTGATTCAAGTCTTTACAGGCAGCCTAGCACCTCGCTTCAGTGTGACTTTCCCAAATTCACAGGATCCTTCCATCTCTCCTTGCAAAAAATGGCTTCAGAAAAAAGCCCAATCTTTTATGTTTTACAAAGAAATATAAGAGTAACCAGTTAATCAATATTAACCATTTTGGACTGTCACTTTGTCACCAAGCTTAACAACAAACACAGTGGTGTTCTTTTATGACACATTCATTATACTGCCCTGTTCATGCATCATCTAAATTGGAAAGTGTTCACTCAGCTGAGACTTGATCAGTGTGCAGGCACTGCTCCAGCTGAAAAAAATACTCCCTGAAGTCACACAGAAATCAGTACAAGAATCAAAATCCTTCAATGAATAAATTCCACTAAGCCAAATAATACATTAAAATAATGAACAGACTTTCCACATCTTTGAACTGAGGGAATGTTTTGCATTCATTACCTTCTAAGGCAGATATTGATACATATTAGTGCTGTTTTGATATGAATCTGGCCTTTCCACCATAAAAGGTACAGTGCCAGTGTAAGGATATTATATATACTGATAGCATTAAATACATAAAAAGAAATTATAGTAGTAATAATAATAAAGAAGTCTTACTGTCACTTTCCAATGTGTTCCCTTGATTATAGTTCAATTTAAAACACATACATATTTATTCCTTGACATGTCAACATTTGTAAACTGAGTTTGGGTATGATTATTATTTTAATGCATATGTCTATTTATTTTAATAGTGGTCATAACCTGTTTTAATCAGATTGGAAAGTACAAAAAGTATTTAATATATTTAATGCAGAAAGTATAAGGAAACAAAAACAACTTTGAAAAAATAAAGTGAAGAGATGCACTGGACTTTCAGTTTCAGCTAATAAATCATTTGATGAATGCATTATTTTTATAGTATTTATCCCAATATTCTGCCATAGAGGAAGAGTGGCTAGTATTACGAAATTTTTAGGCATCTAGCAGTGGCACTGTGCATTTCAAATAGCCAAGGACAGACACTCTAGTTTCTGATGGAAAAGTTGTCTATTTCTAACTTTCTTTGGTCTTCAATGAATGAACCAACTCGTGCTCTCTTCATAGGAACACAATTTTCTGTGTATTCGCAGATTTGCAGGCAAGTTAGAGTAATATATGAAACTAAGACATCTGTTATCTTGTGTCTGGGGACTGATGGCATGGCCAAAATCCACTCTGACAATGACAAAAAGTTTGGACCAGCAGGTATAATTAGGGACCATTCTGAGGAAAACTCTCCACAGCACAGGGTAGCCCAAAAATACCTGAGCTACCTTTAAAACACTTGACCATAGCATGATCAAAACACAAGCTAGAGATCATAGCATCAGTACTTCACTTATGCTATGAAAAGCAAAAAAACAGCAATCTTGGTTTTAGATAACAAAAATTTAACATTACTCAAAAATACCAATGCGTAACTCACTATTCATGAGTAGTTTATTTGAATTTTTATTTTTCCTGAAAAAAAGCATTAGAATTGCTAAAGGTTTTTATGCTTTGGGGAAAAAAAAGACAGAAGCTATTTAGCATCTTCTAAAACACTAATTTTGTAGTGAGAAAAGGGAAAGCTGGAGGAAAAAGATTTTGAAAAGGAAGAGAAATAAAAACATGAAAGAATTATCATGTTAAACAGCCTACACTTTTTCTTGGAAAGCTGTAGATACAGGATTAAATATATGTTAACCTATTTAGCATATGTTTACGAAGTATTTCAACATGAAAGTATTTCAAAATATAAATAAAGCAAGCAGACTACACACCATGAAACAACATCTTTGGAATAGACTAGATTTATTTTTTTGTCTTCCATTTGAAGTCAGTAGGATGCACAAATTTAAAAATATTCTTTTCTATCACAACTACTTATGTCCAACACATATGATTTTATCTGCCTAGAGGAATTTGTAGTATCAAAATTTAAACATAGTTTATTTTACCAGCTGAGTATTCACACTCAAAATTTCATCTTAAAAGCATCTTTGTAAAACCTCACTCCTTGGTAGCAGCCTTGATAATTACAAGAAGCATGTACATCCTCAGATGTAGCAAGCACAATCTTTTAAGAACAAACTTTAAGCTACAATACTGGAAATCGAGCAGCAATACTGTATTATATTAAACACCATTTTTACTGAGACCAGATTAATGAATCTCTATTTTCAACCTGTGAGAGAGATGAGTGGTCACTCTTTCCAACACATGTGTAAATCCATGATGTCTTTGAAGGTTTTCACACCTGCATTCTTATTTCCATAGGCTTTTCCCAATATAATGCAATGTAATTTGATTTTAAACTTTTCCCTACTCTGTATCGGATAACCAAAATCATTAGAAGTCTAATGGTAACCTCGTTATAGTCTGAACTAATTAATTTAATGAAGCACATAACACAGTTTGGTTTGTCACTCAGATTAAGTGTGAATATTTTAGTGTACCTGATATGGTAAAAGCTTGCAGCTGTCCTTGACCCAGGTATTGCTCAGGAGAAATTCACCTGGTGGCATACAGGAATGTCAAGAATAGCAAGAACAAGCAAAAATGGACATATTTATGCTATTAGCATATGACAACCCAAGTATACAGTTATATAGTTATTAGTTATTATAAAAAATACATTGTTATTTGATGTTTGACGTTTTAATCCACTCCATTTGCACAGAGGCATCTCAAGAGGGCCAGGGAAGAGCAGCACGAGGCAAAGTCACAAATAGGAAAATTCTGCTTACTGGTGATTTTACTCAGCTATAGCAGCTGAGCTGTTTAGGCAACAACAGTGGTGTATCAGCTTTTTAACATGAACTCACGGCTGAAAACAAGATGAAATGAGTGCCATAAACCAGCTTCTAGACTTTAATGAGACTACATGGCTTTCAGTTTAATCTGAGCCAACCACAACATCGGAATAAAGCAGCCCCACGTTGCCTTTTTATGTGATCTGCACTCAGAAATACTAGAGGAAAAAACCTTGCTACTGCAAGGCCTGTCACAGGCTGGGAAGCTATCTGTAGCTAGCAAGAAAAAAACAGCTGCTCTGAATTATACTCCAGAGAACTCTCCTTCTTCCCTGATCATAACAGAGAGCTTCCATTTAGCTGAAGCTCATATGAGTCAGAGTCCACACTGCATATCAAAACACTAAGAGTTTATGGTGCTTTGATAAAGGGATCATTTTAGATTGTTTTATTGGTCTTTGTTAACAACACTCTTCACGTGATAACCTTACTGCTGTAATCATCCTAAATCTAATTTACTTTAGATAATTCTGAAATAATTAGAGAAAAAAGATGTTAAGGATTTTATAATCACCATGTTGCTCTTTTCCATTTACTTTTACTACTTCAGCTACTATGATACTACAATATTCCTAATTTCCACTTCTTGAAACCACTAAAGTCCAGTACCAGTTAATAGTCCCATTGTCTCTAGCTAGCTTGGAATACCAAAATGTTTTTTTCGAATGGAAACTGTTCACAGCTTTATCCATTCTGTGATCTGTGACTTTCCTCTCTTTTGTCACAGAACTGTTACTGTTGGATAAACTATTCCTCCTGTTGATGAGAATGAACATTCTGCTCCTGCTATTTAACCACTGTCCATCTTTTTGTTTTGTGGATAACTCCTGCCTCTTAAGAAATACAGATAATCTGGGTAAAATTTCTAGTGAATATTAAAGAAATTTTCTTATTAAACTCTCATGTCCTGAAAGATATAAATAGATGCAATCTTCACTTTTAAGTACAATATCTAGGTGGCAATATTATTTAATTTGGAAACTACTTCAAGATTGTTATCTCACTATCTCATGAGATTTAACTTTGAAGGCCTAACCCAGAGCAGAGCGGAAACTATGCTGCAAACCTGATGATGTGAACTTATTACAAGGTCCAAAAGGTTGTAAAAGAGAATTAGCTCCACACTAAAGGAACAGAGTACAAATCTCCCATTTGCCCTCCTCATGCCATCTGTGTGCTGGCCCCGTGCCCAGCAGCCTCTCCCTCCAACACCCACACTACACCTTTCCTCTTAAGGATGGTTATTGCTCTTTGTCCAAGTGTTTGCTGACTGACATTGCTTGAGGGTGCCATGGGAGGGATTGCTGCTCCAGTCTTGGTTACAGGCTGCCAGACCTACTCAACAAGTTATATTCACTTTCATTTTCAGTACTGGCCTAACTCTGCAGCAAAATCCCATCCTGTAATGACATCATCTACAGCAGCACTCACTGTGGACTCTTGTCAGTGTGCTTGGCTCTCGGGACATTGTGGGCCTAACACCTGCAAAGAAAATGCCTGCAATTTCAGTAATTTTGGCCTCTTCATGCTTCTAACAATTCTTTTCCCTGGATAAGGAGGTACCCCTTGGGTCTGAATCTGCCAGCTAATAAATGCTTCCTCTTTTCTCATTAATCACAATTCTGCACTGACTCACGCTGTTCACCCAGACAACGGCACAGTAAGAATTTCCCCACAGGAGCCCACGTTTTTAAAATTACACTGGTTCTTTCTCAAAAGAAAATTATTTTCAAGCTAACTGCAGCTCACTTGGCAGTGTAACCATGTGTGTAAGCCCCACCTGATATTTTTAGCCTATAACTGACATTCTTCCTTTCCATGGAAGATGCTATACCATACTCCAAAGTACATCCTACACTGGGACACAGGGGAGGAGATAAGTCACATGGACTTTCTGATTCCTTGGATGAAGAAGTTGAAGATAACTACACCATAACACTTGTGAATGCAATGGGAGATCTGTGCCAACCTTCCTACAACACCGAGATTCTAAAGACAAGATGCTGTATGAGGCATTTGTCCTCAGCAGCAAGTGGAGACACTCATTGTCAAAGAAACACTGCCTTCCTGGAAGGGAGATGATCAGCCTAAGAATACTGACTGTAAACATTAAACATTCTCCATCTATGCCTGATCCAAGCAATCACCATTCAATTTACTCACAATATGCTGTCTATTTTCACATAACAATCCTAATGGTACTACTCAAATGTATCTTAAAAGGACTCTGGTCACTTGCAAAAACAATCAAATAAATCAATTTTTCTTCATTAAATTTTAAGGGAATTCAAGGAACTATTATGCAAGTAAAGAAAAAAGAAAAACAAAAAGGCAAGAAACCAGTATTTAACGTTTGTAGATGGATATTTAATATGTTTGAGCACTGGCTCAAACTCTTAAAATCTTCAACTCTATACTCCACAAAAGTTTATAACATCATTAATTCTGTCAATAAAAGCAAATCAATCTGGTTTGGGCTTTTTATTCAGCTCTGTTCCATAGTTTAAATATCTCACTTAAATTCTCAGTTATGCCTGTCAAACTATTTCTAAACAGTAGGTTCTGGCACAAGCAATATGTTTGGGTTGTTGTTTTAGTTTTTTTTTTTTGCTTGACTTTTTTTCAGGGGGGAGGGTGGGGGTTGTGCTATAGAATGTGAGATTAGACTTTTTCTGGTGTTTCTCTGTGCAAAAGATGCATACAATTGCATTTTCGAAGGAATTCAATATTAAATACATCTTTGCTAACTTATTAAATTTCACAGACAAGGGGAAATGAGATGTTATTAATTCCTCTTAGAGGAAGAAAACATTGCAAAAGGCATCCAAACTGGCTTATTGCAAATGAAAATGCCCCTGCCAATTATTAAAGAATATTTTTTTTTTAATTCTGTAAGGGAAACATTACATATTTTCAATCATCTGTTATGATACCGAATCAATGTAATAGAAATATTTAGGAGCAAGGGTATGAAAATTGTAGCAGTTAATTACTATACCAAAATTAACAATGGGAGTGAAAAAAACTGCTGTCATTCTTACCTTGAATTTAAGAAGAAAGGAAGAAAGAGGTGGCAGGAAAGTCGAAAGTAGTGAAAGCAAGGAGAAAAGGAAAATGGGTGATAAGAAAATACATAAAAGGAAGGAAAGGAAGGTAAAGACTGGTCTTGAAATGCTAATTATTTGGATGGAAGACCTTATTTGATTGCAATCTCTAGATATTAGTAATCTCTCTCAGAACCTACTGGCTGCTAACACACACGTAATGATGATCCCACTCTCAGCTCTGGTACCAAAATTGCTTTTCTAGTCTCCTCAGTCCTGCAAACACAACTCTGTGGCACTGTACTCCCCAGATAGTTTTTGAAAGAGACAAACATGTCCTGCAGACTCTGGAACACATTCCATTTAGAGCAGTTATGCTCTCCCTCCACCTCACTGCCCCCCAAATCAATGCCTCCATTAGGCTTAGGCAATTTTTAATCCTCTTTCAATCCGAAGACACTGCACTGAACAAGAGCCTTTGAAGGACTAGGGCCACAGCACTTACAATAAAATCTGCAGTCATGTATCGCTCTGTCCATCTGAGCAGTCTATCACTAATGGCTGCCTGAGGTCTCCACAACCACCTAAGTTATTTTAAGCATTGCCGGAGCTGCCATTTTCAGGCAAGGTGAAAACCGCAAAGAAAACATACACAATCTCTATTGCAGGGTGAAATCCATCCCCACAGATAAAATAATCCAATGAGAAATATCTATCAAACCCGTCGCTTAACAGCACAAATAAAAGCAATATAAACTCTTAAACTTCAGCAAAACCATATGGTAAGTAGGAAGTTGAGTATTTATACTGTAATGGATAACAAAGTAATCTATTTAACTCTCATATATTACAAAACATAAAGATTGCAAATTATAAACCACAATCAGTTTAATTTTAAATAAATGAAAATTCTCCAGTATCACGAGAACTGTTGAATATTTGGGGGAACTGCTGCACAAACAAGTATTTGGGAGGACTGCATTCTTATTTCATCGTATCAGTAACCATTTAACTACATTTATATTACTTCAGCTATACTGCCACATTAACTCTGTAAAATTCTATTCTTTGTGGAAGCAAACAACCATTGTGATGTTTGTAAAACATCAGAGCTTACATTTAGGTATGAAGTTACACCAATCAAATTAATTAAATCAGATCATTACTAATGGTAGCATTTTTTAAAATCTAGTTATAAGTACATAATTTTAAGTAGAAAAACATTCCTGTGATTTTTTTTTGTTGTTTTCCTTTTTTACATAAAAATGATCCTCAAGGTTGTAAAAAAGGGGAAGGTACTATTGTCTTCTTGAGCAGCCCTAAGTAGCACAAATCATCTATATTCTTTATCTCTCCTAGTTCTTTTAGACTTTCCCCCTTGCAGTTATTTCCATCAATTCTGCTAAGGGAAGAAACAGAGAAAGCTTCAAGCCAAATTATCCATTTGGCCCCAATCCACATAAGCACTCAGTTGATGTGTTCTGTGTTCCTGTCTTTTCAGAAACAAGTGGCTAAACATTATTCGAACCAAACTCTATCAAAGCATAAGGTATAACAAATCTTCAGAGAATACATATATATATACACACACACACACATATATATGTGTATATATAGCCTAACAATTCAGCACATGACTAGGAAGTGATGTTCAATGAGGTAAGTCTTGCTTGAGTACATTGAAACCTTCCTCCACAATCTGCCCACCAATCAGGAGGACATCTTCTGGATGGGGACACTCCAATGCTCCTGGTGAAGCTGTTCCAAGGATTCACTAATTCAGAAGTACTGTATAAAAGGATAATACCACCTATAATCAATTAGGGCATTAATCTAAAAGAAAGTTCTGCATTTTAGACAATGTTCTAAGGTTATTGCTCACATTTTTACACTGAGCATCAAAGTAGACAAACATAATTTGAGAATTATTCCACAAATAGTAAGAATTCTCCTTGATATCTCAAATTCTTTTGTGCTACTTAAGTGAAAGCTGCAGAACTACCACATTCTGAGATTACATGCATAGTCTATATCCTTTTAATGTAGACTGTGAACATGTATACATGGCCCTACCCATTTCCCAATGAGACAAGAGCTTTTGTGGCTCATAGTGCAGCAAGTTCGCAAATTATCCTCTGGTGCCAAATGTTGGCTCACTGTGGAAACTTTCTAGGTGAGAAAGGCTGTCATATTCTTCTTCCCCAAACCTGGAGAAATAGCTTAGTCAGTTGTATGATTGATTAATTGTCTAATTAGCACAATGTTTCCTTTTATTGAAGTGTTAGGCAGGCTTTTTCCGTTTCTGAGGATTTTTTAAACCTCTGAGCAATTACGATACATGTATGATTATCATGGCTCAATTTTTCCAAAAAGGGTATATCTTACACAATGTATCTTTCACAGTAACACAGATCCTCTGGCCTGACGTAATTTTGGGTGGTATTTGGCTCAGTTGTGAATTTTCCTACCCAATGAAACACAAAGAAGAATGCACTTTTCAATTAAGAAGAGGACTCCAGGTCACATCAAACCACAGAAAGATGAGTTTTTAGGGGTTTAGAACTTGGTTGGGTTTTTTTTCAATAATCAAAGCTTGAAAGTTAGATCACCTAGACATACATACCATGTTGTTTGATAGTAGCACTAAGCAGTAAATTTAGGAGCTGGAAGCAGGAGTAAGGAAAAACACATAATGAACACATAAGTGTGTCACATAAGTGACACATAATGAACCTGTTGAGGACAAATTAAAAATTTGTACATGTTATTTAAGAAATCATACATGAATTTACCAGAGAAGAAATAATATCAAGCCTAAAGACCACACTGACACACTTTCCATATAACTACTTATAGAATATTTTCCATAAACCCCTGGAGGCCTCAAAACTACTATAAGCTGAATAATAGTTTTTGGTTTTAAAGCTATGTAGCAACATTCCAATTCAAAATGTTTTGGCTAGGAATTAATTTGCTACTGATTTATCATGTTTTACATTTAGATTCCAAGATAAAACACAGTGGAAGAAACGACTTCAACAAAATACTGTTCAATCATTGTCTTTTTTATTTTAATTAAGAACAGTTATAATTAGGTAAATATAGGAATTAAATTTGTGATTTTCATTTACAGAAGACCAGATTGAAGTACCATTAAAAACTCTTGTATTTTTATTTCAGTGGGAATTTACTCAATGCCTTAAATTTGTACCTGTTTCAACTGAAGAATCAGTTACAGCAAATTCAAAGCAACAGCCATTTGACATTCAAGAAAAGGTTGTAACTTATATTCAATACATGACTTTCCTTCATTATGAATATATGGTGATGTTTTACCATTCCTCATTGAAAACAACAAAAAAAAAACCTCTATAGCTGACATGTATAACCAGGAAATATTGTAGCATGGGAAGTAGGGGAGTATTATGAAAGAAAACAGTTAGTCCTCTTGAAGAAATCACTGTCACCATCTGCTCAGAAACTATATCTAAATGATTTATTAGTTCTTTCTTTTCAGCTTATCTGTGCATTCCATGACTAGCCTGCATAATTTTAAAATGCCAAAATTTCTGTAAATCCTTCCATCTCATTTTATGTTCTCTGTCTGGTTTTTAATAATACTAAGAAGTTGAATATGCAGAATTTGTCTTTATGATTCATTAATCTCATAAAAAAAAGACAACTGAGCAGAAAACACAACTCTTCCAGGTGCCTCAGACAAACTTGGAAGTGTGGGCTCATGTATCATAGATGCCAGAGAATCCACACCCAAGAAAGGTCTAGCTGTAGAAAACTGTTTCAGCTGGCTGGAAATCCGTTCATTCAGTTCTGGTATTCATGCTGTAATCTCATTCTCTTTGGGCATAACTTGTTCTTCCCAGTTGAACCTGATTTAAGTGGAAAATGCCGTGCCAAATGTAGTACTGGATGCATCTGTGGTATTGCACCCAGGAGATGAACGGTTGTATAGTTTAAAGCAGCACCTGTAATGATGCTGGTGCAGTAAGGGGAGGTGGGTAACAATCCAAAGTATGTTAAAAGATTTTTTTAGGTAGTGGTAAGATTCAAAGATGGGCTTAACCTATATGGCACAGGGAACCAACACGCCATGTGAAAAGGATGCACCAGACCACCTGCAATGGTCAGTATCAGAGAGCAGTCAAACCCACCCGTCTTCTTCCTGTTCCATGTAAACTGGTTCCATTTAGTATTACAGCAACAGGACAATTACAGCACCTAATGTAGCATGCAAATGACCTGCTGAGGCTTTACTCAGACACGCAGTTTCTGTTTATCAGTTTGCATATCTCAAAAGAGCCTATTCTCTTAGTGTCAGTATGATTTATACATGTGTACCTAGCTGCATTAACAATATCCCACAAGGCTAATAAAGTTTTCCCCAACAATCTTCAACATTTAAGCCAGGCAGTCACTCACTCCTTTTAAGATTATAGGCAATTGTATTGCTGGAAGATATTCAAATATAACAAGACAGCCTCAGGAACAAACAGTTCCACATCCTTTCCTCTCCTCCCACCTCTAAAAACCTGACACAAAAGTCAAAACACAATTCTTCCCTGACAGCTCTGCTGTAGAACAAGGAGTAGCTATAATAAATAATGAAAACAGTGAAATCATTGGCAGATTGCTAGTTACATGAGAGAGAAAAAAATTAGTCACTTATTAGTTTATCTGTACAATAGAGCAATTGATGAAAAAAATACTTCCAGAGGTTTTATTGGGAAGCAAGAGAGACAGGTCTACTTCCAGACAAAGGCGAATGCTTTAGCTACAAAGAACAGCCATTTTTTAGAAATGGCTGCAACAAACCAAACACACAAACACAAGAAGCTGTTGTCTTTCTTAAAGTGCTCCTGAGATGACAGTGGTCCTTGATGCTGAAATAGTCATAATAGTTTCTACTAGCAAAAGCTCTTCCTCATTTTACAGGTTTTGGATCAAGCCCCGAATCATTCAAATACCTTAATTTAGTTTTTGCAGAGCTATTCTCAAATAAACTAATGTGAATTCAAATCAAACCAGAACTTTTGAACACAGTGTGACTTTATGGATGTTTACATACTTCTATAACAGAAGTTCACCTTAATTATGATCTGTGACTCAAGACTTCTCTTCAGATTCAGGAAAGAATATAGTAAATTCCCTGCAGAGTCATTAATGTTCATGGCAAGCAATCTGTCAATGGATCGTTTCTTTTTTCAAGGATACTCACTTTAGTCTCAGTGTAGATTTGCAAATGTGAGCTGCACACACAGTAGGTAAAAATATCTATTTTCAGGTATGGCTTCAAACACTCATCTATGAGCAATTTTGACTGAACTACTCAAATGACTGTGCTTCCACATATGTGTGTGAAAGCTGACAGGATGAGCACGTGTATTTTTAAGATGTGAGTTGTCTGTGATGTGATGAAGACGTTGAATAAAACCAGTAATTAATACAGCAATTAAAATATAAAACTCGAGTCAGCATTTTGATGCTGTTCCTGACTCTCTCCCCGACTTGCTTTATTATTTTGTGCAAGGAAGTCGCCGCGATTCCGCAAATACTTTTACTTATGCAAAGTACCACAAACAACTGTACACAGGGTAATACAGCTTTATTTGCTTAAATTACCAAAACCCGGCGCTTTTACTATTCCTGTGACTGTGCACGCTGCTGTGATCAACAGAATTACTCTGCCAGCGTGGTGTTACAGTACAGGGAGTTTAAGAGCGCATTTAAGAAGTAGCATTTAGTACTAACCACTCCCCAAGCAAAAGCATCAGTGCGTAACAGGAAAACGAAAAGGCAGAAAGACTGTGGTTCCTACCCAGAGCAATTCCTCCCAACTTGCCTGTGTTGCTCTTTTTGACTCAAACTCTGTCTCTCAGCCGCTAACACCCACTGAACCACCTCCTTTTCCTACCGCCGCCCGAACACCCACTGCGGTGCTGAGAAGCCTCAGCGGGAAGACACTTGAGGAGGAGCGAGAGTCAAGAAGAGAGCTCTGCGTGTCCCTGCCCAGCCCTGTGACACGGACCCGGCCGGACGCCGGCAGGAGCCGATTGTTCTGCATTCCCAGCGGGAGCCGCTCCCTGCCGGAGCCTTCCGAGCAGCAGCCGGGCGGGCCAGCGAGCCCGACTCGCCACGGAGCCATCGCGCTGCGGGGAGCCGCCACGCTGCAGGCGGATTGTCCCCCCGAGCCTCCGGCAGCGCCGTGAGGGCGCCGGGAGAGCCCCCGCTGAATGGGCTGCCCAGGGGAGCCGCAGGCGCGACGGAGACACGCGGCGTTCCTCAGCCGCTACTGCGGGGTGGATGAGCCAGCTCCAGCCGACACAACTCCCTCCCCCGCGCTGCNGCCGCTCCCGCGGGGTGAGGGGGCGGGGCCGCGCTGTCAGCGGCGCGCGGGGAGGGCGCGGCGGCGGGGCAGAGCGGGGTGAGAGGATCTACCGCGCTGCTGCTCTTCTCGCTCCGCGGTTTTCCCGGGATTTTGGGGGGTCGCCCCCTTCCCACAGGTTTTCTGCAGAGACTTACCTTTCGGTAACCACACACCTGCACCGGGCTGCTCGGGCTCTTTTCCCGCAGAGGCCGAACGCTCGGTCCAGCGGAGCGGGGGCAGACCCCGGCGGCCAGGGGCTCCCTCAGCGACCGCGCTCCGCCTCGCCCGCCGGTGCCGCTCCCGCAGCGCCATGGATCACCAGCCCAAGTTCTTCGAGAACCTCTCGGGCGCCGGGAAGGCCATCGCGGTGCTGACCAGCGGCGGCGATGCCCAAGGTAGCGGCTCACGCCGTTTACTCCGGGACCACGGGGAGGACGAGGGGAAGGAGCCGAGGGGGAGCCACGGGCACGGTGGGGAGTGGGGCAGCATCAGGAGAGGGCGAAGAGCCCCTCGGGGGCGGTGAGGGGCAGGAAGGAAGGGCCTCTCCGGCTGGCAGGGCGCCCATGCGGGAGGCCGGGGGAACAGCGTGGGCTGTGCAGGGCTGGTGTCGGGAAGCCGCGGTGCGGCACATGGAGGGAGTGGAGAGAGAGCTCTGGGAGCGATTCACAGGGGATTGCGGTGGTGCTCGTGTTCCTCTTTCCGTGCTGGCCTTCGACCCGGCTTTCCTACTAAGCGCATTTAAAAGATAAATAATTTTTGCACGGCCTGGGCGCTTGAGGTTCAAACATCCCCTCACCCCTTCTTCCCCTCTGTTTCTCGCCACGTTTCCTCTGCCCCAGGCTGGTCAAGGTAGAAACGCTGCAGTAACTTTTACTACCAAGATGTCTCGTTCCCTCCAGAGGTGGTGGGCAGAGGAGGGTGAGGAGGGATGGCTGATGCGAGGGGGAAGAGGAGGTCGTGCCGCCCTGCACGGCGGGTGGGAGGCTTGGCTGCGCTGCTGGGGCTCTGCCAGCCCTCGCCTCATCTGCTTTTCACTTCGTTTTGGCACCAGCAACACGTTTATGCTCCTACCCGTGGTTTAGAACGCTCAGATGGTGGTTTACTCTTCCCCCGTAGGAATATGTTAGAAACGTGTCTCGCCTTCTTAAATCTCTTCAGTGTAGAGGAAGTCGTATCTACTCCTGGACAGGGTGAACAAAAGACCTATAGACATTGAGGGATGGGAAAGAAAAGAGGCTTGATCCCAATATACCTAGTCAAGAATCCATTTTTTTCTACACTTTTTTCCCTTTCCTACCAGAAAATTATGATGGGTCTTTTCTAACTCATGTTCTGTGATTCTTTGGTAATGGTTGGAAGTTACAGTTAATTAAGATTTCAAACGTGAAATGCTCCATGCTGTTCGAGAGGACTTTTACTCTGCTTATACCAGGAGAGTTGTTCAATTATAATTGCTTTTAGCACTTTCTCTTAATTTACGGCTATTTTACTTATTTCTTTTTCCCCCGGGAGTGTCTCGAGAGTACTTTCACTTAAAGAAGAAGCGGCATTCATTCGCGTTTGTGAAGAGAATTGGGGGATGGGAGCCTCTCCTTCCTTTCTGCCTGCGCTCGGTGGTTCAGGGACCACTCTCTCCCCACATTTTACACGGGGAGGTGCCGGGACCAGCCCGCGGCCGGGCCAGCCTCCTCTCTGCTCTTTCCCGGACTTCCCGGCGCGTCCATGCGGTGCTGGCTTGCATGGACCAGTGTCTCCGCTCTCCCTCCCTCCCTCCGCCGGTGTGTACGTGATCCGCTGCGAGTCGCTGCAGATTCCGCCTCTTTGCGTCATCTGGGCTGGGAGAAGCATCCTCCCTCCCCCTGCCCGCAGGAATAACGGGGAGCCCCCGGGTTTACCTAGGATTATCCGAAACTCTAATCGGGATGAAAGGGATTTGTTGCCATCGAGGAGGAAAGTGTTGCAGTTCTGGAGAAAAAAACCAAATCTATGCGTTTAAATGGCTTCTCTTTTACTCCTCGGTGGGGCTACACTTGCTCAAGTTTTATCCAGTTTGACCTCAGCGACATAAATTCCACTGCTAAATGATTCTAGGAGGAACTGAGAATCAGAGTATCTTTGTCTTAATGGTCTGGTGGCCAAATAGCCATTTTAATTTAAAAGTGTGGCAGGCCACTGCCTGAAGCAGCAGTAGTGTCCTCAGCAAGAGGCTGAGCCCTGCAACTTGCTTCCGTGTGGCTGGAGATTATATAATGCAGCAGCAGATGCATCTCCTTTTATAAAGCATTAATCTGCATTTGCCACTATGTGAATTAAGGCATTTGAATGACTTGCAGAATCCACGGGTAACATCTAGACTTTACATCTGGCAGATTGCTACAGAAGCATAGAGGGTTCCAGAGTAACAGCCTGTGAAAGTTGCTGTCTAAGGAGTGGGGTTGTCACAAAGACCAAAAAAAGTAAACTGGGTGCCTTCCAAGCTGTTTCATTGGCAGCATTATTATCCTAACTGAAGAACAAGGAAATAAACCTCCCAGCATTGTAGAACTTGATAATTTCACCTGAATCACACACACAGTGTGTGACCATAACCCCTTACTATCTTGGTAACAGCAGAGATGTGTAAAATAAGCAACCGCAAGTCACTTTGAAGGTTAGGAGTTAAACAAGGGACAGAATGAGTCATGCCCTGTCAAGGTCATTTGCCCTTTGGAGGACAGAGTGCAAATATGTGAGAGAAGTGAAGTCCTGAAGTACACCCACAAGGAAATACTCTGCTCTTACTGCTATTTGAAAATAATCTGTTCAAGGAAAGTGTAGGTGAGGCAAAGCTACTGACTCAGAAATAGGCAAAAAAATTATAGTATTAGGAAAAAAGTTCAAGTCTTCTGTTTTGTTTTGTTTTAGGTTTATCGGACACTAAAAGCCTTCGAAGTATCTGTAATCCAAACTAGACTCACAAACAATTGAGTAGAAAAAACACCTGTTAAACACAAAGTCTTAATAGGTGCCAGTATTTGCATTGGACTGTAAGTCTGAGCATAGAATAAAATATACGTGAAATTACTCCCTTTGCTGTTACTTGTATTTCTAATAATTTAAAAGTAGCATTATGTAAATTGCACAAAGCTTTCTATTTATAGGACATGTTAAGTTTTCAGTTTCTTCCCCGCATTGATGCTACTTCGTTGAAAGTTTCATTTTTCTTTTTGGTTTTTCTACCTGTAGAATTTTACAGACTATAGAATGTATATGTGTCATACTGGACTTTTCTTTTTGTCGAGTTAAAGAATTTATCAGTGATCTGTTTCACAGGAACAAAAGATCTCTATTTAGTACACTTAATATATACAAGTCCTAACTTGACAGTCTATCACTTCAGCTCANCCGTGCCAAGGCGCCAGCCATGTTCCCGCATCGCCCCCACCTCAGGCGCCGGGGAAGGAGAGGGGGAAGGGGAAGGAAGGCGGGAGGCGGCGCCGGGACTCCCGCCCCGCTGGGGCCGCGCCGCCGCCCCCTCCCANACCTGTAGAATTTTACAGACTATAGAATGTATATGTGTCATACTGGACTTTTCTTTTTGTCGAGTTAAAGAATTTATCAGTGATCTGTTTCACAGGAACAAAAGATCTCTATTTAGTACACTTAATATATACAAGTCCTAACTTGACAGTCTATCACTTCAGCTCAGGTTGCAGCTCAGGAAGATGGTTTAATAAATGGGGTTTAATAAGTCACACTTCTCACTTTGTGGGATTCTCTGGCCATTCTGCTTCAGCTCATGGAGTACACTGGTTGAATTTTCTGTGGGTTGGCAGTGTGTGCCACAGAGAGTTTTGGCCAGCATAGGTCACTGGCGTTCACACAGCCTCCAAACAGCCGATTCCGGGACGGTGGTAGGTACAGCTCTGCGGCAGGAAGAGCCATCAGGAAGCTGCTGACAGGAGGTGATTGTGCACTCCTGAGGAAGGGTGGGTTTGTGGCTATGGAGCCGCTGCCCAGCCAACTGACTCAAGGTCATTGTCTTTGAATAGGACTGTGTTGTTTTTCAGATAAACTCAATTCAAAGATTTGGTGTTGAGGAGGACAGCATAAGTAAGGAACATAATGGTCTGGAATTTCACAGCCCATCCTGCTGAAGTAAGGAGCTACCTGTCTCTACTTCACAGCATTCCAGGCTTCCCAAAGTACCAAAGCTTAGTAGTGTAGATATACGACTCTTGTCCTGGTGACATGGATTGGAAGAAGAAATCTTGGCACTGAACAAATGAAAAAGCTCAACTCCTTCAGCAAATGCTGGGTTTAAAAACAGCTTAAAAAGAACCCTAAAGAAGCCTTTTGGATTCCAGAGTTTTGGAAGACCACAGACCATGACTGTGGAAGCAGAGATTTACGTATTTCTGCTCTTGAAGCATTACAGGCTGAGAAACATCATAAGACATGCAAATGTGCAAATGTATTGATATTGTCCTGATGGCAAAATTTATTTTTCCACCATAAGCTTCTCAATGAATACAGCAAAATAAATAAATATATATAAAAAAAAGTCACAAACAAACTAAAACAGCCCACACTCTTCTTATGTCATCCAAATCAGAGTTTATTTGTTAACGCTTATGTAATTTGAGCATAGTCACAAGGAATTTTTGACTGCTAGCCCCCCAAAAGACTTTTTCAGTTAAGAATAGTGCATGCAAATAGACATGTATATGAAATACATACATTTGTGTTTACAGATACAATATTATAGGTATTTTTTTTGTGTAAAATTAAGGAATAGAGTTATTAATGGATAAGTGTAACTATTTCAGTACGTTTAATATTTTTGAGAAGCGGCTTCTATAATTACTGGATTCAATGATGGAAACTGATCTCCTAAGATTTTTATTTTAATTTTTAAGAAGGAGCTACATTTGCCATCTAGATGTTCTGCTGTTGTATGTATTTATGCAGTAGAATGTTCTGGTCTAATGCACTGTTAGTATTCAGGAAAATTGTGTAGTGCTTTCTTCAGATATCTAGAATAATTACTATGATTATGTGCAAAAAAATTTGTAATGTAATTAAAACTCAAACTCAAGTTGTGTTTTTAATGATTTGTTCAGTTCTTGTATTTGACTGATTTTCTTTCAATCATTATAGGCTCTTACTGACATAACCATTTACATATTTGAATAAAGTCTTTCTGTTTGGTAATGTTTAGACATTTCCTTAGTAATTTTTGTTATATAGTCTTTTAAGTCTGAATCTTTATTCAGGGTAGCACTGAAACATATGTGCTAAGTCATTAAGCCTGTGTTAAAGCCAGTGTTTATCTTAAAAATTGGTGGTACTTAAGTATTTCTTGATGCTTGTCCAAGATGCATAGTTTTGATTTTGCTTTTGAATGGTTTATGTTACAGTTATTTATTTAAAGGCATGTCTAGCTGACTAAAGCAAGGCAAACTTGGCTTAAACACAAACTCATGTAGAACCTCCTCTGTTTTAGTGGTACATATGTACGTGGACCAGGGTGTAGGCACAAGAGAGGGGTACTCTTGGAGGCAGGGAGAGCCTATGAAATAATTTAAATATTTCTGCAGTGCTCTTTGTAACCCTGTTATGAAAACTGAGTGCTCCTTTTAAGGACAATTGAATAAACAAGATCAAGAAGGACAATAAATTACCAACTTTTAAATTAATTCTGGTGTTATGTAAAGCCTTGAAAGTAGTTGCATTTCACTTAATCATTGCTGAATCCAAAAGAGCAAAATAAATATTTCCCTCTTTCCAAGGCTTTAATGCAAAAGCAAGTGGTAATTCAGAAACATTTTAAGTAATTCTTATATTATTACAAAAAAAAAATAAAATACCGGTTTTACTTGTGGCTTTCTTTTGAAGCTGCTATTCTAATCCTGTATGTTTATCAAACTGCATTTATTATTTGGGACTAAATCCACAGTTAACGTGGTAAATCTCTTTTAAAGTAATAAGCATGAGTAATAACATTTCATGGTTATTATGGTAATTCACAAATACTTTTGTAAGACTCCACAAATAATGAAATTTTATTAGACACTCCTACAGAGGCTTCATGAAATTTTTGTGTTTTTTTTTCTTGAATTACTGCAATTTAGACAGCCAAATTGTAGAAGTCTAAAGCTGCAATGTGTTAACTGTATTTTGTAGGTATCAAATTCTAGCGTCCTTTAGTCCTCAGCCCTTCTGAAGTGTAAACCAGGAGCCTGCCAGTGGACAACTAAGTCCTTTTTCTGTATAAGGAGATAAAATATACAACACGAAATAGCAATAAAATGTAAGTTACATAAACTTAGGAAGTTGCAGTGGTAGTACTGGGAAAATGCTGTCTATCTGTAATCTGTGGGTCTTTTTTTCCTTTTCATGGAGCAGGCAAATTGTGAATTTTACCTATTTTTCATGCAAGAAACATGGAAAATAGATGTTCACTAAGAAACTATTGGCTGTGTTAAAAATTTATATTCAGACTTTCCACAGACAAACCAAACCAAACAACAGCAACCCACTCCAAAAGAAAAAAAAAAACAAAACCAAAAGCCAAAACAAAACTGCCAAAATACCTCTGTACCAAGTAACACCAACAAAAAAGCCTCCCACACAACATGTGCTTTAATAGAAGCAAGCTGTGGGCTTTGGTGAAAGGAGTACCTTGTGCTGAGTGTTCCTGTTTGTGGAAAATGGCAGTGCTGTGATGAACTGTCAGTTCGGTAAAATTAAAGGTCTGTGTCTCTGAGGGGTGTTAACTTTGTTATGAAAACTGTTTCACTGGGGAGATAACTTCGCTCTGTTTAATCTGAGATTTTTCATGCTGACTTTCTTTTCATTACAGGCTGTCAGATGAGATTCTGTTTTTCTTTGGCATCATCCAGTTCTTTGTCTAAAGCGGTACTTTTTGCTGTCTTGGCATTTGAAAACTTTATGCAGCTATGCCACAAGGCCTCTGGCTGAAAGAATTCTTGCTACAATTTCCTAAAACAGAATTTACATGAAAACAGTTACTTGTGGTTTTTTGTCTTAAGCGTAAGTGACATCTACACAAACAGCAAAAGCAACTTTTTCAGTTTGGCAAGCTTAATTTTTTTGTTTCAAGCTGAGCAGCTTCAGGGACTTTCTGATGTGTTCATAAGTAATTGATCTTTGAGAAAACCTCAGCCTGGTTCTTTGGACAGGGTGACTTCTACAGCTCAGTATTTTTTGCAGTAAAGGTAGATACTGAAAGATTAGATCTTTGTGACTTGCTGTGTTGTTTTATATACTCTAGTTTCCAGTTTTTTATATCTGCAGAGAGGTGAGCACTTACCACCTATGTCGAGCAGCAGAGCTTACCTGCTAATTGGCTGTTTTGATATTAAATGCACCAGATTTGGACAATTGACAGTACTTTAAGCTGTCATCCTTCTTGCATCTGTATTTTACTGATGTGCCAAGTTATCAGTGTAGCCTAACTACTTCTCTCTTCATGCTTGGTGTGATCTCTTATGTCTGTTTTAGTGGTATGGAAGCAATTAGTTGATTAGTTTTGGAAAGTTCCTGAATAATGGGTAAGGTAATGCAGTATCTGAAGGGATGAGTTATAACACAAATTCATTTGGCCTGTGTAGAGGGACCAGTGGAACTACCGGCGTTGCTCAGGAGGTTGCTCGTGTGTTCGGCCATGGGACTTAAGTGGAAGATTTTACAGGAGTATAATTTGTCAGATGTCTGTGAGCAGGGAATTCCAATCAGAGCTTGCATTTTTGGGACCAAAGTGGTGTTCAGACACATTTCTATCAAATGAGTCAATGTAGCATTATTTATGTTAATTTACTGCTACTTTTATATTTTTAAATGAGCATCTGTCCAGGTCAACTTTGGGTCTGCTCCCCACAAAATGCTGTATATACACCTGTTATTCTGGAAATCCCAGAAAAACTATTCAAATATAATTTCTCATGTGAAGAAGCTAAATTTTAACTTGCTGACTGTTTTGCATTTCAGACTGAAAACTAACCATTATTGCAAAATTAATTTACTTCGTTGTTCAGTAGCTGTAACTTTTACAATGCTATGTTGCAGTCAGCAGCAATTTAATCTCTGATTAACACACACACTGGCATTCACATAATTATTGTAACAAAGAATAGTTCTGAACCCTTCATGCTCATGGGCTGCTTGCACTGTCATTAAGCAAATTTCTGTTTTAATGGATGCTGGTCATTGTCTTTCTTTAGGAATGAATTAATGTTCTCTTTATTTTAAAGACACTGAATATTTTTGGTATACAAGAAATGCTGGATGACTATAACAATGTGATTTTGCTTTTTCTTCCCAGGTATGAATGCTGCTGTGCGCGCAGTAGTACGCATGGGAATCTATGTAAATGCCAAAGTCTATTTTATTTATGAGGTTAGTTTTTGTTTTATTAATTCTGTATTTTGTATTCTGACTGAACTTGAGTTTTTGTAGAAACACCATGGAGAGTAAATAGTATAAATTAAAAAAGGTTGTAGGTGCCAATTCTTTTCATTGTGTGTTTTATTTAGTACTTTTTATTTTTATGGAAATTTATGTCTCACAAGGTATATTCTAAAACTATGTAATTTAAAAGTAATTTCTTAAATATATATAATTCTTTATGTGCCACCAAAGACTTGAAAGCAGAGAAAACCAGAGGTGGTTGTCAACCTGCAGTGAGCTACGTATCTGTGCACTTGTTGGCTGTTTGGCCCCACTTACTGTGCTTCATAAATATTTTCCTAAACCTGGTTAAACTACTGATTCTTAATCCTTTGACTTCATTTTCCTAGAGTATGATAAGGATGTGTTCTCCTCCTCATTTCACAGATTGCACAGCTTGGTTTTGATCAAGCGTACTGTGGCACTGATGCCATCTTGCCTGGCTTATAGGTAGAAAGTTGCAACTGAAGAAACTCAATCAACAAACAAACAAAAAAGCCACATCAAAAACTTCACCATCATTGGTCTGCCCTGACATCAGAATTTTGTGGTTGAAATTTGTAACTGTATGTGCAAAAAGATTGTAAATTTCTGTAGTAATTATGTGACAAGAAATGAAGATGGGACAAGTTTAATGTCAGTGCCAAGGTGATGCTCCATATATTTTTCTTCCTGGGAGACTGTTGCAGTTAGACTTCCTTATAAAGGGCACTTTCAGTTTTTATACAATTTTTGTAGATTAAACAATACAGTAAATATATTGATTCTGTTCCCACTAGAATTCCTGTACAGCTCACCAGTAGTTTGAGATTATTACAAATTGTAATAAAAAATTTATATGGGGGACAGCTTGGTAGGTCCCCAGTAAAGTCTAACTTTAATATAAAAATATGAAGTACTAGAATTCATAGAAGTGCTCAGAAAATGCTTTAGTTTTAGTTTTGTGCATGGCAAATACAGAATTTATCTTCAAAAGTAGCTGTTTATCCATTTTTTTCTGTCTGCTTATTCCTGTAGCTCGTTTACTAATGAGATGCAAAGTATTGAAATGCAAATAAGGAGAGGACTGTGCTCCAAAATTCTTTCCTACTACTGTGCTCTACAACAAGTTGCTCTGAATACTTAGTGTGTGCTAATTACATGGCCAATCTCTGGAATTCCTTCAGTGTTCAGCTGTTTTGCAGGCTCACTGAAATGGGTCAGATACTTCTCTGGAAGTAAGGACAGGGTTTTGGACATCTTTAAGGCCAGAACTTGGATTTGAATTTATTTTTTAATTAAACTTAAGTCAAGAATTGCTATATTTTTTCACCTTTTAAACATATTTGATATCACAGAGTGATAAATTTCAAGAGAAAATTGAATATTCGTTTTTTCTGAACTTAAAAAATAGCATATTTAAGTTAGCATGTTCCTGTGTTTGGTAGAGTTTGCCAGTGTGAAGTCACAGATATTTCTGAATGAAAAGTGATTGTAAAAAATAAGTCAGTGTTGGAAATTTTGAGTTTCCCCATACATATTGTCCTTCTGTCTTCAATGTAACATTAAGGTCTGGGAGGAAATGCACTTTTCCAAGTACGGGTTCTGAAAAAGTTCTTGCTTCTAGATTAGTCCATTCAGTTCTGTGTTTCGTAAAGTACCGAATGCGAAGCTTTGTTCTTCTCTGCCTGGTGATAATTGAAATATGAAGTCAGTTTTCTTTCACAATGCCTACAAGTACTTCAGAGAAACAGGCTTGCAAGCTTTGAAATGAAACAAGCTATTTAATTTTACCACTTTGAAATAGGACACAGATGAAGGTGAGAAGTGTAATGAAGGTAAAAATCCTCTTCTGAGACTTGTCACTAATGTTCCCTTTTATAAGCCTTTGCGTGATGTATAAAGAGGAGATATATTTTTGGGTATAGTTTGAGTTATTTAATGCTTTTATTGAGGTGTTCTTCTGAGTTGCAGTTTATTGAATGTGATTTGGGTGTGTTAAGCAAAGAGAATACTATATCTTCAGCCTACCTTTTGGGCATTTTAACATGTAGGTCAGGGTAAAGTGGTATTTGTATTGAAGCTGCTCTGAAAAAGTGAAGGAAAAACCTGAAGTGACCATATCCAAAAGAAGAAAAAAAAGTATTCTTATTTGGATCCAAAAATTGATTTAAAGGTCTCAGCCTTTTCGAGCTTACTTCGCTGCAGTCATCATGCGCTCTATTTCTCCTGTAGCGATCTATGTCTGTCATATGAACTTTTTTTGCACTGCAAAACCATCTGTCTTCTACAGCTGTGGGCAGCACTAGTTCCACATTCAAAGTAAAGAAATAACTCTGTTTTCCTGACTCCATTTTTCTTCATCTTGTGATGAGAGATTACTGAGATAAATGAATTACAATTGACTATGAATTAGATCTAAGTAATTTTCTAGCCTTTTTAAAATTGGTTTTACGATAGCCCAAAGAAAGAAACAGGTATGTATTGGAATTCATGGTCTATTTGGACTTCAAGTCCCAAAAGGAAAAAGAGTAAACTCACATGAAAATGAAAACTAGAAGGCAATTTATCTAAAAGCTATAATTTGTTATATGTCTTTTTTATAGTTTATATAAAACCTGTGAATTTATAGCTGTAAAATTAAAAAAGCCCTTATGTATCTTAATTCACTGAAGTTAGTGCATTTCAAAATTTTGCTGTTGCAAATCTGTACAGTTGCTCTAGCTTCACAGTTCCATATTTTACAATATTTTATTTTAGTCTGTAGTTACTATTCCTGACTATCATCTCATTATTCCTCAAATCTACTCCAGTCTGAATTAAAATTTTGCTACGCATGAATACCCATTAATTTTACTCATGGTATGAAAATCTGGGAGTTGGAAGTATGTGTAGAGTATCAGGCTGCTCTAGGGGGCTAGTTTAATTTTTTTTTCACTAATCAGAAGCTATTAAAGTCAAGTTGATTTTTGTTTTGTCTTGTTTCTCCTTTTTAATTGAGAATGGGAAGAAAAAGTGATGCTTCTCATTAATGGCAACTCATTTTAGGAACTTGAGGTCTTAAATATTTATAGAAATAACCTGCCCTTTTTCCAGGATTGAAGCATATAGATGCATGCTCTTGCTACTAAGCTATGGAGCTTTTAGATTCTTCATCTTGGTTAAGTCTTTTTCTCAAGAGGCCAGCATTAGGAATGCAATGGTACGGCAGTTACGGATTTCTGTGAGGAAAACTTCATGTCTTTTCTGTGCTTGTTGGTGCACTCAGTGACAATAGCATCTTATGTTGTTGAGCAATGGCTAAGAATTCTCAGTAAGTAAACTCACATAACTGTTAAAGCCCCAAATGTCTCACATGTAACATCAGAAGACGGCTTTTTCTTTTTCAGAAGCTTTTTGTTTTCAGAGTTCAGGCTGGGAGCCATGTTTGCTCTGCCATGCTCTCCTGTAGTTGCAATGTCTGTGAATATACCCTGTGAACATTGGACCCACAGAGATTTCTTCTTGTTCTTTAAATATTTAGATTTTGGGTACATGAAGGACTAAATAAAAAATGGAGAAGATCTTCACAAACTGTGCTTGCTGTATTTTTGACAGTTCATTTTTTCCATTCTTGCCCCACAGTTTCAGTATCTCAGTACCCAAGCCCATCTATTTTTAGGATCTAAGTAATAATTTATTTTTTTAATGTAAATTGACAGATTCCCACCCTCATATTAAGGTCTGTTGTCACATCTGTCAGTGATTTTCGGTAACCATGCAGTTGGAACAGTGGTGAACCTTCAAACATACATTGTCCAGTCCTCATCAGTGTTTACATAACTAAAACAATATATGAAAATTATCATGATTAATACTTCAAATGTAATTAGTAATTTAATTTTTTTCTCAATAGCTTTTTAGAAAGCTGTTATAATTCTATAGCTTGTATCTTTTAATGGTGTGGAAAACAATGTGACACTAATAAGGTAGATAAAACCTTATTCAGAGGTAGTGTACACATACTTGGTAGACACCTGAATTAGGAAAAGTTAATATAACAGTTCAAACAGATCATGATTCCAGAGGTTCCCAGCCTTACCTGGTAGTGGGAGGAATTGTTAATACATCCCCACTTCTCACTTTCTGCACAGATCTCAACTCCTGACCAAAATGCACAAGTTCTTTCTGTTTCAAGGAAACATGGTGCAGGAATGGATCATAGCTCATCCTTAGCCTAGCTATGAGGTGTTTCATGTCCTACAGACAGTTCAAGTTACTATTTTATCTCTTCACTTTTTTCTGTGTTTCAGATTTGTTAATCTGAAAATCGGGAATTTTATTCCATCAGTCTTATTTAAGTATATATTTCCTATATGTAATACTTCTTTGGATGCACTTTTGTTTTTCCTTTCAAGTTAAAATGGAAGGTGAATGACTTGAGCACACATGAACTGTATATATTTTTGTCAACTCTCAGTGCAGCTTACTGGAATCACTGTTACAAACTGAACTAAGATGCAGCATTACACTATGCTTCCAGGAGTTATTGCCAGTGGATCTCTTGAGTTACTGTAGTTGTCAATAGAAATACTTACAGGAAAAGTATCCACTCCATTACTGAATGATAGAAGGAACATAGAGTTCTATGTTTAAAAAAAAAGCAAACCAGCAAAGCTGGTGATGAATGAACTTAGTAATTTATTAGCCATCATGAAGCTTGGTTGTATCCACTGTAATGCTTCTTTCTGATGGTCTTTGCACTTTATCTGAGGGAGAATTTTTTTTAAAGTTGGTAAGTAGATTAATCATTATTTCTTTTCCACTTTGTTCTAAATTTGAACAAATTGTGTAAATAATGGCTTAACTCTTCAAGTCATTGTGTGTGTATGCATAAGCATACAAATAGTATGTCCTACATGTAGGGACCCACAAAGGAACTGGGAAAGTAATTCACCAGGACCTGTAGTGATGGAACAAGGAATAATGGGGTCAAACTGAAAGAGTGGCAACGTAGGTTGGCTATATGGAGGAAGTTCTTAACTGTGAGAGTGGTGAGTCACTGGAACAGGTTTCCCAGAGGAGATGTGGATGCTCCAACCCTGGCAGTGTTCCAGGACTGGTTGGATGGGGCATTGAGCAACCCGGTCTTGTGGGAGATGTCCCTGCTGAAAGTTGATGATCTTTTAAGGTCTCGTTCAACCCATGCCATTATACATGTGTATACATCAGATACATGTGAAGGATGTCTGGAGAGTGTACAAAAGATTGGAAAGGTCTGTTGGATTGCAGAAATTAGAGACATAAGTAGATTTCCATCTGGATGACTTTTGCTATTGCTTGATCGTAGTATCTCTAAATTAATCAGTCAAGTCTCACTGAGCAGAAACTTTCATGCTTTCCCCTTGGAATCTGTGCTGGAATCCTAAAATGCCTGATTGAGTAACTTGTACTTCCGCTGTCTCCAGGTTATCTTTACATTCTTACTTCTCATGCTGGTGAAGACTCAAGGTTTTACATAAAAACCCATATATATTATATGGATACTAAGCCACTTTAGGCTTAGTATGTTTCCAAGTTACAACTTGTTGAGTAAATTCTGCATATACTCTGAACCGTGCCAAATTAAATTTCTCAAGTTTATAATGTCAATTTTGCTATTTTCTGAACTCCTTTCTTTTTCTAGTTCTTGACTTACTATTGAAAAAATTGCACAGAGAAAAAATGTTAACTGTTCCTTGGCGCAGGGAATATGTATGCATAATCTAAAAATGGAGACATAAACATTGTCATGGTTATTTTTCTTTAGTAATTTTTTATTTATTTTCTTTAACATGTAATGATTTTCCCTGTGGATTTAAATAAATATCAGAAAGTTGAATGGTAATTTCAGTTTTATTCTGGTAGCTGTCAGGGTTTTCTAGACTTAGGACTTGACTGCTTTTGCTTTTCTTTCCCTTTTCCCTTTTCCCTTTTCCCTTTTCCCTTTTCCCTTTTCCTTTTCTTCTTTTAATATTTTTTTTAATATATATTTCACCTAATGGAAAAGCATCTATAATTACCATTCTGCTAGTGTTTTTTGTGGAGAGGTAATAAAGCAACACCAGTCAAAACCCTTTAGCTGCTGGATAGTTTTCCTTCTTTCAGGTTAAGTGTAGTTCTTCTCATATTACAGCATGCAGTGGTTAGAAGACCATTTAAGTTAAGGTATTAGGAATTTCTTAAATGCATCACTAAAACCTGTATTTTTTCCTAATAAATATCTTTTATTTATTGTGTGACTGCCTCAAAAAAAAAAGATTAAACGTTTGTGTCACCTGGTTTCTTGTTCTTTCATGAAAAAATTTTGGTTATTGCTCTTTATCTTGTTTTGTTTATTATTATTTGCTTATTAGCACTGGAGGGAAAAATGTACAATGTGTTACAAAGATTTCCTAAGTTCACGGCCCCAGGCTGAGGTTATGTTATTAAGGAACATTTTTTATAATGCATTTCAATGTTCTTTGTAGTTAAAAAAAAAATCTGAATATTTATTCTTAAAGAGAAGCATATTACCATCCTAGTTTAATAGCTGTGTAATCTGTGTAAAGTGTTACCTTATCTTGAAGTTGTTTTTGGAACTGATCCTTTAGGAAGAGGGTTTGGTTTGCATTTCCCCCCCTTAAAAGAAGCAGTGATACCTGCTTGAATATTGTTTCATTTAAACTGAGTATTTTTTAATTCACTGTTTTAAAGTGCACAAAGTGACTATTACTGTAGTGGAAATTTGATGTAGTTTTAAAAATCAGACTTACAAAATACTTTCCCTTTTACAGGGTTACCAGGGAATGGTTGATGGAGGTGATAATATTGTAGAAGTTTCATGGGAAAGTGTTTCAAGTATCCTGCAAGTGGTAAGTGCTAGAGGGGGGAGAGTGGGACCCAAAACAATGCTATTCAAACAAAAGAACCAAAATTCTAGATCTAGGCAACTGCTTTAATTACGTATTTGAATTGTGTGATGACTGAGTGACCAGCATGTACCACTTCAGCAGAGTCTGATTTCTACAGTATGGATGGCTGACACTTGCTAAAGATCTTGGTGTGGTCTTGAATTTGGAGCCCAGAAATAATCTTGAAAACCTTTGGTCTAGATTTGCAACATCACATGTCATTAGCCTCCTAAAGCCATATTGACAAGTCTATATTTAATAAAAAAGACATTATAGGGCCAAAACATGAAACAGCTGTGTTTTGTAAGGCAAATAATTTCTTACGAAACCCTTTTGGCTTCTGTGTAAGTGGATTTAGAATTATAGTAACGGATGTAATTACAGTGCAGTTCTGCAGAGCTCAGTCCTGCCAATGACTTGGTACATTTTTATTACAACATTCTGCAGTGTGGCCATTTGGATCTCCTCAGCTTTTGCTCAGCATGGTAATGTTGTTACCTCTTCCAGAGCAGGTGCTATGTTTGGCGAAGAGGCCTTACTGCTTGCCAAGCTTTCTGAAAACTACCTCCAGGTGAAGCATGGGTTTCTGTGGAGTTCTTTGTAAAGTTAATGAACATAAAGGAGTTAGCAGAGACAATTTTTTTTTTTTAAACCAATGCTCTGGAGTACTGCAAGGTATTTTATCCCCTGTGTTTGGTTGTTTTTCTTTTCTTCTTTTTTTCCCCTGTGTCTATCTTGAAGAATCTGTAAATATAATCATATCAAGTTGACAGGGACCCATAAGGATCATAAAACTAAATAGTATGGCTAAGAGCATCATCCAGGTGCATCTTACGATGATGAGAAAATTGAGTTCTCTTGGCCAAGCCACACAAGAGCATAGGCAGGAGCAGGATGTAGGCTCCTATATGTGTGTAGTGTAAAAGAAAAACATCTTTCTCAGCTTTATTGCTAGTAATTCAACAGACAAACAGTGAACCTCAGCATGTATCTTACAGAATGTGTTTAGTTGTTTTGATGAGAAAGGTTTTTCAGCCCATTATATATATTCTTTTTATTCAGAACAGGTAGCACTTTGTTTCAAGTACAGTTTCTTCCCTCTTACAGCTGTTTTTTCTAAGTATGAAAATACCTAGTTTTAGAGACGTTTTTTAGTCCCGATCTTTTTTTTTTACTCTGTGTGTCCGCATCTACTTTTTTATCTGGAGACAGCTGAATTCTGTTCGGCTTTCTTTTTGCTTTCCAGTAGCAGCTATGCAGCACAGATGGCAAACTGGTCAGAGAGCTAAAACATCTATTGATAGGGTAAATTGTGTCAGTACAGCCACTGCAGATTTGAAGTTCAAATTTAGATGGATGTGACAGATTTACTACAAGTTAAAGTGAAGGGAATGTTCATGCAAAAATAATGTAATCATCTCCAGATTGGTTTGCAGGGAAAAAAAAAGTTTTTTCAGTCTTAATTCATACTACATTTTACTGTGACAGTAAATAAGGCAAAAATTAGACTTCTTGAGTGACTGAACAACATAAACATAGAGGATGTGTATATAATGTGTGTCCAGCAAGATACCCAGAGGTTTTCAGTGACAGGGCAGCTCAGTTACTTTTAAAAATGACCACCACCAAAGCTTCCAAAAGAAGCTTTTTAATTCATATTAATAAATGCAGCAGATAGTCAATAAAGCAGAAAATGTAGCATTAGTCTGATCTATAAGGAATTAAAGACAGTTATTTCCATAATTCTGTGGAATGACAATGAATGCTAATTTTGAATTTCAGGGATACATTTTTTCTCTTACTGTTATGTATCTCATGATATTAGGGGGAAGAATACCACACTGAGGCAAATTAATCTAAATACTTAACTAGTTAGTGTATCACTTTTGCCATGAAATATAATTAACAACCTGTTTATTATAATATTGCTAAAATTAATCCTATGTAATTTAACATTTTCTTTCCAGAGTAGCTCTTTATCAGTAATTTTTGAGTGGTATTTTTTGTTTTTCCCTTGTGTGTGTATCTGCTCTTGAACATAAATTCCCACAGGTTTGATAATATTTTGCTTATTGTTATTTTACCGCACTGTAAAATTAAAAGACGGAGGTTATGCTGCAAGATTCATCATTAATCCATCTTAGAAGTGTGCAGTAATATTAACTGGAAATTAATATCGTTGTTGCTGTTGTCCCCTTGGCTAGGGAGGCACGGTGATCGGCAGCGCGCGCTGCAAACCCTTCCGCACGCGCGAGGGCCGCCTGCAGGCCGCCTTCAACCTGGTGCAGAGAGGGATCACCAACCTGTGCGTGATCGGCGGCGACGGCAGCCTCACCGGAGCCAACCTCTTCCGCGAGGAGTGGAGCGGGCTGCTGGAAGAGCTGGCGCAGAAAGGTGAGCGTGTGCCTTCAGGCCCCCTAGACCTCCCCTCAAGTCTTCAGGGAAGGGATGAACCCAGCCACAGGTGTGCCGGCTGTATCCAGAGGGTGTCTCTAAAGTTTAAAAATCAAATGCGTTCGTTCTAGGAAATCGCGTGGTTCTTCATAAAATGATAGCTTTTGGTTTCTGTACATCCGCTCATGCATATCATGAAGGTCCAAAAAAGGCCGAAGAAGTTACTGGGCAACAGTATGTGTGGCTTTTTTCCTCTATTATGAATCATTTTCAAGATCTGAACTTCTTACCTTTTGCTTGAAAAGCCCTATGCCCTCATATCCTATCTGAGGTGGTAATTCCTTTCCTGCAACAAGCTACACATTTGTATGTTATTAAATTATGATGCTTTCCTGCCTTTGTGTCACTATTTGTTTAAGATCAGAACATTAAGTGGCTGTTGATAGAAGTACAGCCAGCCCAGTAGTTGTCTTTCATAGCATCCAGGAGAATGTATAGGGAAGAGTAAAGAATAAAATAATGCTGTGTTGATGCTATGTGTTACTCATAGTACGTGAATACTCTGATAGGTTCCGTCCATTTCTGTCTTCGGGGCTTCCTGAACCAGATGCTGTTAGCAGTCCTTAATGAATTTCTCTTCCATGAATGTATACAGTCTATTTGAAAGCATACAGAGTTTTGCTGAAAACATTACGTAGCAAGGCGTTCTGCAGCTTCACTGAATAATGAAGATTGTGAAGAATCCTCTTCTGTTTATTTTGGTCCTGCTGGCTTCTAGATCATTTGATGTCCATAGTTCTGTGTTAGAATAAACCATGAATGATGAATCCTGCTTCCTCTCTGCATGTCACTTGAGATTTTACAGCTGTCTTATTTTCCCTTCATCATCTCTTTTTCTAGATGGAAGAGTCCTAGTTTGCTTAGTTGTTCCTTATGTGTAAGTTCTATATCTTTGATCATCTTTGTTGCCCTTCTCTGAACCTTTTCCAGTTCTACCCTGTTTTGAGGTGGGGAGGACCACAACTGCACCCAGTATTCAAGATGAGGGCAAACCATGGAGCTACACAGTAGTATAATGATCTTTGTTTTGTTCTATATTCTTTTTCTAATATTTTCTAATATTTTGATTTTTTTTCTGCTATTGAGCATTGAAGCTGATTTATTAATGAAAACAGCATTATTATATTATGCTGGAAATAGTGTTATTTTGTTTGTGATGTCAGGGTACATTTTTTTCATGTGTCTTAGTTTGCATTTATCTGCAATGAATTCCATCTGATACTTTACTGCTCACTGTGTCTTGCTAGTCTTCTTCATTTCTTCTCAGACACTCCATATGTTTAGATCCCAAATAATTCAGTTTGATGGGTAAACTTTGGCACTTTGCTGCTCATTCCCTTTTCTAGGTTATTGCTGAGTGTGTTGAACAGCGCAAATCCCTGTAGAACTCCATTGGTTACCTTCCTAAGATAAAAGCATTTGTGTTTGCCACTGTCCTCTGTCTCATATTTTTTATCCTCTGTTTCACATTATTTACTATATGAAAAGCCTGCTGTCTTATGCAGTGACTGCTTAGTTTCCTCAAAATCCTTTGGCAAAAGACTTTGTCAATGGCTTTTTAGAAATCTAAGTAGAATATGTCAATCAGATATTAAGTCACATTTGGAACTCTAGAAGAGGTTTGTAATGCATGGTGTACATTCATAGAAAACATTTTGATTCTTCGTCACAATGTTATATTTATCTTCATGGACATTACTTATACTTTTCATTATGGTTTCTGCTGTTTTTTCTGTAATGTAGACATTAAACACACTGATACATAGTTCTTGAATCTCATATTAAAAATTTGGCATTATATTTACTACCATCCCATCCACAGATACTAAGGTAGTTTTAAGTGCTTAAGCAGCTAAGATATTTCATCCTTGAGATCATTTAAAACTCTTGGATGATGCAGCATTTTCATTCCTGTCTTGGGAGACCCTGCTAAGATGTAGAATAGGAGCTTTTCTGTTCTGTTTGCTTATTAATCATGAAATCAGAGCCTTTCAGTGTTGCAAAAGAGAAGTCTGCAAAAGTCGGATGCTGATTTCTAACTGTTTCCATGTGTCCATAATCACATCCAGTTTCCATCCTTTTGCTTCTTCATAGCACATTACACACTGAGACTACAATTTGATTGATAATATTTTAATTTGAAGTCCTCAATTTTAAAGTTGGTTATGAAACTTGATAATTATTTGACGTTTTGAGATGGACTGAAAAGCTCTTATTTCCTTCCTTACTGTAAGGAGTTCTGTGCAGGATTCTTTTGGATGTTTGATTGGCTTTTGTTTGTAGTTTTGACTAACCTTGTTATCTAAAATATCTAAACATAATTTAATGTTTGGATATGTTTAATTTATAGAAGTAGAGAACCCAAGCAATACATCTAATTTTTTTTTTAATAGTCTTACAGTTCTTTGTCTGAATACTTCTTTACAGGAAAGATTGATGCAGAGGCTGTTAAGAAATATGCTTACCTTAACATTGTGGGAATGGTTGGATCCATAGACAATGACTTCTGTGGCACTGATATGACCATAGGTACTGACTCAGCTCTGCACAGAATAATTGAAGTTGTAGATGCCATCATGACCACTGCTCAGAGGTAAATTGAGCATATTATAGAGATAATAAATACACAGATGTTTATACTTTTGTTTAAGTTCATTTTAGATGCATGTTAGGCAGGTAGGGAAATAAAAGTTTTTTTGACTGCATCTTTCAGATGTCTTGGTTTCTTTTTTTCTTAATAACTGCTTTTTCATCATTCCTGTTGTGGCAGTACTTCAAGTATGTGATCATAGAGACTGCATCAGCCTTAGGGGCAGACTTGGTTTTTAATGTTTTTAGTCTTTTTCAGATATGGTCTGTTAGAGAGCATCCAGACATATGGTGAATAGTACAAAAATAGCATGTCTTATATAAGCTTTATTTCAGTAAGAATTAAGCAATTAAATTATTTTTTTTAAATGCAGCTGTGTCGTTACAGTTCTTAACTATGGGTCTGCATCATTTACATTTCCAGTAAAGGTTCCCATCTTCTCTCGTAGCTGCCCATACATGTTTTGCAAGAAAAAAGTGAAAATTAGTTATGCATTGGGAGATACTTAGATACATTATTCAATGTGACAATGATTTTGTTTTCTTAATGTTTTTTCTGTTTTGCTGAGGAATTCTGAGCTCAGTAACCATGGTAAGCACAAGCTGTTTCATGATACTGGGTTCAGTTAAGTTGTTTTCTTATTTTTACAGCCATCAGAGGACATTTGTTCTGGAGGTTATGGGGCGACACTGTGGGTATGTATTGTCTTCAGCATTTTGTGTCTTGTACAGGTACAATTATGAAAGAAATCTGAACCATAAAAATGTAATAATTTGTTCTGTTTATTAGGTATCTAGCTCTGGTTAGTGCCTTAGCCTGTGGTGCAGATTGGGTGTTTATTCCTGAATACCCACCAGAAGAAGGCTGGGAAGATACAATGTGTGTTAAGCTTTCAGAGGTAATTTGTTAATATGTTTGAAATTCACTGATGTCTTTGCAGGTGTTTATTTGTAAGCAGTGATTAAAAAGTGGGATCAGGACTTTAAGTAAGTCTTTGGTTTTGGTGTCACATAAAGTTCTCTGTGATCTTGAACATTTCTTTTCTTGTGCTCTGATTGTTTAGAGGAATCATATGACCCACTCTGGGAATTTCATAAATTTATACTTATATAAGCAATATGTGTACATTTCCTCTGTAATTCGATGTTAGACATTTTACTTCATCAATGAAAAGACATGTATGAAAGTAAAAGGTGTGAGAACACGTCATGTAGGAGTGATCAAATACAAGAAATGTTTCCTCAAATCCTAGCACCTTAATGTAGAGCAACTGATTATAAAATTATGCTGTAAATTCCTCTTGTTTATTTTTTTTTTAACTACACAAATATGCTTTCATTTTTATTACAGAACCGTGCACGAAAGAAAAGGCTGAATATTATTATTGTAGCTGAAGGAGCTATTGATTGTCACAACAAACCTATAACATCAGAGAAGGTTAAGGATGTAAGTGTCAACATCTCTATGATACAAGGTTTCGGTTCACAAGATGGGGCTTACTGTTAACAATAACATTTCTGTAGAGTAAATCTGTTCCTGTAAGGTAGCTTATGAGACAGTTGTATTTTATGCTTGTGCTTTATTATCTAAAATTCCATAGTCAAATTAAAGGACAGTGTTTTCAGTGGCAATTAATTAGAACCTTTTCTCCTTGTAATACAACACAGCCAAAAGCATGTGCTTCATGGATGCCTTAATCGATAGTTTGAAATCAGCTCAAATCTCTATTTGTAATCCTATTTTACTTTGTATGTCTTAAAAAATTTTCAATATTGGTCTGTCTCACAGTGAAGTAATATGGTGTGCTTTGGAGAAAGTCTTGTCCAAATGGTTGCTTTGCTAAAAATTTAATTGGTGCCTGAGATTAAGAAAACTTTAGAGCTGAATTTTTCTGCTTTTTTTCTTGAAGGGGTCATTAGGAAAACAAATTGAGAAATAGTCATTGGTAGAAAGGAGCTATGATACTTTTGCTTTACCTGGGGTTTATCTGTCCTGTGACTATGAAGTTCTGTTTTCCATAGCTGTCAGTTTGACTTCATTCAGAATTGCAGTTTTATGAAGTAACATTTAGCACTAGGTGGTGTTAAGTGTACCTGATGCTAAATTATATATAGAATAATGATAAACCCCCTGTATTTTAAAATTCAATGCAGCTTGTGGTTCAACGGCTTGGTTTTGACACCCGAGTAACCATCCTGGGTCATGTGCAGAGAGGTGGAACCCCTTCAGCTTTTGACAGAATTCTTGTGAGTATTCCCAAAATAACTGCTCATGGCACCACATAGGACAACTGCATTATTTATTTGGGGGTGGGATGGTTCTCTACCTGATTAACATGACAAATCAAACTGTTACCTCACATTAGCTGTCTGAATAGCTCAAATTCAGGGTATTGAAGTGCTTTGTGTGAAGGACTCAATGTCTAGTATCAAAATATGAAGCTTAATCAACTATACTTATGGGTATAAACGGCCTGCAACGTTTTCACCTTTACCAAAGAGGGATTTGGGTCAGCTTGAGTTACAGAGAAGTCTGGACCATTTCTGAGGTTGAAGCCTTGTGCATTTCAGTGCTTGCTTGAACACTCAAACATTATCTTGCAGGCGAGTCGTATGGGTGTGGAAGCTGTGCTTGCCCTTTTAGAAGCTACTCCAGATACCCCTGCCTGTGTTGTGTCCCTGTCTGGAAACCAGGCTGTCCGTCTGCCTCTGATGGAGTGTGTGCAGATGGTGAGGTTCTGGCAAAAAGCCAATTTATGTTATTTATTTACTACAACAGACTACTATGTACAATAATTGCCTGTTCACATTAGGACATTGATGGAACATGTACAGCACTTTTCCATATTTGGGAATGAATAATGAAGTTCATATATATTCTCTATGTGTTACTATTTATTTGCAAACTATCAAGGATTAAGAAATACATAGCTTCTTAATTTGTTCTAAAATTTCATCTCAGATCTTCTGTTTTTATTGTTAAAACAAATTTTTCAGATGCTTGCATCTGTTTGCATTTCATACACTAGTTAGGTTTCTGCACTAAAACTGCTCAGTTTAAAAAGAAAATGCATAATAGATATGTTGGTTTCTTTGTCCTGTGAAGGCTTTAGGTATTTGTTTCTACTTGCTTCTTCTCAACACCCTGTAATTTATGCTGTGAGAGGAGGTAGCTCATAAATTGAGGAATTGTCAGTATTTCTTTTTTTCACTGTGGAAATATATTAATATGCGGAATATATTAAGTAATGCAACTCCTGTGTTTTTTAAACATACTGAGTAATCAACTTCTTTTTTCAAGACTCAAGAAGTCCAGAAAGCCATGGATGAGGGAAGATTTCTTGAGGCTGTGAGGCTTCGTGGAAGGTATGACCAATAGCTTATATCAGTTTATTTGCTGTAGAAAAGCACAGTTGCTTTGATGTTACGCTGGCAGGTGACTTCTATTTTAAGTATTTTACTAACTGTATGGTTTTATGGGTTTGAGAATGACAGGAGACAGAAGAGTTGCCTAAATAAAATAATTGTAATTCTGCACCAAAACATGCAAAACAAAGCAAAATGTAATTCACTCCTGTATCAGACTAGTGACTGTTCCTAGGCTAGCTGGTCACAAAGCAAAGAGCTTCTGTGCTGTATGACCTGACTAGTAGCAGCCATAAGTTTTTGTTTATTCATGAATTTGAGGCCAGTCCTGTGAGGTTGTTTGTAAGTAGTTGGTAGTTTTCCAGCAGTAATGCTGGAGAAGGTATTCTTCAGTCCTGTCAGAGGAGTGGTTTCTGTTTCAAGTCATTTGATAATAAAATGCTTTCTCCCCAGTCTAGAAAACTAATTTGTTAGCTGCATAGTTGTTTTATATTTTATGACTCTTAACTTAAAGAATTGAATATTTTTCATTGTTCTCTCATTTCCAGTTTTTGCCATGTTTTGCATTTGCAATAACAATGGTGTTAATATTTCATGCCAGTTTTTTAAAGTTTCTGAAAAATTCAAATGTTCCTTTGAAATAACTATGAGTTTAAAATTTTACTATTTTATTTGCTTATCTTACTTACTCATTTGTTTAGGAGCTTTGAAAACAACCTTAACACGTACAAATTGCTGTCGCACAAAAAGCCAGATGCTGAGCTTCCAAAGGTAAGGGGGTTCATTGAGTGTGCACTGCATGTCTGCTTTTGGTATCTATTAATAACTCCCTTCAAACTTCTATTATAGCATAATTTATAAATTAGATATTAGGAAGATGCTTGAAGCACACTAGTTTATTCCAATAATAAGCAACATTTTTTAGGTGAAATGCCACTGTAACTAGAAGATTGCTGTAGACAATTTCTTTCTGTCTTGGATGTACATGTGGTCCCAATTGTTATAATGTCTGGTCCTAATAGTTACTGTTTTGCCCTCTGTTTCTTGCCATGGAGAGAAGGAGGGGTGATATTTAAGATCACGATTAAGTCTCTGAAAATCTTGAGATAAAGGAAGATTCTATATTAAAAGAATTCTAAGCCTTCCTTTTGAAAGGTAAAACCACTCAAGAGCAAGGGCAAATCCAGGAATTAATGTGAAGCAATACTGAGGACAGATGCATCACTTTTATGTGAAGTAATAGGTCATTGTGTCTAATACAGTAATAGACATTTAGTTTCTTTGTAGCTCCTAAGATTTGTATAAGAGGAAATTTGGATTTATTTAGGAAGCAGACACTAAATTTTGTGTGCAAACAAATCTTAGATGAGATTTTTTTTTAATTAAAAGTTTGCTGAATAGTTCTGTGTTTGATCATAGTTGGTGACTAAGTCATCTCACTTGTTAATTCCTCTTTAATTGTGGTTTGTGACCATTTGTTACCTTATTTGCATAATGATGTTGCTGTTACACTTTCTAGAAATCTTTTTCCCAAATATTTGAGTAATGATTACTGGTGATAGCTTCTTAATATTATTAAGGAGCAAAATTGGATTGATAATACAGTAAGAACCTAAGAGTGGCCTTCAAGAGATCAAAGAATTCAGGATTTTTTAGGTGGATATTTAACCTTTTCTTTGGTGGATCAGGTGTTTGGGTGGTGGTTTTTTTTTATACTGCAGTGCAAATCCAGGACTGTTAGCACTGGGCTTTTGTATTTTTTTTAATATACTTTTGTCATACCTTCTGTGATAAAGGGCATTAGAAAGAAATGTAGGCCACGTGTAATTACTAACTACTCGGATTTGACTATACTAACAAAATCTGTGTGCCTTCAGTAAAAGAGGTTGAATAGGAATTAAAAAGTAGATGAAATGTGCATGTCACAGAAATTGAGGAAAGAGCTAAGCTGATCGGATCAGGAGAGCCAGCTGAATGCTCTGCTTCAGCAGCGTGTCTGCACACATTATATTTTGCTGTATGTGATTACATTGCATTTTTCTACAATCATTTGATTGTACCAGAACCAAAACAGAATCCAAAAAAACCCCCTACATATACTCTGGTTTGGGTTGTTGTTGGTTTGGGGGTTTTTGGTCGTTTTTGTTTGCTTGTTTTGTTGTTTAATCAGATGAGGTTCTATGATCGTTACTTAACAACTGTTCTGTTTTTTTGCTTTTTTTTTTATTTTTTTTTTTTTGGTTCTCATCTTCCAGAATAAAGCTAAATAACTTCTACCTCTTCTGCAGAACCAAATTGTTACAATTGTCATTCAGGAATGTTTTAGAAACTTCCATAATCTGAAAATGTGTGGTGTTGGGAAAGATGCTGAGTGCTCCTGTTTGCTAATGTGTTGTCAACTGCTTGAAAAACCTGGCCAATATCTTAATTTTAAAACTTGTATCTTCCACTCTACATTGTACTGATGATATACACATAAATGCTGTGGTGCCAGAATCAGTTCCTTCTTTTTTTTTTTCCTTTAGCTATTGTTGGTGTGTTTGCAAAAACAAAAACTCCTGCTTTAGTAACATGAAGCTGGTTGAGTAACAATGGCCAGGCTGGGTGGAACTCTTGAGCAGCCGGCTCTGGTGAAAGGTGTCCCTGGCCATGTTAGGGGGTTGGAATGAGATGATCATTATGGTCCTTCCAACCCAAACCATTCTGTGATTCTATTCTGGGTTAGAATATAAAAACCTGAATAATTTAACTTGTAAACCAATTGGAATTATGATTAAGTCTTTTTTAAGAGCAAACATTGCTTTTTTTTTTTTTTTTAAATTGTCTTTTTGATATTTTGCGAGTGGGGAAATGTGTCTGCATGTTCCAGTTAACTTTAAATTTTCAGCATGTTTAGGAGCTTTGAAATTTCCTTACCTGCATTCCGGTATTTAGCAACTGCATATGATGTACAAATTAACCATAGTATAGAAATCAAAGTCCTTACTAAATATTATTTTTATCTTGCAGACTAATTTTAATGTGGCAGTTTTAAATGTTGGTGCTCCTGCAGCTGGAATGAACGCCGCAGTGAGGGCTGCAGTGAGAGTTGGCATGACTGAAGGTCACAAAATCTTTGCTGTCATTGATGGTTTTGAAGGGTTCGCTAGAGGGAAGGTCAGTGTCACTCACGTGTGTGCATTACCGAGTGCTATGTACCCCATCCCACACCACCACCTTTTTTTCATGTGCTTGGAAGGTATGTTCTGTCATAACTGCTGAGGGAACTGGTTCTGTAAGTGCTTTGATTTCATAAAGATCTATAAAATGTAGATTGTAACTGTATTTCTCAGCTATTCAAGTCTGTAGAGTCATTTATGCTGAGTGTTACTAATCACATGCTGCAGTGCTACAGAATCAGTTCAGATGAATCCTACCTTTGGATTTTGGCATATTGTAGTTTTTTCACAGAGTAGCAGAATAATCTCTGATTCTGAACAATGAGTTGTTGCACATGGATTCCTTTGGTGTAAGAAACTTTATAATGGTGCTTATTGAGGGAGGAAGCTTTTTTTCTTAGTTAAGTTAGATTCTTCTATTCCCCTGTTTTTAAATGTTATGCATCAGTTGGTGTACTGAAGAGAAACTGAATGGAAGACTAATGATTTCTGTGCCTGGCTGGAGCCACAGATCCCAAAACTCACATCGAAGACCTAGCTTTAGATTTTGCTTCATATTCAGTAGGAGAGGATATGACAATAGGATTGAGATATGAAACACAGTGACAGACTTCATCTTGGTCTGAAAGGAGAAAGAACAAATGGATTAGAAAGGGATTGTAGTAATTCAAGAGCAATGGAATTAAACTCTTGATGCTGTTTTCTTTCTGGGTCTCATTTAGTTTTAGTGATGTCAGTGCCCAACAACTTGTCCCGACAGCTTTTCAGTAAATAGTACCTGGTGTTTGCTGCAACTCAAGAGAAGTAATTGGATAATCACTTAACAAAATCTCCTTTTTTACTTTTATTCAAAGATTAAGGAAATTTCCTGGGGAGATGTTGGAGGCTGGACTGGTCAAGGAGGATCAATTCTTGGTACAAAACGGTAACATCAATATTTTTGTCAATTGATAAGATGTACTGTAGTGCTTTATATAACCACTGTGTGATTCCATGCTCCTTTCTTTCCACAGAGTGTTTTTTAAGTCCTCAATTTTTGTACATTGGGGTTTTTTGAGTTTGTTTTTGGTTCAAATCCTAGTGTTCCAACTTGGCTATCTTTCTTGTACTGAACCAGCTCTGAAGAGTGGGAGTTGGGACCTTAACTTAAAAAGTTCCTGGGGTCCTTACACTTTTTAAGGATTTCAAACCTGCAGTTTCTTTACACTTGACATGATTCCTTATTGTTTGTCTGGAAGAGTTACTAGTATGGATAAATATGTAAAACAAAAACTGTTATGTTGCCTGCTCACTTTATGGTTTCAGCTTAGTAATGAGTTCTTAGTGCTTCAGAGTCTGTAAATTATTTTTATTTTTCTTTTGGTTTAATGATTTTTAGTACTCTTCCTGCAAAATATTTGGAGAAGATTGCTGACCAGATGCGCACTAACAACATTAACGCCCTTATGGTTATTGGTGGATTTGAGGTACACTGATATATCTTAATTTTGTCTAAGTAGAGTAGAATTCCTAACAAAATTAATAGTCTGTTATGATTTTTACCCAGTCTTCATGTAAGGTGCATTTGGCTCTATGTGTATTTGATAGATGACAGCATTTAGAATCAGAAGTGTTGTCAATCGGTTCTCTGGAAAGCTGGCATTCAAGACAGTGACTAGAACTGCTGAAACAGAAATGCTAAATGGATAAATGAGATGAGATAGTGTTACAGTTTTTTGAATTAAAATAAATTGATAACTTCTGTAGTGCAGGTTTCAGTCTATATTGTATCAATACTTAGAGCATACTTGCAGAAGTTCTTGACTCTTAGTAGAAACTGCACTATGGTTCCTTATTTAAGCCACTCTTTTCGCATAGTGCATGTCAAAATCTCAAAGTTTGTAATGGATCTAGAGAAGCTTTTTTTTCTTTTCCTGTATTTCAAGTTTGCTTTGCTTTTAAAAAACAATTTTTGAAATTTTGATTCAGGAAAGTATTTTGCTTACTCTTTGCAGAGAAGAATGTGCTCATTGCTTGTTGATAAAGAATGTATCTTCCTTTTTTGTCCGAACTATCAGCTGTGACCCTAATTCAGGAATATTAAGATTTTTAAATCAGAACTAACAGTACCTGAAGATTGGGGAATGAGTTTGTTTTGTTGGAAACCAACTTTTTGTGTCTAAATTATTAATTTTCAAGAGAACATATATTTATTGTTTTCAAATGTATGCCTCTTTCTAATGCTTTCTTTTTTGTCTGTGTTAGATTTTAGTGGTTCCTTAGTGCTCTGACTTGCTGAAGTGTGCTGTGGTAGAAATGGCTCCCCCTGTGGCCCTTCTCATTTAGTCACTCCCAACTCTGCCCTTACTTTATTTATCCTAATTTTTCACCCGATGCCTGTGCCCAACAGGCTTACCTTGGACTTCTGGAATTGTCAGCTGCCCGGGAGAAATATGACGAATTCTGTGTTCCAATGGTTATGGTTCCTGCAACTGTATCCAATAATGTACCGGGTTCAGATTTCAGCATTGGTGCAGATACTGCTCTGAACACTATAACTGATGTAAGTCTGCTCTGGTGTGTGCACATACTAACAAAGCAGTTGTTTAAACTTACTCAATTGGCTACAACTGGATATTTTTGTAGACCAGAACTTTGGAAATGTGATCTGGGAAATTATAATTACTTGGCATAGCCACAGTCATGACACCACTTTAGAAAAGAGAAAGTCTAGGATCCCAAATGCTTCCATTTAATTTCTGCTGAAATTACAATGACCTCTAAATTTTTTAAATGTAAGATGAGATGGCATCTGTTGTTGTATAAGAAAGAAAGAAACCTAAAGATGAGATTTGGATCATTTGTACTATACAGGGAAAAAAAATCCCTGTTCATAATATATAGAGTTGTAGTATACCCAACTGCCACAAACACTGAAGGAAAGCTGCTCTGTTAAGGAGATTCTTAGTTATGTAGCATCTTTACTCCTCTAAGAGAATATGTAAAAACCATATTTGTCTAATAATAGGCATTACATTTATTCTGCTAATAGCAGATTTAATAAAAAGAGACATAATAAGAAGTATTTTTTTAAAAATCAAATACAGTAATACAACATAAAGTAAAAATTGAATGTTTAATCTCTTATGAGGAAGAAACTTCTTTACTTTGAGTGTGATAGAGCATTGGAGAAAGCTGCCCAGGGAGGTTGTGTAGTCTCCTGTGGAGATAATCCAAACCCACCTGGATTGTTCCTGTGTCACTTGCTCAGGTGATCCTGCCTTGGCAGAAGGTTGGACTACATGATTTCCAGGGGTCCCTTCCAACCCCAGCATTCCTCAGTTCTCTAATACTTGTCTCAGTTGAACAGAAAGCATAGTCAGTTGGACAACAAGAGTTTCATGTTGCTTTTGAAAATTAAATGACAGTTCTCTTATCACTTAAATGTAATCTTAAAATCTTAGTTGTGATAGCTTTTTCATTTGAAGAATTTTTCAGATGCCACCAACTTTGAATCGACTACCATAATTTTCTTTTTTTTTTTTTAACGATTCAAACATAGATAATTTAAACTTCCTCAAAAGAAACGCTTCAGTTAGGAAATACTAGTTTCCTGAAGTATTGCCTTGAATAAGACTGTAAGCTAACTAAAATTCATTGAGTGAATTCTTTATAGACAACTTGGGTTATAAATGTTGATGTTGTTTCCAGTTCTGGTAAATAAAAATATCCCTCCAAAATGACTAATCATGAACTAAGGTGAGTAAAATGATTGTGCGTAACATCTGCTTTCCTTCTTCTCTTGTCTTCATAAACTTTGTTAACCAAACTGACTTCTTTTTATAGGTTATTTCGTGCAAAGGGGATACAACATAGTCAGTCAGTCTGTGTTGCTTTCATTCGCTTTCTGTTTAGGTTTCTAAATATCATTTGCCTTCATTAGGTAAAATGTTTGTATTTCCGTATTTTCAATGTGGTAGTTGAAAACTTTTCAAAAGCTGCTTTTTTTTTTTTTTTTTGTGAATGGCTTTCTTCTGGTTGTTTTGCATTTAATTTTGCTTAGATTTTTCTCTGGATTAATTATGAAAAGTAATGGCTTTGCAAGATTTATATTCAGTTGAGTGAAAAATTAAGTTTGAGTTGACTTTTTTTCGGAAGGAGTAGACTTTTGCATTCGGAAAGCATTTCTGCTTGGTATCTTTTCAGTTTCTGCTCTGATTGTTTGGACATGATTCACCAAAACTCCCAGTGAAAAATACATCCTTTCATTCATGTGCCATGCTCAGATCAGGTGCAGTAACAACTGTTAAATATGACCAGATAAGCTCAACACATGTCATACAATTGGCTGTGGCAAACAAAAGTAGGAGGTGGACGTGAATATCCATTTTATGTAGTTTGTATATAATTTTTTATTCCTGTTACCACAGTTAGGTCAATAAATGCATCATAATTTAGAGTGCACTCAGAGAAGCAGAACCTCTTCTGAACATCAAATTGTCATCACACTTAGCTTTTCTGTGGTACTGTTCTTACTTGGGTGATTTGCATACCTCTAGTAAGGTAAGTACAGTTGTGTTGGTAATGAAGGATTGTTGCTGTTTGGCATCATTAGACACTTGTCAGTTGTTTAAACTTGTCAAGCTGTGTAAATAGTACCCTGAAACATTTGCTGATAAATGTGTTAAAATTCTGCATTTATAAAGAAAAACAATTAAAAACAAACTTACAGATACATAACTTCTGAAATAGAGATTAGTAAAGAGTGTGCTCTTCACAAAGGCATAAACAGTGGATACATTTCTCAATAACTAATTTAGATTCTATAACAGATCATGGGACCCTTTCGAAATCTTCCGTTTTTTCCACTTCTGTTTTAAAATCTTGGCTTCAGATTTGATTTATCTTTTGAATAGTGTTTTAAATTTATGATAAACTGTATTTTTCACTTCACTTTTCATAATATTAAAAAAACTGCTAATGAGAACATAAATATAAAATACCTGGGAAAAGCTGGATGTTTCTACCTGAGGAGTATATGCTTAAGGCTGATATATATATATAGGCATACAAAGTGAACCTCTTCGGATTGCAGGATAAGAACGTGAACTTTGAATTTTCTATTAAGTGAAGCATCACTAAAATAACTAGCATAATAAAAATACCTATATTCTCAAGTACGTTGCTAATTCAGTGAAATTAATAGGATGTTATTTTGGATCTCAGACCTCAGGAATGTGATAACCATGAAATGAAAGGAAAAGTTATCAGCTAGATGAGAATAATGGAACCTGAAAAAAGGAGAGGCTAGAACTTTCTATTGTGTTTCTTTGACAATCTGACTTTCCTTTCACCAAAGGAAAAGGGGATATAGCCTGATGATTTGATTTTGTGGGGAAAAAAATAATCAGGCATCCCCCGAGGAGCAAAGAAAGCTACAGTCAGATGCCTTAAGGCAGTCTCCACACATTTCCCGTGGAAAACACGCCTGTACCCTCCCAGTAGCATATGTGGCTCCACATTACTCTGAACTAAGAAGCTGAAAATTAGCCTTGGCCACTAGCTACCCTGTTAATTCTTCATCTCCTTCAGTCCTAGTAACAGCTGATGTGGAGTAAAGGGCAGTAAGTCCATCCCCTTCAGTGGCCATTTGTATTTAGATCAGCTTAAAGTCAACAAACAGTAATCTTTACTTGACTGCATGAATTTTTATAAAGCATCCTTGGTTATGTTGGTTATGGCAATAGCCTTTTTAGTAATACAAATCCAATAAAAGGAAAGGAAATTATTAAACCATTTTATTAACATAGTGCAGTATCCCTCTATGACCTTACTGTAGTAATTAAAAAAAATACTAGCACAGAAGTTATTAAAACCATTGATCACTTATTTACCCTTTATATTTAAGTGACCATATATTAAAAACATTTTCATATTTTGCCACAGTGATGCAAAGATGTTGCATATAATCATCTAATGCTCATGCTTGGTGAAGGTATAGTCACTGGATATGTTGGCTGAAATCACTTGCATCAAATAAAATGGCAATATTTAATGCAAGTAAAGCATATCTTAACTGCATCTTAACATACCATAAATGCAGACTAACCAGTTATGTTAGTTATTGCTCTACATCTCCCTTTGACTTGGTTTTCCAGAAGTCTTAATATAAAATGTTTTAGAGAATCTGAGGTTGTGCAGATCTCCAGGAAGCTATGTGGTTTTACCAAGCCACTGTTAACTTTGTATGTCTTTATTCTTTTAGTAGAAATAGAAGTTCAAAGCAGCCTGACTGAGCTGAGTTGGGCCAAGCAATTGCTGAAATTTCCTAAGTGAAGTCTTAGTCACTCAAAAAGCAAATCCCAAAGCAAACCACTCCTATTCATTGCTCCTGGCTGTAGTGCTTCTCAGATCTTGGGGTCTGAAAGTGCCGTCTTTTAGACTGTGTTGCAACCTCAAACTGAAAGTATAGCACTGAGCCATTGCATTTACAAAACACATGAGAAGAGAGATTTTTAGAAAGTCCATTTGCATTTATGCACCTATAGCCATAAGTATCCTGTCTTCTCACTAAACAGGGTCTGCTCTGTCTAGGACAAAAAGCCCAGAAGGAGAACTCTCACAGGTAGGGGGTTTTCCCATGATTTTCTTCTAAGTTGTTACTTAAATCAGTCCCTGTGCAGATACGCCTGGACATAACCTCAGTAGGTAGCTAATTTTGATCTGCAATAGTTTGCTTCTCTGAACTGATTTGAGACATCAAGAAAATGAGACTTCTGTGAACATCAGTTTCTGGGAGAAAGAGATGAAAAAGTAGTATACTATGTAATCAGGCTTTCTGGTGGAGAGCCATTACATAGGCAGTTTGAAAAATTGCCACACTTCATGAGAGATGTTGGTTAGTTTAGATTAGAAATAATTGGAGTAATGTAATGTATGCTTACTTAAAACAGCTTAAGATGCAAAATCTTAGCATTTATTTTGACATCCATTAGAAACACTGAATCCTTTCGACATGATTATATATTTTCTAGAGTTTGGAGTCTTTACAAGGACCTAAAACTGCTTTTCAAAGAATCGTTGAACTATACTTGCAGACTTTATTAACTCATCCATGTGCACATGTTCCTGGATTTTTTTAGGCCTACATCCAGTCTGTATGCACAGAGGCAGATGTGTGATGTTGATAGAAACTTTGAAGGCATGGGTGAACCTTTTTCTTTCCTTTCTCTTGGTGGAAGTAGATATGTCTTGACTTTCTAGGATAACATAGTTTTTTAAAAAGTGTCTTTCTTTAAGCATTTTCTTGAAGTTGCAAGGGTTTTACTAGTTAACTTTCTGAGCTCCTTAGCATGTATCAAGCTGTTATTTAAGTCCTTTCTTGTGGAATGATTTCCTGTCTAGCGTTTTGCCATCCTTTCCTACCCAGCTGCTTCAGACCTCTCTGCTGTGCACACTTTACATTTACTCTGTATTAACTTGTACTAATCCTCTGCATTTCTTCCAAGAGCATTGTGCCAATGCAACCCCAGTGCCTTGTTGTGGTATGTACAGGATATTTCCAACCCCCCCAAATAATCTCACCAATTGTATTTACTTGGGCCGATGGACAGCCACCTTTACCATCACATGCCAGGAGTCATTAGCAGAGCAGTGAAAAGACAAGGAATGTTTCACTCACACTTGTACCACTGCTTCAGGCCTTTGAAAGTTGTCTGCAGCTCCAGGAGGCGCGTGCCAGCTTTGAGGAGTTTAGAGTTCCTATGTGTGTGGTGCCTGCTACTATTAGCAACAATGTGCCAGGCACAGACTATAGCCTTGGTACTGACACTGCCTTGAATGCTATTGTGGAGGTAAGACTGCGTATCTTTTAAAAATTAAGATGATAAAATGCATAAGAGGATACGTAAAGACCTTGAAATGTCTGTTTTTCTTAAATAAATCAGTTACTGTGGTTTTTAATGGTTAATAGTTTAGTTTTCAAAGACTGATTGAAGATTAACCTTAGAAGAATTATTATGTTATATGCTTAATTTTTGGGTACTCTCTTTTGTTTTTCAAGGCTCCTGCCTTAGTGCTTAGCATATTTGCTTTCGCTGAGAATCAAATATTTTGCTTTCTTTGATTTTGTTTTTATCTTACATATTACTTGGGTAAAAGAAGAAAGCACATGCTTTATAAATAAATGCCCCATTTGTTGGATGAACTATTGACTGAGCTCAGTGCAGTAGAGCATTTTAAGTACATGATTAACACTAAACACATGAATAATCCCATAGACTCCATTAGGCTTAACGTACATGAAGTACAGATAAATGCATGGATAGTAGAAGCAGTTCAGTCTGTCACTGATGTTCAGCCAAACAGTATGTGGTCAGAACAGTCAGTGTTCTAGTTTTGGTCTACCATAGTTTTTCTCTTAGGTACAAGTGTTTTATGAGCTCTTTTAGTCCTATTTACTCTGCTTAAGACACAGCAAAGGGAACTGAGCTGAGATCTAATGCAAACAAATGAGTAAATCTTACCAGCTCGGAGTTTTATCAAACCTATCATTAGCAAGCCATATAACTAATCATGAAGTAATTTGCCAAGGAAGTCAAGTCAATACTACAGATCCAGGGGCTTGGGAAAAGCAGGTTTGTTTTCCTGCTTTATACACTGGTCTTATACAGTGAGTGAGAAAGCTCAAGTAGATGACTGGAAGAGCTATGTCAGAAAACAGGGTGGCCTGGCCTTTGGGAGCTGCAGTGCAGCATCCCTGGTATGAGATGTCCTGAGGTGTCCTGTGGGCTCATTATGTAGCAACTTTCATAGGCAGGACGTGGGTGCTTTACCACTCCTTTAGCTTTTCCCCACCTTGGCCTGACATTTACAAAAGTAGCTAAGTCTGCTAATTGTGACTGATGCACCTTCAAAAGTGGTAACTTTGAAAACACAATAGGGCAACAAATGATTGCATATAGTGCTGCTTACTCTTACTTAATTGTTTTTGGTACTAATTTAATTACAGTTTGTATAAATTTCAGTAATGCTTTCAGTAAAAAAAAATACGGCATCATTTAAATTTTAATTGTCATTAGGATGTTTAGTTAATGTTAATAGTAGAACACTTGATTTGGTGTTTTGAACATTAGGATTCTTCATTAAGCTGGGTCAGTTCATATGAAAGCTCAACTAGCAGTGGAATTCCAAAAAGCGTCCTCCTGCCTTGTTTATGATGTCTGAAACCTGCACCAGGCTTTTGAGGTTTGGCTTTTCCAGCCTGTAGAGTAGTGTATGAATTAATAATTCATTAAAATCCACCTGTGCCAATTTCATATTTGGGTATTTCTGTCACAGTCATTCTGAGAAAGCAAGAACAGTAGGAAGTTTCTACTCCATCTCTTGTACAGTCAAGGATAGAAGCCCTTCTAAGTACATTTGAAGTGATTAGTCTCATAGGCAATGACTGATTTACCTCCTTGCTTAGTACTTGGAGATTCTGAAAAGGCAGAAAATTGCATTCTCTTACGAGCAAATGGAAAACCTTTTTAGAAATCTTGGGGTTTACAAATATTTTAAGTCTCTCAAAATGGTGGAAATCGTCACACATGTAGTTATTGTCTAAAGACAAGATTGTTTTGCAACATAGGTTAAACACATAGTACCTGTCCAGTTTCAGGCAGCTTTGTAAAAAACAAGTTCAGTTGCTCCAGTGCTACAGTATTCTGCAAAAATTTTCATGAAACAGTGTTTGGAAGGAGAAAGTAAAGTGCTTGGGGACACTGTAAAATCCAAGACAGTAAAATGTAATTTTTAAAAACTGATAGAAAGTCAACATAAACTTTTGTGATGTAACTTGTTATGGAGAGACTTTTCTGCTTGGGATAACAGAATATCCATATTCTGAATAAATTCACGTGAATGCTGCACTTTTGTGTGTAAATATGCAAATACATAAATAAAATACGTATAAATTAAATCACATGTGTCTTTTGCTAGCTTGACCTAAATACATGCATAGACTGGCCTTAGTCTTTAAATGCACTAAACTGTATTTAATTTTAGAAGTTGTAGAGTTTGTATATTACGTTTTCTCATGTTTTCAGTTAATGATTCGTTCTGTGATCTGTTAGGTATGGTTTTAAGGACCATATTGCTCACGATCTGAATTTCCACCTGAAGTAGTATTTTCAGTTAGCTGAATGAAGTTTTGGTTTTAAAAGACTGTGAAATAGAAATACCTCAAATATTACAGTACCTACAGTTACTCATTCAAAAAATCCGTAAGGCATGGGGATTTTTTAATGTTACCATAATTCAGGTTGCAAGATGACAAACTTCCCAGGTACTTTCATTTCCATTTTTATTAAATAGAACTGGTGTTGGGACACTACATCAGTTTCACAAAATTCTTCCTGTCAAAAAGTGTGGTATATCCTATTTATTTATTTGTTTCTAAGACAAAGAAGAAAATAAGACCTCTTTATTTCTCTTACTTGCTTTCTGAAAGGAAAATATATTAATCAACAACTTTAAAATAACTTTGAATGGAATTCAAATGAATTAATTCCAGGAGGTGAGCTTGTCAAATAGATTCTTGAGTATTACTAAAACCTAAAGGTGGATAGTAAACTAGTTCCTAGATTTCTGCATTTTCCAGAGTTACGATGTTTTCCTAAGATTCCTAGGTCTTGCCACAGTGGAGATTCCCTCTGTTACTTTCCAGGTCTGCTTTAGGCAGCTCTGATTGGTGCTAATTGGTTTCATGTAAGTAACAGATCTTGAAGAGAACGTTTCTTATGCTGATCAGAATAAGGTGCAAGTAGAGATGTCAGTCTTCTTACAATATGTATTGTACCTGTTAGTGAAAAATCAAAAGCATTTTCAAACAGGCACCAGTAGTGCTTGAAAAAATTGTATTTATGTGGAAATCATTACTGGAAAGTAATTGGGCAATACATGCTCAGGACTTAAGAAGTTCAGTATAGATGGGAATGCAGTGAATTTTAATACCAATACTAAGAAGAAGTAAGCTTAAGTAATGAATAGAGTTAAAGAAGAGAAGTTTATTCATACCACAATTCCTTAAAAAGCTTCATAATATCTACTTGTTATCTGTGTTGGAAAACACAGATACACAGTTGGTTAATGCCACTACAAACCAAAATGAATTCTTGTTTCAGTGTTTGCAGAAAGCAAATACATGTTAAGAGTTGCTAGTAGAAAAACATTTTATTTCTACCCTAGTGTTCAATATATGATTTATAAGAAATCCTTTATTGGATAATTATTATAGTTACATGGGTTTTGCCGTTTTGAAGTTCTTTAAGGATTTTTTATAAATTCTTTATTTTTAATTGTTTTTGTTACCAGTAGGTGACACAAAGTTGCATGACATAGAAAAGAGTAAGAAACGAGGGGTTTTAGTGCATACTCAGGCTGTCGTGTCTCTGAGCAGACATGTGACCGCATCAAGCAGTCGGCCAGCGGCACCAAGCGCCGCGTGTTCATCATCGAGACCATGGGCGGCTACTGCGGCTACCTGGCCAACATGGGGGCCCTGGCAGCAGGAGCTGATGCTGCTTACATCTTCGAAGAGCAGTTTGATATCAGAGAGCTCCAGGTATTCAGCACCTTTTGCTCATTTTTAAGTTGATCTAAAGCTGTTGTATGAAGTAGATGGCTCATGAAAGAAAAAAACAGCTGAGCTTGGACCTAAAATCTGTGCTTGTCATGCCCATTTCCTGTGCCATAACATTATATAACAGAACGTAGACACAATCACTGTTGACAGCCAAGTTCAGTAAAATGACAAAAGTAATTGTATTGGCCATTAAACACTCTTAGATGAATTGTTTCATTTTTTAGTATTCTGACTGAAATTCAAATTAAATGAACAGACCTGGGTAGTTATCAAATAAAACCAAAAACAAGAGAACAGTATTTTTTCATTATGGTAGAGTTGTGCTTACAGGCTGTTCAGGACAGGAACTGACTGGTATGTCAGGTTTATTAGATACTGACTCTTTTACCACAGCTATTCAGAGCATGTCTGGAAGTGTTACTAAAATAAAGCCCTCAGGCTTTAAGGATTACGGATTATAGTGTAGTACATACACAAGCTAATAGGGAACTTGTCTGCTGTGAGGACTTTACATTTCTGAGATGGTTAATGCTAGCTGCAGTCATGGACAAACACAAAGCTAAAAGGATAGAAATTTTCTGAGAAGCACAGAGATGTGAAATGAATCAGAACTTAAACCCATGCAGTTGGTGCCAAGACTGGAATTAAGGGCAGGCTGTAAACTTCAGTGCAATTTATGTATTTTTTATGTATATCAAGCTGGATGCTGTACCAATATAGCATATAAAAAACACCTTTGAGTTAATAAAATATGATCTGATATAATCTTCTGATATAGAGGAAGATGTTAGTTTTAACCCAAGATGAATGGCCATACACAGTATGTTATCCTGAATCTCCAAAAATCTCGATAATTTGAACTTGCACATAATGCTTTATGTGGAGTATTTGACAGAAGTTCTCAGGAAATGTAGGCTCATTACTGTTGTTTCAGATACAGAGTTCTGTATGGATCTTTAAAAAATACTTTTGTTTCTAGGCTAATGTGGAACACTTGACTGAAAAAATGAAAACCAGTATCCAGCGTGGTCTAGTGCTGAGGTAGGTAAAAGTAGTTGTAATAGATGGCATCAGTGATACTGAGCATTCCCAGCCAGGCTGCTTGGCCACTTGGTATGACAATCCAAGTCTATATTCCTTGATTATTCCTTTAACTTGAGATTTTTAGAAAAGCTGTTGCTCCAAAATGCAATTCTGGGACCTGTCTGGAAGTTCAAGTCCAAAACTTACTTCTTTCTATATAAATATATTTGCTGTGTAATCTAACACTTCATCCTACTTTCAGCCTGTTTTCTCATCAGGTTTGTCTTTTATTCTGGATTCTTTCTTATTAAAGGTGGTGTGTCACATACACTATGGCCTTTACTATAAAAACCCTGAAAATCATGAACCTGTTAAACGGAAGTGAGCTTATGTGATCAGATGAATTGTCCAAGCCAGGATTATTGCTATCAAGAAAAGGCAAAGGACTTGTCATTCAGTAGCTGTAAAGACATCTTTACAGTGCTTTAGAGTAAATTTGTTAACTGGCCTTAATTGTTACAGAAATGAGAACTGCAATGAGAACTACACAACTGATTTCATTTATCAGCTGTATTCTGAAGAAGGAAAAGGAGTGTTTGACTGTCGAAAAAATGTGTTGGGCCATATGCAGCAGGTAAATACAACCCTAAACTCACAAACAAGACTAATTTTGTGTGCATAAAGTATATACACTACACTATTGAAGTGTTTGAAACAAGTCTGACTCAAAATTAAGGAAAAAAAGTGTGGATTTTTTTTTGTAGGCAACTCAGAAGGTTTTTTTAGCATCAGGTTTTATTGTAAACCCTTTCTAAAAATCTAGGAAAAAAAGCGTTAGATCTTTATGGATTTCATTTGTATTCTTCTCCTGTCTGTATTAATAAGAAATTCCACTTTTTGTCTTACAATTAATTGTAGTACCTTCTTCATAATACAATTACTTGCCCATCCATAATGTATCTGCCTCTTGAACCTTCTTGAAGAGCAGAGATTTCTTTAAGAAAATCTGTGCAGATGGGTGTTTTTGTGGAAGAGACAGAAGTGAGCTACTCCTTTGGCATGTGTTACCTGCATTGCTTTATCTCACTATGCAGCTGGTTGGTGGACAAAGGGAGTTCCTGATTTGCCTACACTCATCACCGAGGCTGAGGTGGAGGAAAGTGCACAGTCCCCTCCATTCTTCTAAGTGAGAAGTAGTATTGATTCTGTGAGAATTGCACAGGTGCTGAACACAAATTTTGAACACCTTAGATTGATTTATGGGGTGGGGCTTTTGGTTTGTTTTTTTAAGTAGGGGAAACAGAAATAAGAGGTAGAGCAGGCCAGTAGCAGGGATAACTGATAAAACAGACACCAGTCCTGGTTTAATAAGCTAACCAAGAATTCAATTTTCACACAGGGTGGAGCACCTTCGCCATTTGATAGAAATTTTGGGACAAAAATTTCAGCAAAAGCTATGCAGTGGATCTCCAAAAAACTGAAAGAAACCTACCGGAAAGGTGAAGAAATGTTTGGTGCAGTCTCTTGTTGCTTTGATTCTCTGTCAGTATGTAAGACTCCTGCACTTTGCAAACATATGAATGCTAGTCAACATCTTCCCATCTTGGTGTTTTTATTATTTAGTAGTGCCTTGCTGTGTTTCCTGCTATATGAGCATTGCCACTTGAATGAGGTCAATAATTCAGATAACTCTTTCATCATCCTCTTAAACAAAATAGCCAGTGTGATTGCAGGTTTTAATGCGTGCAGGAATTGATGTTTGTATTACAGAACAACAGTTACATCTGTTCTTTTTTTATTTCATGCTGCCTTCATGGGAGACAGAAGGAGGTAATATGTCATCTTTGGGAATTTTTGTAAAGCACCTCTTCCTAAAATCTGATCTAAAACTGGATGCTAAAATTCAATCCTTTTGTTGTTTAATTGCACTATTATTTCATTGCTAATCACCAAAGTTGATTAAAAAGTTAAGATCTAACTCTATTAAAGCACTAATTTGATGTTTTATTATTCTATTAAATAATCAGTAGCTGAAATTAGGCTACTGTAAGTTTTTTGTTCAGTTTAATTACAGGAAAAACAGTATTTGCCCTTACATATGTAAGAAAGATGCTGAATTACTTAATTCTTTTTAGGAAAAGTATTTGCCAATACGGATGACTCAGTCTGTTTGCTGGGAATGCGGAGACGCAACCTTGTTTTCCAACCCGTGGCTGAGCTCAAGAGTGAAACAGACTTTGTGTACGTATGCACTGCCTGGTGGTAAACACCTCACCACAGCCTGCCTTGCACCACTTCATACAAACATTTCCTAGCACCTTACTGCTTTTGCCTTAGGCCTGAATTCTGCCAGATCTACTTGGACTGTTGCTTCTCTCTTGCCTTTTTGCTTTTACTTCATTCTCCTTACATTTGAGAGTCTCTTGGTGAAATCTGGGACTCTATTGTCCCATTTATGTAACGTCCATGTGATTGCCTTAATGCCTAGAATTACTTCTGTTTCAGTTCATTGGGGCAGCATTTTTGTGCCAGATTTGGTATTATGCTTAACATCTTCCAGTAAGACCTGTTTCCTTCTTTGGGATTCTGTCCTCAATTCTCCTCATTTTGGGTCAGTGTTTTACATCCCCCCATGATGGTCAATGCCTGATCCCATTTATCAGGAAGGTGTTTGCCTTTCCCCCCATGTATTTCACCTCCCTGTTCCCCCCCCAGACACAGGATTCCCAAGGAGCAGTGGTGGCTGAAGCTGCGACCGCTGATGAAGATCCTGGCCAAGTACAAGACTAGCTATGATGTGTCAGACTCAGGCCAGCTGGAACACGTGGCCATGCTCCCAAAGGAAGCTGAGACTGGAGCCATCTGAACACACCACATTTAGATTGTTGTCATAGATGCACATTGTGAGTAACAATGCTTTAGAATTGTTAAAGCTTTGTTTGTAACATTTAAATTATTGTTCCAGCACTTTATGTGAAACAAGACGTTCAGCTGTCACACAGATTTTGTCCTGTTTGTGTGTTATGTTTGAAACAAACCCTTGCATCTAATGGAAAACACCAGTTACTGATACTGCCCTTTAACAAGCAAGTGCAACACCGTTCTATGCACTCCGTAAGTTACTCATCTACTGCACTTTGTTTCAGAGTACTTACACCCCAAAAATAAGTGTAGATGGCTAGTTCTTGTGTTGAGTTACAGGATGTGCTTAATGTTTCTGAAGTGAAATAAAATACTGTTGCAAACATCACGTGTCACATGTGTTCATTTGCTTTTTAACAACTGGGGGAATAGCACTTGAAGGATTCTCTATAGACTCCAGTGAAAGTAAAAGAAATTGCCCTTTTCCTTCCTCAATTCTGCAGGAAGTAGTCAGTCATACCAGAGCAAGTGTTTTTCATTGCTGCTTCAGGATGAGGAATGATAAAACTAGTTCTTGGGGTTGGGAGTGGGGAGGAGCAGCTTTAGCAGCTTGAGATTCATATGGGTGTAACCCAGCCCTTGCTTCATGTTTCCTCTTTCTCAGAGCTTAAGATTACTAATGCCCCCAATACTGATCAGAAAGGGTAATGAGGCTGACAGCCAAAAATGTTTTTTCATGCCAGTTTATGTTAACTGGACCTTGACCAGAAAGTAAATGCTAAATCATGGCACACTGAAATCTGACTTAATGTTGCCCAAACTGTCAAGCTAAATTGAACTTCATATAAAACAGACTCCCATGATTGATTAGGGATTGACTCCCTGCACTGCACCCTCAGCTTGGTGGAATGTACTGTCACAGACTGCTCAGGCTGAAGGTGGCTTATGCAAAGGCAGCTGCAATTAGCACACCACAGAATGAAATCTGTCAGTATGAGACAGCTCTTTATATATCCAACAGCAGACACAACTTCAAACAAAACACCATTTAAAACTAGAGTTTTACATATACAAAAATATTTCATTTATATAGTATTATGTGATTGGAGGTGTAAGGCTTCAGTAAAAGATTAAGGTCTTTTCCATGCAGAGCATGTAATTCTTGCTCCAAATACTGTATGGTTAGAAGATTCTTCACATAGTTACTTTGAGAAGGGGAGCGTCTAACTGGTTTGGTGATCACTGTTAAAAAACAGCAATGAATATTTCAGTTGGACCATAGTACTGCTAAAAGTTACTAAAAAACCCCTAATGCTGTGGTCACACAGATTGACTTGTTTTCTGTAGATGTTGAGCTGCAAAGTCATCGTTTGACCCATGATGGATCTTTGGTGATATCTGCATTTTCTGGCCCAAGTACAGCTTGACCACGAGTGCTCTTCCCAACTGCAAGGTACCTTGAAAAAAAAGAAAAAAGAAAACAACCCATAAACAAGTGAGAAGCTGCCAAATCCAGTTAACCACAGCTGTGCTATACAAGTGAAAAATACTCCCATCTCAGGCAGTGTGTCCCTTGTTACATACTTGTGTTTTGCCCAGTCCTCACAACAGTTTCTCCTCAACCCTGTATCTGGCTGTAGTGGAATTCAGAAGTCAGACACAAAATGCTACAAGTGGAGTAGAACCAGCTCATACATTCTACTCATACCTACTCATATAGTCTACCCAGATGGTTTCTGGGCCTTCCAAAAGTAAATCAGATTTCCCACAAACTCAGAGTGTAGGACAGTTACATCTGCTAAACATGCAATAAGCAGGATATAATTACCATACCCTTTTCTAAGTTACAGAAGAAAATAGTGAAAGTAGTATGAAAGACCAAGGGAAGAAATCCAGTAACTTAAATACAACACCTGAGCACAGACTTACTTGTTTGATACATCAACCAGGTTATCACTGTTGACAGCAAAAAGTTGTTCTCTGTGTGACTGCTTCATTTCATCTGAAATCCCATATAAGAAATGACCCATTCCTAAGGAAAAGAAAACAAAACCACACACTGCTCTGGTGCACTGGAATCTGTCACAGCCACGTGCAGGAATGAGAGCAAATTACGATAGGAATGTGTGCTGGAAAGGAATAGAGGTTACCAACAAATCATCGTTCTGAGATAGTATCTAACTGAATCAAGCATTGTAAGTTAAAACCAGGGTGAGGTAGTTTCCTATTCAGGAAAAAAACAGTTCTATTTTGGCATATGATTGTTTGTCAAAAATCTGAACGTAACCGTGGTCCAGGAAACTTAAGACGTAATTAATTCTGAAGAGTGCTGGTTCTTTCAAACAACTTTTTAAACAAACTGCATTTTATGAAGCTTCTATTTTTAGAACTATCTTCTAATTTCCCATCAGTTGTGATGTGTCTGCAATGTGAAGGTTTGCTCACATTTTCGTACTACACACAGAAGTCTGCATACAAATGCTTTAACTTTTTGTAGGGAATACTTGCCCACTGTGTTTTAAAACTATCACTCCTTGAACAACCAGCGACTCCAAAATAATCACAGAAAAGCTTTTTGTCAGTCAAATAACGATAGGGAAATAAAGGTGGCTGGGAGGATTTGAGTCAACTAGTCCAACCTCCTGCCCAAGGCAGGGCTGACTTCCCAGCCAGGTAAGGCTTTCACATCCATCTGCAGGGCCCAGTGACTCAAAAGCATGAAGGGACAGGCATTCCTTGCACCAGTTCCCAGACCTCTGAACAGAGCTCTCCTATTCAGTGCTCTGTTCAGATCTGTGTTCAAATGCCAAACAGTGTTTGTCATCCCTGGCTGACACCAACACCCAACGTGCAGGCACTGCACTCATGTGCACCTCACACCAATGACTTTTTAATTGCCCAGACCAGAACCAGCTTCTGACAGGTAAGAGATTAATTTGAAGTGTTCTTGTTTAAACATAAAGTTAGTGTTAATACAAGTACATTTTAAAATAACGCTAATCTTAACCTTGTAATTCCTTTGTGTATGGGAAGGAAACGTATTTTAACTGGGCAAGTTTTGGCTTGAAATTCAGCTAAGAACAAGGGAGGGAGGGAAGTGAGGACAGCAAAGCTACATGTCAGTAAACTGAAAAGATACTACCAATGCATCCTGTATGTGCAGATCTGCAAAAAAGCTAAAAACACCCTCCACCCCAGCAGACAGCCTTCCGTGTTTTAACTGCTTTAGAGAACATATGCACAAAGGGCTGCTGACATTCACAGTCAACATGCCTGCTTGAGTCAGGAATATAATCCCTCAACTCTTTGAATCAGAGGACCAGTATTTCTTTACATCTGTCTGCATAAAATGCTCTCCAAACCTAAAATAATTTACTCCATCTACCTCCATCTGACAGAGGAGCAGTATGAACACAAGAAAGGCCTGGTTGCTCAAATCTCTTGGATTCATTGAAACTGCCATTCTCTCTCATCTGCCAAACACAAATTTTATTATCTGACAACCTTTAGCAACTTGTTTCCTTCCCTTTAAACCTAAATTAAAAAGCAAATAAACACTGACAGCCCTGTGAGGATGAGAATATACCTTTGTCTGAAGGAGCTATTGGTGCATCCACAGCAGCAAACACTGATAGTTTAGCTTCATCAATATCTTGCTGTGTGAATTCTCCAGATTTGGCCCATTCAACTGCTTTTTCAAATGTTTTCAAGGTGGCTAATGAATTTGGGTCTCTTAGAAGAAAAAGAAAACATAAAAATTAACTACTTCAGTCTTACAAAAATAAAACTGAAATTCCATTGTTCTCACTTCATTCATAATTTACTATGCATCACACAAACATACATGGGGAAAAACAAACTATGAACTTCCTTTTTTGGTACAAAAATAGGTTTTGGGTTTCTTTTCCAGAAGAAAGTAGTGTTACAAACCAAACAGATTTAGAATTTTAGATACACAGGTACAGAAGTTCAGCTACCTAGAAGTATGGTGTAGAGAGAAGTGGTGTAATAAAAGCAGGTCAGGAAACCAGCACTGTTCACAGTGGGCTCTGAAAGCACCACTACCATTACTGCCCAGACCAGGAGTATTTATGATATGCACTATCTTCTCTCAGTTGCTTTTCTTGCCACACCTGTTTTTACTCTCTGTAAAACAGGTGCCACAGGTTAACTACTACTGGTAAGTTAAGGACTACTGCCAGGACAAGTCCTACCATGTTGAAGCTTCACAGAAAGGCCAGGTTGCTCAAATCTCTGTTAGGAACCCTGACCGAGCACTGTGCCAGGCTGCCTTTGGGCTAGAAAAACAATTGAGGCCAGGACTCCATCCACACATTTCTAGTGGGGATTGCAACTATAATACCTCCAGTTCAAATTTCATCTGAAAGTGCCTTGATAACCCAAATACAAGGTAACTGCTCTGGAATGGCAAAAAAGAGGAATTGAAAAGAAGGAGCAAGTAGTTCTAGTGCATAACCAGCAATGGTTTCTGCTGATCTCTAATGATTTCAGCCAGTCACTTGAAGGAAGCCACATATTTTCAAACTCAGGAACTTAGGGAACATGACCATTCTACTTCATGGTCTCAAATTTAAAGTAGCCTTGAATTTCCCTTTTTAGGGCCCCCTTACACCAGAAATAAACAAGTGAAAGCCGTTTATACATAAATCTGATACTGAGACAGTAAACACCAAAGTGCAGACGTGCAGCAGCAGTTGCTACCAGCAGAGATAAACTAGGCTTTCCCAAAGACACAAACAAGAGAAAGCAAGGATGGTTTTATTAGGCAATCTAACTTCATCAGCACTGAATCACTCACTTAATTTAATCCCTTTTATTTCTCCTTGAAAGACTGCTACGATGAAGTCAAAAATCAGACGCAGCCAAATGCAGTCAGAGGTCCCCTCAGCCATCAAGAGGAAAGAAATGCACTGTTACCTGTAGGAGTAGAATGTGAATATGCCATTGTGGCTAAGTTTAGCACCTCCACCGTAAGCCCCTCCTTTCTCTCTGATTTCTGTGTGTAGGAATTTAGCTGTCATCAACCGTGCGAGAATTCGAAGGCTGAAATGAGAGAAATAGAAGCAGAGAAGATGTGAACTGGGCAACAGTAATAGTCTCAGCTGCCTCTAAAGCTCACCCAGATCCCCATTTGCAATGCACTGCATCTTGTAATCTATGACAGTTACAACAGCAATACTCAGTATTTAATAATAGCTGAATAATGTCACATCACTGTAAGAGGGGCACTGAACTTTGCTACATGCAACAGGACTGTCAACTCAGGACACTCCAAGTAGCAGGGCTGTTTATTCCAAGGTAGGGGATAGCAGCCCCTTATTACTTAATCTCAGCATTTACAGGGCTGCTCTGGGCCCAGCCATGCAACATGCTGCTGCTTCATAAAGATTTTATCACGAATGCACAGCACATCATTTTCTATTAACTCTCCATTTTCTGCAATCAGCCCAACCCTTTCCATTTTGTTTTGTGCTGTGCAGTGCACAGAGAAGCTCCCTGATGTTCTGCTTCCCACCTGGCATAGTCTGCAGCCGTGTAGGGAACTGTTCGAATGCATTCCCCAATGTAGTTCACTGGGAAGGGAAGTACAAAATGAGTCTTCATCTGGCATGGCTTGAAAGTAGGATCCTAGGAGAACACCACATTATTGTCACAGGTAGCAGTGGAGACAATTTATCCATCTGAGAACTCTCACTTTCTTGAGAACTAGAAAATTCTGCCAAACATACAAACACACAACTGCTAAAGCTGCCACTTATCCTACCCTGCAACCAGAGACATTTTGCTTGTGCCTGTATCATCAATCCAGTACAAACAAAGAATGACCTTGGAAAACTAAAGGAGAGGGACACTATACATCAGCTACCCACTCCTGCACCCCTGCTTCTCAGTTCTGCAGATTTTGAAGCACAACCAAGGAGTCTGGATTTAGCCACAGATTTACTTTGATGGAAATACGTGTCCGTAACTCCCCACTTGTGTCACACGTGTATATGTGTCACCACAGCATATCCCAATCCATCCATTCTAGACATGAAAACAGAGTCAGAAACTGTGCACCCACAAGAAAGTAAACTATTAATGACAGCAGGTCTAGTCTAAATTCCTCCTCAAACATCCCCTGCAATAGACTCGATTCTTCTTACAAGCTCACTTCCAAACTTCCAGTCCTCTTCATGTCCCTGGGCCGCTGCAGAGCTTGCTCCTTTGCCTCTTTCACACATACATCTGCTTGTGCCCTCACTTAAGCATAAGCAGACCCTTACACACCTCCAGTGCTGCTATTTCAGAACTCCCCATCCTTTCTTAAATTCAGAAACCCCACACCCAGACCCTCACACAACTCTAGCTGGGCCAAGCAGAGCAGTGTATTTACAGCCTGGTCAGCACTGGGCTGAGCTATCCCTACCCCTCTCTTCTAAAAGGAGAGTTCAGGATAAGCTTTTCATTCCTATAACCAAATACAGATCTTAATTTTCACCTAATTTTCACTAATGATCTTCTGTCAGGTATCATTCACATTCAGAATCATTTAGGGAAGAAACCAAGGAAAGGAAGGGAATAACTGTAAGTGATTGAGTTTGATGGTTAGTTGTGGAACTGAAGGGCATGAATTACATTTCAGTGCTGTGCTTCTCTAACAGCTTAAGATGGACCATTACTGTCCATAACAGCCTTGTAATACCAATATCCCCCACTAATAATGTACTTACATTAACTAATTTCCTTGTGATCTGCAAACCAGTACCCATTTCACTTCCCAAAGGTTTCACTTCTGAAGATTTCTACAAGAGAGCCAGTCCTCACATTAAAAGATGATTTAACAATTTAGACCAAGACTACTACAAATGCAACCCCTTCCACTCAAACCTGTTTAAGGCAACCTTCAAACCATGTCTTCACAAACATAAGCAAGGTAGTCAACTGCTTCTTTGTATTTCCTAAACAAATGCCAAATTATTTTTCTTCCAAGAGTAATCTGGCACTGACAGACACCAAGACCCAGATTAAATGAGGCCCATAAAGTTAGACACTCTCATTTCACTCATGGGTAAGGAACTCGGAGCTTATTCCAATTGCATCAGAAATTAAGACAGATCTGCATAGTGACAGAGCAGATCCTTTGTAAACTCCACTGAATCAAGCTTATTTTGTGCCAAATGTCCTGAACACCCTGATAACACAACAAACTCATATGCAACAGAGGAACTGCACATCATGCCCTATTTGCTTTTGGCCAACATTTCAAGTAAAGCTCAGCTAAAAAAAGAATTACAGTTTTATGCAACAGGGAAAGGAAGAAATTCTTTTTCCACATCCCACACGGAAGCAGTAACCCCAGGGTGAGGCTTAACAGCTGATCTGCATTTCTACTGTCCACTATTGCAGGGAAGACACTCCATGACAAAACACAGAGCAGCCAATCATAGAGATGTCTGGCAGACTTCTTCAGACATCTTTACATGGACACAATATCTGAGTTCAAACTTCTTCTGACTGCACAATGGTATTGACATGATCAAGTCAACTGTATTTGATGCCCTAATCCCAAGTGACAATTTCTCACCTCAATCACATGTGGACGAACAGGTTTTCTCTCTTTTTTACTTCTGGCTATGCCCTTTAGAAATTTCTCTACTTCTTTAGATGCTTCTGGTATCTGCTGAGGTGCTGCATTCACGGAACATCTGTCAAAAATACACATCAAGTTTTTAAATACGATTTTGTATTTTCAGAGAGTCTTTTATAATTTGTATCACTTTGTCTTGCTAAACATTTTCTATTAAATCATCAGAATGTTAGGTCAGTGATCTCAGGTGACCATTAAAAGAGAGAAAGGCAAAATACTCAATCTAGCACCTGACGTGAAAAAAATACAGTCCAATAGTTCTTTTTCCTTGCTTTTTTGCTTGACCTAGAACACTTTCAGACCAAAAGTTGAGCAGTAGCTGTCAAACCACTTCTGTGCACAAGACAAGACTAGCTCAGTTTCGCAAATAAAAATGTCTCTGAAGGAAAATAATGCCCTCTGTATTCTCTTTTTACAGGCAGCCCTAGCATGGTTTTGAACACTACAGATATTTACGTAACTTATAATTTCATGCTTTTAAAAACAAAACTTTGCAACTTATGTCACTTCAAACAGGCTCATTTTTGGAACGAATGCACCTGACATTAAACACCTTAATGTGCCCTCTTTACTTTTTCCAATATATGCATAAAGCAAGCTTCAGAATGTCACTGCTTTCCTTTCAGGAGCAAAACAAAAATCCAAACCAAACTATATTCAACTGTTACAAAACAATACAACAGTATTTGTCTAATGGGCACCTTGAAGGGAAAAATAAAAGGCAGATTTTTGACTACTTTTGTAAAATCATACAGGTCACTTACCAGCTTTGGGCACAACTGTTACCTATAAAATTTGCTGTAAGTTTCTCATACCATTTAAAAACTGAACAAAATGAGTGACCATAGCTACTGCTCTGTAAGCAAGGGGAATTTAAATTAACATTTCTGTAGTTTTTCCACAGATGTCCCATTTCATAAAACCCCAGTACACCATGAGGTGCACTGAGAAAAGCATATTCACAGGCCATGGCCTCTCTTTAACCAAATGCCCCTTTTCCTTTTAGCTCACCTGATGTTGTCACTGCTTAATAAATACTTCTTAATGCGTGGTAGTTTGCGTAGTATTGGTTTAATATCAGACATTTCTGCTATTCTCTTCATCAACTTCACCTGTGCAGGAAGGGAAGGCAGAAAGACCACAGATTAAATCGACAGGAAAAATCAACAAAAAACAGCCTGGAACTCCACAGTCAAGGATTTGGGCCTTGCTGAAGGGCATTATTAACTTCTCACCTGATCCATCCCACTGAACATTTCCTGCAGCTCTCCAGAAGGTGTGAGGTTTTTGCTGGCTCTAATAGAAGCATATAAATGCCCACAATCTGGAATGCCATTTGACAGCTCCTGGGCAATCTTCTTAACCAGCACTCTGAAATGTTCTTCCTCCTCAAATCTTGGGCTGAAAAAGAATACAAGCAGGTCTCATGCAAAAGCACACCAATGAAATTTCTTTTACTGAATCATTCATCACCCCAAGTTCAATGAAGTGCTTTTAAACTGTTGGTTGTCCATTTAATCCACTATACAGTCATGCTTTTGATGCAACACATAAGTTTAGAAAGACATTAGAGATAGAATTATGAAAATAAATCCCAAAGTAGGATCTCTAAGAAGAGGTGAATGGTTGGGGGAAGAGTGAAAATGAGAGCCCCAAAACACATGCAAACCCACAAACAAACAAAACCCAATGTACTGTACTTGTTAAATATTTCACTCCATAAATTCATCATGTCTGGCAGATTTCTATCCAAGCACAGAGATGAAAAGAGCACACCCTGAAGAAAAAAAATAAACAAAACAAAAAACCCTTCACACAAGACAACCACAGCAATGACCCAAGAAATGCACAGTAACTTTTCATAGTACTGATACAATTATGTCACCCTAACGCTACACATCACAAAATCACTCTAATGCAGGCTGTGCATCTGAAATCAGAGCAGATATGAAATGTGATTGCTCCTCTCGCAAAGCAAGCCTGGCATTTCCTCAATTTCTTCTTCTCAATAGCAAGCAGCAGTTCAGACACAAAATTTCAGGTTTTTTTTCCCCATGAAGTACAAGTTCTGTTCTGGGGTGCACTCTTCCCCAAATGAATTCCCATAATTTAACTCCAGGATCCATAGGGAGCAAATTTCTAGCAAGTTTGCAAAAATCTCAAGAAATATTGCCAGAACTGTTATGTCCAACACATAGACCTAAGGATGCTGCCAACAGTGACATGATACGTTAACAGCAACCTCTGTGTGTAACACCACACCATTCTGACCCCTACCCTCTGCTTCCAAAATATTCTGGAGCACTCAAAAATGTGGTGACAGATGCTAGCGAAGCACTGCCTTAGACAGAACACCCACATCAAGCACTTCCCTTAAAACAAAATACCAAGTTACTGTAATTATCTAATTTATATCTTACAAAAGAGGCAGGAGCCTTTCATACACAAAGTTTTCAATGCACATTAGCTTGACCCTCTACCTGGAAGCCCTGACTGATCCTTAACTACAGAACTGTTACTGCAAGTGTAACATCTGCAAGGTTATGATTAATTTACCTGTTCATAGACATCCAGGTGTGAATCATCTGGAATGATATGTGGGCTGACAGACATACCACCTGTTTTTAGTTCTATTTTCTGGGCTTGTTCCCTGTAATCAAGGGCTCCACATCCCATCCTGTGAAAAACAAGAGAGATTTGTTTCCCTTTTCAATATATGCCAAAACCAAAATCCACGTAGCATCTGTAAAGTAGTCTGTTTAGAACAATACTAATTTAAAAACTAAACAATTTAGGGCATTATCAAGCAAACATAATACTTCATGCTTTATAAAAGCTTCCCACCAAGCTTTTTAACTAATGCATCCTGCTAATTTAAAATGCTGTATTAAAAAGCATGCTTTATGTTCAGGCTTGCTACCAACATCCTTAAGAACCACATTAACAACATCACATAAGTTGTTCTCATTAATAAAGCATGTTCTTCCCAGCCCAGGCCACTTGCTCTGCTCTGTGCTCCTCTTTCCCCTGTGATAGGGTCACTCTTTCTGTCCCCATTTGGCAAAACTGCACCAGAAGTCTATTCAAGCACAAACTTGCAAACTAGGCTATTTCTCATTTATAGAAATTTTCCAATCTGTTGAGGGAACGGTTGTATTGACACCGGGCAAAAAGGCAATGCAGAGACTGGTGGAGAAGGGGAAACAATTTAGCAACACTGGGGAATAAAGAAGACAATTTTCTGCAGGAAACCAACTTAGCCTTTCCCTTTTATACCAAGAACAGATGCTGGAATTATTAAAGGCAGTATTAGTATTTTGACAAGCTGCATTACAGCCTGTTGCTTCAGCTTCTAAGAAAGTAAACCTCTCACTTGGTAATGACATTGCAGAAGAGTGGCACATATGGCTTGAGCTCTTCAGGAAGTGTGTTCAAGCTGGAAACAGCTCGGAAATAAACCACCCCATTGGTTGGCTGAGCACAGTACTGGACAGGAATTTCATCAGCTAGGGATAAAAAAACAAAAGCAAAGAATAACCAGCAGCTTCCTACTACAAACACAAAAAAGCAACATGATTTCTTACAAGAACATCTCATTAAGAATAATTTTCTGCTGGTGTTTCAGAGCCACTTCTTGTTTAAATTATGCACATTATATTGAATGCTGGACCAAAGTGGTTTTTCTGTTTCTGTCCATGGAAAGGTTATCCTGGACAATTTGAAAAGAGAATTCTTGTAATAGAGGTCATATTTTAGAGATAACATTCAGATAAAAGAAGTAGTAACTTGTTCCTGAACAAGTCAAAAAGATTTTCTTCCTTATTTCTGCCTTCATCCGTTCAAAAATTGAGGAAAGCAGCTTCTTTTATTGTACACTCTTCCTAAGCCAGGCCATTAGAACATAGACATTAGAATTTTCACAAAACCAGGTCATTTTCTGCATCAAAATTAAACAGTCTTGACACCTGCTGGTAATTTTTGAAGAAAAATGTCTGCTACAAATAAAGTACAGAACAGTATTTACCTGCAAAAATTTGACAGAACTGTAACAAAATTCAGATCTACCATCTCCTATCAGTCCCTGGGGAAACCACTAGCAAAGCAGGGAAAGACTTGCACAGAAGTTTTGAGTGACAGTAACTTACTTTTTTCCCATGACTCCTGTATGTCGTATTCTGTAAAAAATGGGTAGGGAGGGACTGCGGTAAGGAAGGCTTGCTGCCCTAGCTGCCAAGAGTTCTACAACCTGGGTAGGCCTTTGGGAAGTGGAGAGATAGCTCAAGAGCACTGAATGTGCCAGCCAGAGACTCCTCTGACTGTAGGGCAAGGTGGGAGTATGCCTGCAGCAGGGAGCTGCCATCAGGAACTCCTGCAGCCCTGGCAAGGCCAGGAGGCTGCTCCATGTTGTCCCTCAGAGGAGATGGCTCTGTGGATCCACTGCCATGTCTGCCCACAGTGCTGGGCTGGAGTGGAGGAAAAAGCACAACTATGGACCACACACACAGTCCATGTGCTGGGCAAGGGGCCACAGCTGGGCCAGCAGGCAGAGAACAACCCAACAGTGCTGCTCTTTGGGACACGGGACAGTGGTGACACCAACCTGTGAGCGCTGTCTCCAGCACAGTGAAGGGGATTTTGGGCTCAATGTCAGACACTTTTAAAGCCGGGAGACAAGAGGTATCCTGAGGTTTGCTTTGAAGAGCAATTAATTCCAAACCTAGTAAGGAGAGAATACCAAATTTTCAGCTTGTAGTGAAAGTGCTGTCAAGACCTAAAACCTACTGAGATGATGCAGACCAGAAAAACTCAAAGAGTCAAATTTGGAGTCTTCTATCAGCAATTTTGTAAATATTTTACTAAAGCAAATTCTGCAGATAATCATGTAACAACAGCAAAGAGAACACCCTTGCTAGATTCTCTTTCCAATCCCCTCTTCATAACCTGTTTACAGTAACATGTAATTTAATCTTTAAGTGACACCTGCCAGTCTGTCCTGTCACTCAGTTCGGAAAGCATCAACCCAGACCTGGCAGATAAGCAGCTTCTTTCTAACCCAATCCACTCCAGTTCTTATTCAAGTGCTCTGTCAGAACACTGATGCAGCTAAATTGTTGTGATTACTTTCACATTTCAGACTTTCAGACACTAGCTGGTCACCTCTGAGTACTCTCCAATTTATCTCTCTAAGTAGAAAGCCTCCTCTGATTTTGTGCTCCCCTATCTCCTGTCACACACCAAAGCTTCAGAAGATTAATGCCACAATTTTGGAGGATTTCTGTGACTAGACACCACTTTAACAAAATTAGATGACTGCCTACAGTTGGCAAGCCAAAGTTATTTTCCAGAATAAATTAAGCCCAGCATTACTTTTAGAATTGGCTTTTTAACCAGAAAAATATATGAAATATTATTACAAAATGTGTATTTTACAGGAGCGTGGAGCAGCCCTCATGCTCATAAGTAAACAGCTTCAGGGTACATGATATGTAAGTATCTGAAGAGAGGGTGCCAAGAGGATGGAGCCAGGCCCTGCTTGGTGGTGCTGAGCAAAAGGACAGGAGGCAACAGGCAGGCACTGATGCACAAAGAAGTTCCAAGTGAACACGAAGAAGAACTCTTTACTGTGCAGTGACCAAGCACGGATCAGATTGTCCAGAGAGTCTGTGGAGTCTCCCTCACTGAGGATATTCCAGAATTCCCTGGATGCAATCCTGTGCCACCTGCTCTGGGAGACCCTGCCTGAGCAGGGAGGTTGGCCAGATGACACACTACTGTCCCTTCCAACCTGACCCATTCTGGGATTCAATTAATTCATCTTCCACTCAGTGCAAGTTAACATGGGAAAGAATAAACAGATTGGCATTTAAAACAATTTCCTTTCCTCTGATCATTCTATTTTTGAGTGTTAAAACTAATGGAATATACTGACCATACACTGTAGTGTAAGCATTGCACAGCCCTGTAACACATAAATCCCATCCCTTTCAGAGCAAATGCTGGAGAGTGCCTAAGAATTTAAGATATTCTACAGAATAACAGCTAAAAAACCATTATAGAAACAAAAATGTGAAAAAACAAGTTAACCTTTTTCAAAGATCTGTGTCTTTTCTTCTTCAGAAAGTGCATTGACCTTCTTTTCCAGCTTTTCTGCTTCCATTTTAGCTTGTTTATCATGGTAGTCTTCCTCTGGACTCATTGATAGAGTCAATTTGTGTGGATTATCCTGCAGAAATATATCCCAAAAACAGATCATTAATTCCGAGGGCAACTTTCTCGCCTCAGATTATTGCTCCATCAGCAGCAGATAAACAGCCTGTGCATCATTTTGCTTGCATGTTATCAAAAGTATCACAACCACACAGACTGAACCCTTGGTTTCATATAGAACAAGCTGCTGTGGGGAAAGGCTGCTTGCCACAAGAACAAGCACTGACAGCCTTCTGCTAAGTTTCAGTCTAGAGTCAGAATCCTTCAACAGCACACAGTACTCATTAGTTTAATTAAATCCAGGTTAACAACTGTACATCACACTACAGAGCTACATGCTTTAAGTTTTATCTGGAGGGTGTTTTAAGATGGGGCAATTCTGTTAAATGCAGGAGGGTTTGATTAAACACCTCTTTCAACCTGCCCAAGCTTGAGTGCACAGAGATCCCATATGATGCAGAATGTGCATGCCTTATCCTGCTCAGAAATGCTCCACGCATCAGCCTTGTGTAAAGAACTCCAGGCATAACGCGTCATAACTGCTGCTGAATTCTTCTTTGTTTATACCAGACTATGGAATTTTAATATCAAAATTACTCAAGCAGCTTCCACTTTCCATAATAGGAAAGGGAGGCCAGTCAAAAGACAGTGACCTCAAGAAAGGCCCATTTCAATGTAGGAGTCAAACAGCAACATCTGGCACTGACAGATACCAATAATTTGGGACAACATAATCAGATTCTGTTTTATTAATTTATCTCCCCCGTGCCTCTGTGAAAAGACTAGAGAAACCTGACCAGAGAGTTAAAGAGGGAAAAGCAAAATTAACCAGCCATAGTAAAACGGACAGGATGAATGGCATTCTGTCTTGCTCCCTGCCTGCCTGCTTTAATAATTTCCCAGCAAAACAGTGCATAATCTTATGATGCAAGAACATGTAACTATTCTCATCATTTCCTGCTGAGCTGTGCCTTTGTCTCAGCCCCTTCAACAGAACTGTAAAGGACACTCACAAAAATACTGCACCTGTATTTCTTCCCTACAGAAGCCAAAACCTTAACAGCTCCCTACTACCTCCAGACATGAGCAAAAGTTCTTAGGAAAACGGATTTCAACTGATGCCACTGTCTCTTATTGCTTTTGATTATATTAGAATCAAGATTTACTCCAATCAGGCTGACAGTTACTTATAATAAATCTGCCTTTCAAAACAAACAACTAGGGAAAAAACAAATGCAACAAACAAAAACCCACCAAAAAAGTAAACAAAACAAACCCCACAAAACAAACAAACCCCACAAAAAACTCACACCATTTTTGCATTGCTATCACTGAAATTTTTTTTTCTGCAATTAACTACTTCAGGGCTTCAGAACTATTTATCATTAAAATGCCTTTACTGGTTATTTTTTATTTCTGCAAGAACTCTAGAAGAACATATGCAGAGGAAAAGAAGGGAAGAGTAGAAAGTAACTGGCACTGATAGCAAAATTCAGACAGTAGTTCAATGAACATGAGAAACACCAAGACAATCTTACTTGTAACCAAATCCTTTGCAAGGAAAAGGAGACACACCTTGCTACGTCAATACTAAGGAACACGTAACTAGGTCCAAAATTCTCTGTTCACATCTGAACTTCTCATCAGGAAAGAGATGTGCCCTTCTGTACCAATCACAGTTTGGTAAAACATAAGCATTTTAGCAGTGTTCTATTAAATGTGGTTCCAAATGACCAGGCAGATAACTTTTTTTCCATTTTGAAAAGTGGAAACAAACCATTAAAATTAACATGTTTCATATGAATCGTAGAAACAGGCAATATGGTGAAAAAAATTAGCCTTCAGTTTAATTTCAAATACAAAATTTTATTTAAAACTTAATATGAGATAACTTCCTGTAAGTTTGCCTACCTTGAAGTATGTTTTAACTTTCTCCTGAAGAAACCTGGGATTTTCTTTAAGACACTGCCTGAATCGAGAGACTTTATCTGCAATCTTCAGAAGCTCCACTGGATCCCCATCTTGATTCCAGCACGAGGCTATGTACTGAATGGGAAAGAATAATTAGGTAAGCAGGAAAATCCATCTGCATTTCTCTAACTGACAGAATCCATGTTCCAAAACCACCTTAACGCTTATACTTGAATAGCAGACACAGAATGAGTAGTCCTAATGTAGCTGTAGAGGGGAAAATACTGTTCAGATAAAGGCTCTATTCTATCATCACCTGTGCCTTGTCCTCTCCATTCTCGCCTCTAATTTCACCATACCAAAACCATAACTTTTTAAATTATTACTCTTTTTTATTTTTTGCATAGCTGTGCATATCTGGAAATATATTGTAATATTCTTTAGTCCCTCACATTAAAATTAATTTTTCATTGCAAGAAAGAAGGAAAACAGAAACAGGTGGCAGAGACAAAGCAGTACATACATACTACAGTTTTGTATCAGATAGACTAAATGATTTATAGGAAGGTGACTCAAACATGTAAAGTATGTAAATTAGATGAGACTTTGGAGAAAGAAAATACTAAATAATCAGAAATATCTCCAAGATATTTATTTTTTAATTTGAGTTGGCTCAAATTACTATTGAAAGCTTTCCAAAACACTGTAAGTACAAGATACCAAAAGTTTCTCCATTTTCACTCTGTGTGAATGGGGAAAAAAACAAAAACAAAGTATAAAAATCCCAAGACGTATATTAAAAAAAAGCCTTTAAAAGGCTTTATACAGAGAAAAATGCATCATAATTGCCAAATCCACCTTCTTTTTTCTTATTTCTTTAATTACGAGCAGGTTCATAAGCCTTCAGCATTTCTCAATAATAACTATTTTTATCTATTCTGTGGAAATTTCCTAATATGACATAGAGCACAGTACTCTTTTAGAACATGCCTGAACTAATTCTTTTGAAATAAGAGTAGTCACTCCTTATTTGGGGCTGCTGTGAGGTCACTACAACAGTTCAGTCCTGGTTCTCAGTAGGCAGCCTTAAAGCTTAACCATGTACCTAAGAGCATTGTCCAAGCAGTTTTTGAACACTAACAGACTTGGGGCCATGACCACTTCTCTGGTGTCATGGTTCACCCCTGGCTGGCAGCTCAGCTCCACACAGCCACTCACTCTCTGTCCCTCACAGCTGGATGTGGGGGGAGAATCAGAAGGGTGAAAGTAAAGGAACTCACGTGTTGAAATAAATGCAGTTTAACAGGTAAAGCAAAAGCTGTGTGCAAGCAGAGTAAGCCAAGGAATTAATTCCCTGGGTAGGAAATGAATTCCCAGGGCATTCCCTGGCTTTCCATGGGCAGGCAATGTTCACCATCCCCAGGACAGCAGGTCTCCATGACATATACTGGTGACTTGGGAAGACAAACACCACTACTCCAAACGTCCCCTCCTTTCTTCTGCCCTCAGCTCTTACTGCTGAGCATGGTGTGGGACAACCCTTGGGTCATTTGGGGTCCAGCTGTCCCCTGGTGTCCCCTCCCAGTTCCCTGGCCATTGCCGGCTGCCTGGTTGGTGCAGTGGGGGGACAAGCAGAGAAGGCCTTGACACTGTGCCAACCCTGAGCAATAATGAAAAGACCTCTGTGTTATCAGTACAAACCCAGAAGACAGCCCCCTTCCAGCCACAGGGAAGAGATTTAACTATCCCAGCCACCTGGGAGAGCTTGTTCCAATGTCTGACCACCCTCTTGTGAACAGCTTTTTCCTAAAATCAAAACTGATGTCACCTAATCTTGACTTTCACAGTCCCACACAACATCCCTCAGACTGGAAAGATATGGATTTGATGGATGGACTACTGGATAAGGAATTGGCTGGAGGGTGACATCCAAGTTGCACTCCACTGGCCAATATCCAAAGGGAGATCAGTAACAAGCACTGCCTGTCTCTCAGGGGTCTGTACTGGGTCCAACACTATTCAAGACCTTTATTAATTACACAGCCAAGTGGCACTGAGGGCATTTGCAGCAGGTTTGCAGGTGAAACCAAGCTGAGAGCTGTGGTGGACACTGGTGGGAAGGGATGTCATCCAGAGGGACCTGGATAGGCCTGAGGAGTGCACCTACATGAACCTCATGAAGTTCAAACACGGCCAAGTGCAAAGTCCTGCACTGGGTCTGGGGCAATGACCCATAATCAGTACAAGTTTAGTGATTTAAGGTTTGAAAGCAGACCTGTACAGAAGGATATTGGGACTACTGGTAGGTGAGAATTGGATATGGGACCACAGTGTGTGCTCCCAGCCCAGGGAGCCAATTGTATCCTGGGATGCACCAAAATAATCAGGGCCAGCAGGGCAAAGGAGGTGATTCTGCCCCTCCATTCACTCCACTCCCATTAGACTCCACCTGAAGTACTACATCCAGCTCTGGGGCCTGCAGTGCAAGACAGACACTGACCTGTTAGAGTAGAACCACAAAAACGATCTAAGTGCTGGAACACCTCTCCTACAAAGGCTGAGAGACTTGAGGCTGTTCAGCCTGGAGGAAGAAGGGGCTTTGGAGAGACTTCACTGTGGCCTTTCAATATATGAAGGGGGTTTATAAGAAGACAGACTTTTTACACATCCTGTATAGACAGGACAAGCAGCAATGGTTTTAAACTGAAAGAGGACAGATTTAGATTGGACATAAAGAAGAAATTCTTTACTATAAGGGCAGTGAGACAGTGGAACAGGTTGCTGACAGAAGCTGTGGGTGCCCCATTCCCTGGATGTGTCTGAAGACCTGTCAAAAGTGCTCTGAGCAACTGAATTTAGTGGATGATGGCTCTGCTTACGGGAGGGAGGTTGGAACTGGATGATCTTCAAAGGTCTCTTCCAACCCACTCCATTCTATGATTCTACAATCACTTTAGTTAAAATAGGTCCCCATAACCAGGCCCTCTTCAAAGCCAGCTTCTAAAACGTTACTTCAGGGAAACAAACTGAAACAATCTCCTCTATGGGAGTATGAACACTAAATGCTTCAAGACTGGTCTTTAAAAGCAAGAAATATTCAAAAGCTTTCTTTTCTAGAATGAAGGCATAGCAGTTGAATCAATTTCAAGACTTAAAAATGTTGAGGGATAAAGTTATATTGCATAAGTATTTCATCAGATAAGATTACTCACAACATCTAAAAACATGCCAAAAAGTATCGACTATTAAAGTTAGGCATATTTTGCCAGATTTACCATGAAACAAGACAGGGACTTAAACATCCACAATATGCCTATCTGGCTGCATGGCCAACTGATTTCAAACAGCCTTTGTTTGTGCTCTCCCATTTACACATCTCTTCTTAATCCAGGGCTCTACTTCTTTGCCTAACTGTATCTATCTAGGAATGAAATCCTGCTCATGCAAAGAATATACATCACCTGATAGACAGCAGAAGAGCCACTGAGGAACTGAAGCTGCTGCAGAGCAGAAAGGAACAGAGGAGGATAAAGAATGAGTGGCTGCAGGACACCCTGATTTCCACAGTCACTGTGACTGCAAATACTGCACCTCACTCATTGCAAATATAAGATGACTTGCAGACTTCTTCAAGACAACATTCTGCCATGGAATGGATTTTCTGTAACAGTTTGGTATTAAAATTTGAGGCCAAGAATTGCATTAGTGTACATTTTCCCTTGTGAATCTAGAAATTAACTTACAGCAGTACAATCCTAAAGTCCATAGAAAAAATAGAGTCCTTCTATTTGGCTTTTAGAAAATACACAGGCATCTAGCCAAAACACACAGTTCCCAGAGCCAGTATGATATGCCCCTCACAGAAGTAACCAGTGCTACTGCAATCAAAGCTGCTATTCAGGCAAAGACAACAGGCTCACTGCCTGATTAACTCCTACAGTGGGAAGTTCACAGACAGTCTGACAGCTACTGAAAAGAAAGAAGAAAGATGCACACAATATGACAAAGGAAGAGCCCTTAAGTGAAAAGTTTTACATATCAGGAACCGACAAAAATGACCCTGTATTTTATAAAGACATAGGTAGTAGATTTTTTTAACTGTTCTTAAAAAAATAACATACACACAGACTTACAGATGTCAGGGCAAGTCCAAAACTCGTAGACTGATGCTTCAACTGTATTTCAATTTTGTGAAGTAGAGCTTCAATCCTATCTTCCTCAAATCCTTTCCTTTGGGAAAGGGTGAAGAAAGAAGGAAATCATATCCATTAACACTGATCACTTTAAGTGAAGTAATGAAAATGAATTATTAGATTGATAAAGGAAGCATTACAACATAACATCTTTCATACTGAATTGAAATTGGTATGAAATAATCTAATCATGTTGTGTCATTTACAGAAACTGAACTAACATCATTAAACTCCTGAAGGTTACACTGATGAGAACAAGCTACAATAAAGGAAGTAACAGACACAAGTTTTAAGAGTATTGAACAATATTACTTGTGCTTTTATTGTAATATAACTAGATTTTTAAGGCATGTTATTATATACAAGTCTGTATTATTACATGTCTACATATTATATTAACTAAGAGTATTCTTAAAAACTTAGCATTACTTACACAATAACTTCATCGACTGTTCTATCAATTATCTGCTTCACAGTAGCAATGTCTCTTTCAGCAATACCCTGCAGACCCACGCTGAAATAAGCTTCTCTTGTTGAGCCATTAAACCTAGAGTAAAACATAATCAACTCAGTGACAAGGACTAGAACATAAGCATTAAAGCTGCCAACAAAGGCAGGAGAAGGGAAAAAACACACGGTGTTTCAACATATACAAACACACAAGATTTTAAAAGCTAAATAGAAAGTAAAATAATTATCAAAGAGGCAAGAAATGGAACTTTAAAGCATTTTTTGTTCAATTCCAGTAGTAGTAGCCACTGTTAAGAAAACCTACAGCATATGGTTTTAGAGAAAGAAAAATAGCTACAGAAGTAAAGCTGGTATTTCCTGTTCATCTTCCCATTCATCTGTGATTTCTTTCAGGTAAAGAAGTCTCTCTTTTTAAGCTGAAAATTTTAGCTGCATGTAACACCAAACACACGCATTCTACTTAAGCAGGTGAGTGGAACAGTACTTCTAAAACAGTATTTGTAAAGTAAGTGGTTACAATGAAGTCTTCCATGTTTGCTGCAATTGTTATCAACTGTATTAAAAAAAATTATAACAGTTAAGACAATTTTGTCCAAGCTGTCAGGCAGAGTTAACCACAGAGCTCATCTTTAGAGAGACAAATTGGCATGTGCAGAAATACAGAACACCTAGCAGTTCAAACCAAAGCCAACAAACAAAAACCAATAGGTGTTCATGCACTTGTAACACCCTCTATTACACGTCTGAAAACTACAGAAGGAATTCAATGGCAGGCTCAGGAACTGGATTCTGCAATACTCATCTCTGGACTCAAACTTATTCTTGTAGATTCAGTGACTACAGTCACTAAGGCAAACTAAAGTCAGCTCACTGAACAGTTCAACTCTGTAACAATACAGCCAACAGTGAAAAGGACCAGCTAACAGAAAATACAACATAATCCCTACTTCGGTGCCTTAAGACAGATTTCTACTGCCATGTTCTGGAATATGAAGATGTCTATACGGTACTGGCATGCATGACACAGGACTTGCACAAAGCCAATTACTTCATGTATAGACAGGTCAAGCCAGGCAGAGTAAGACATTAAAATCACAGGTGAGCATAATAAGGTTTCTCACTCAAACACCTGAGAGAGTCACTGGAGAAAAAGGCATGATTTTTGTCATCCTCAAGTCTAAAAATCAGTCAGATGAATCATGCCTGGAAAGCATTTCCTTCTTTGTGCTGACAAAAAAGGCAAAATGTGATGAGCAGCCCAGCCCAAGCTCAGTGCAGACAATGTACCCACGCTCAGTCTGCAGTGCACAGCACGCTCAGGAAATCAGCTGGGAGCTCCAGCTGGAAGAAGTCTCATCTGAAATACCCTTTTGTAATGACCCTGAGATTAGCTCAGCCCGTTAGAGCATGGTGCTAATACCACTGAAGTGATGGGTTCAATCCCTGTATGGGCCGTTTACTTAAGAGCTGGCGTTGATGATCCTTGTGGGTCCCTTCCAACTAAAGATATTTTGTGCAATATTCTATACTGAGGTGATGGCAAGTTAACAGCACCTGGTTGCACAAAGGCACATTTGTGACAAACCTACCTACTACTAAACCACTGAAATAAAGCAATAAAAGCAACATGATTACAGAGAAGAGCTCACAAACACTTCTGAGTAATACTTAAACGTCCAGGATGAAACACCCATGTAAATTAAGGCACTGAAGGTATTCCATATTTTATTCCATCTGTCCATTTTTATGGTTTATAAGCTGTAAACAATACAACTTTGATTAAACCAACTTAGCTTCTATCCAAGCACTCTGACGAGCCAAAAGTTACACCTGAGAATGCTCTGCAGCTCACCAGGAGAAACTCTTACGATGTTTTAATATTAAAATAAGATTACTCTGGTGTAAATTGCCTGTATAAGAGATGAGCTCTTCCAATTTAAAAGTACCTTTTAGGTTTTCTAACATTGCTTATAGTGATTAAATGTGAAATCCAACACTTACCCAACATCAGGAGAAAAATCCGTACCAACGCCAGACTCAATTAAGGCTTTGTAAAAAGGAGAATTCGGCCCATCAACCAACAGTGAAGACAACAGGCTTAGGGTGAATGTTTCAAAAGTGTCTGTAATACTGAAGAAAAACTATTAGCTCTTAAAAACCGTATGTGACACCCAGTATCACTGAGTCCATTACAAAAGAACTAGAAATCAAAGGCAGAGAGAGCAAGGGAGAAATAATTGTCAGCTGTGAACCCTGCATCAGACCTTAGCAGAACAGGAGGGCTCTGCATCTTTCACTTGTTATACCTACCAGGAAAGCAATTTAAATTGGGCTGCAAGGGGAGATAAGTAGCAGGGTCATACAGATGAGCTTGCACGTGGCAGGGAATTGAAAGGAAGACAATGTTTCAGATGTCTTATCCACTGAATAGTTCTGTAAAGTAACACCTGATTTTTCTTGTGTCTATCCACTAAAGCAAATTATTCAGCAATTAAACTTCTATTTACTAAAGCAGGATTTATATATTTTTCCTTGGCATTATTTTCTTTAGAGATGACATTTATCAAGAGGGACTGGGGACAAGAAACATGCCTGCACCTTGCTTAAAGACCTAAAGGAACCTTTTATTCAGAATTTCATTTTTATATACTTACTCTGTCAACAAGTAGCTGACGCTGACAGTGGTCTGCTTGGAAGGATCAGCAGCAAAGGAATCTAAGCCACATGTTACCCTGTGTTCTCTCTATATAGTACAATAAATGATACACATTAAACTCAGAGCATAAGTTACAAACAAAAAACTACTTCCATCTTCATAGCATCATCTTTCCAATTATTTAAAATAATTTTACAGATGCTCGTGAATAAATTCAAGATCCATGAGCAAATACACAAACACACATTATCTTGAAAAATATGAGTGGCATCTCAATTTTTAAAAGTGGACAATACTGGAGAGGCTGAAGAAAGTCTGGCCATAAGTAACGTTCTGAGCTGTTTCTGAAAGAAATATTTATACCTCTGGACAAGCTAGGGAGGAAGAGAACATGAAACTTATTTTTGACACCAATGTTTGGGAGATTAAATACCATTAGAAAGCATATTTCCTGACACGAAGTATCAGTATTTCTTTCATTATCCCTAAACGCTTCCCATTAATAAGTACTTCAGTGCTTCAAATGACAAGGGACTTGAAAATTGGAAATAAGAGAAACAATCAACTGCGGGCAATCATTATATTACTGAAACTCAAAAGTAACTGTAGTCTGTCCCCCATGAAACCAAGAATAGAAACACTTCAGCCCACTTACACAATTCTAAAGAAAAGAGTAACTCCAGAAGGTTAGTTTAAAATATTAACCTGGGGGGGTTTTGGGTTTAGTGATTTTTGTTTGTTGGTTTTACTTACAGGCTTCTCCCAGAGCTTCTGTTTTGGGATGTCAGTATTTGATTCAATTCTTTCAAATTTTACCAATGCTTCCTCATGTATTTGCTTCAGATGTTGCTCCAGTGGAAAATTACCATAAGTGAAAAATCTGCATTTCAAATAAAATATTGGGATTAAGCATTTGATTTAATATGAAATTTAGAGTAGCTACTTGTATTACACTCTGAATGTCATATGCTTTCCAGTAATTCTGTTACATCTGGATTGGAAAATTGTTTGGTGGTTCTTCAATCTACGCAACAGATATAAAACCCACAGATCTCTTGATAAACTTCCACATTTCTCAGCTTGTGGGCCACAAAACACCTTTTCATTACACTCAGTTTTATTATGTTCAAATTTGTTCAGTCACAGGAATACACAATGTTCCAGAAAAAAAATATTAGTAATTGAAGCCAGAAACCAGTGCTCCTAAGTTTCAGAAGACAAAATTCTTATGGTCTTCACACTTGAAGTGTAAGATAAAATGATTCATGTCCTAGGTTCTGTCTGTACATAAAACATGGTTGGGTTCCATGGGTCACTCCACCAAACACATTCCCATACCTAGAAGACTTCCACTGGACCAAATATGAGAACAAGCTATGCCTCAGGTAAATCTCATCCCCTGATTAAAATCTCAGCAGAATACTTGGGATGATGAGAAAAATCAACAGATTGTAAATTCACTGCCATGACACAAGCTGATGTTCCGCAAGTGAATTAATCAGAATAACAGATTGACTACAAAATTAGTACAGAAGAAAGAATTATTTTCCTGCATGTAATTTTCAAACTGATTTCCAGTTTAAATACCTTATTAATACCAACCAAATCAGTACCTGAATCAAATGAGTATCAATTATTTAGAACTCACTACAGTAATATGCGATGCAGGAAGAAATAAAATTATTCACTTGTAACTTCTAACTTAATCTGTGTTACTCAAAGAGGACAGGAACCCTTAGATAAATCTATGTTACTTGTATCTTAACTCCCTAACATTATTGCTAAATACTTATTAGTATGCTCCTTTTTCCCCCAGCTCATATGAGTTCAGGTCAATCAATCCCCAAAACACATCCATATGATCAGGCAAACAGACGCACTTGAGAAAAATCAGGCACCTTTCTTTCCTGCTTTCAATTCACTCTTCACTGCTCTTTCTAGAAAGAAATTCCTTGCTTCCATGCTGGTCTAGCTGCTGTAGAGCACAGGCTGTTATCTTTGTTGCTGGTCACGTGGATAAAAACACCATGCTTCTGGTTTTCTCCTCACAAAAACACAAACAAAGCACTAATCCAATAACCCAGGAAGTTAGTCACCAATCTCACATACCTGGAATTGCTTGGATGGTAATGTGTGGCATGGAACTGCTTAAGCTGCTCCCATGTAAGGTCAGGAATACATAATGGATCTCCACCAGAAATCACACCGTAAGTGTGATCAGGAAGGATTTTGTTCTGCAGGTGTTGTGCAAATATCCTCTCATTATCTGTCTTAATAGGAAAACACCACATTTCAGTGAAAGCCATCAAAACACATTTTAAAGACAAAGGTGCTCAATAACAAGATCTCAGAGCTCTAACTTACACAATCTCCTCACATAAGCATGCAGACCCATGTACTTCAATAGAACTAGTTATGTTTCCATGCTAATGTAAGAGTATTTTGCAATAAAATCCATTAACAAGGCACCTTTCTACATATAAACAAACTTTTGACAGGCTAACTTTAAAAAACAAAAAATCTATGCAAGTGTTGACTTTACTGAGAACCTAAATTTTCAAAAGGAGGAACAGGAATCTCTGGTGCAATAATGCCATTGATAATCTACAGCTGAAGCGACTTCATCATCTGTAAGAACTTAAACCAAACATCCACAAAACTTACAAATGCCCCTTTCATTTCATTAAAAACGACTCCTTTGAAGACTAGAGGTGTTTGAGGATCAGCTGGGTTCTCATGTTCTAACCTCCAACCTTCTTGCCTGAAAAATTAATAACAGCAAGTGTTGAGAGTTTGAAGGTTTTGTTGACTGGGGGGGGCTTTTTCTTCAAATTTAAGGTTTGCATACAGCTCAAATTGTCTTACCAGAAATCTAGCTGACGTAAACATGGAAAGAAAGCTGCATCCAAGTACACCGACAGGAGATTCTGAAAGTCCTTGGGATTTTGTGTTGAAAATGGATAGAGCGTGTAATCACTAGCTGCATATAAATAAATGTAAAAATAATCAGAATTTTAGAAAGTCTAAGATGCATTTTGCCCTTGTTGACTTTTAATTTCTCATCCATCTAAATAACTGGAAGAAATGTACTAAAGGAAATGTATTTTTGCTGAGGAATACACATATCTAACACTGCAGCTATTTTACCATGAAAACTTTGCTTTAGCCATCTATCCATAAAAATAATTAAATGTATTTTTGTGTACTATAGAGCTCCAGCTCTGCAACCAACAAATGAACAAGACTTATTTTGCTGTCTTGCACTGTTAGCTTTTTAATATCTCACAACATTCACACCCAATAATAATGGCTCCCCAAAGCCAAATTAAGGAGAGCCACCAGACAGCTCTACTGCAATAAAACCTCATGCATTTTAAGTACAGTATTTAAGTATTATTTTAAGTTAAGTATTATTTCCTTTGGACTTACCTGTGAATGCATTCATAAAAGTGGACAGTGATCTGTTTAACATTTTAAAGAAGGGATCTCTGCAGGGATACTTTTGGGAACCACACAGCACCGTGTGCTCCAGAATATGTGGGACCCCGGTGCTGTCCATTGGAGTGGTTCGGAATTGGATACTGCAAGAGAGAGCACGGAGAGGGATGCAGTCATTTGGGAAAAGTGCACCCATTCCTACCTGCACCTGTGATTTCTGGGAGCATCACCACTGGCTAACAGCAAACATGGCATACACCAGGATGCAGATTTTGAGTTCTTCAGACTCCTGAGTGCTCAGCAATCTTTTTCAGAGGGTGTACAGCCTCTGCACTTCTATTTCTGGAGTTAGTACAGAAGTTTTCAGCACCCGAATAAACATATTCATTTTTACCCAAAAGGCTCAAATAAAAATCTGGAAGGTTATGGTTGCATAACCTGAACGTTTTCAAGGCAGGAACTGGACCTGAATTAAACACTGACCCTGTTTTGAGCACCAGACTGAACAACGTACTTCATGATATCTCTTCCAACCTGAAAAATTCTAAGCAGCCCTACAAAGGAAATACTGTCCTCCCTGTTAGCACAGAATAACCCAGCCATGATGCTAGATTACAAGTGAAAAAACACAAAGTGATGTGGAGATTGAATTTGTAATACCTATATTAACGTCTTACCTGAACAGATTATTGGAGTCCTCCCGAGCCACATGTAAATACCTGGCTCCTGTGCCATCATGACTAAGCTTCACTGCAGTCAGGAACAGCTCAGGAACAGCTGTCACCTGCATTGGAAGAAAACATCGGTATTGCAGGATGACTTCAACTAGGTCAAATGAATTGTGCATGCTATAGGAATTACAGTTTGTTGATCCTATATATAATAGTGGATTATAGTATTAATAAATTAAATAATTTTTTGCTCCTGTGGTTTGAGGGAATAACTATGCAAATGGAAAATAAAACTTAAATTAAATTTATAACCCAAGGAAAGTATACTACCATCAAAGAACCATACTCTTACAGTACAGGTAAAAATTCAATCAGAAATACAAAAAGAAAAGGCATATATTCAAATGTCAATGGCTAGAGCAGCAAAAGAAAAAGGAAGGATTCTATTATACCACTAGGTCTAATGTCACTAGTTCTCACAAATAACTTTTACTCTCTGCTCCTGCTTTTTGCTTTAAAAAAGTTAAAAAAAAAAAAATTCCATATATTTCTATGGCAGGTTTTCAACAAAGGTATTAAAAGCAGTTTAGAAGATTAAATATTACTCGAATGTGTTTAAAAAAAGCATATTCAGAGAGTGCAGTTCCGTTATCTGTCAGGACATTTAGAAGGCCACACCAAAAGGTCACATCTGCAGCAGACATACAAGCTCATGGGGTGCATTATTTACTCTAGAATTACTCTCCGATAAGAATACGTATTAACGGCACCTAAAACATCTGTTTGCAGAGACGTACCTACAAGGAACTCCTGTATCTTTTTTATGACTGACCACCCAAAGCACCTATTTAACGTGCAGACGCCTGGCCTCACCCAGGCGCCTTCCAAGCACGGAGAAGTTTACGTACAAACAGAGGGAAGGGCAGCGGCGGCCGACGCTCACCTGCTTCACGGTGAAGCCGTGGATCTGCTCGCCCACCCGGTACTGCAGCGCTCTCTCGTTCGCGGCGATGCTCTTCCACCTCCACGCCCTCCGACTCAGGGACCTGGAACGACATCATTCGCTCTGAACCAACGCGCTCCCGCCGCCGCCGCCACCGACCCCGGCGCTCCAGCGAGGCTTCCCCGGGGAGCAGGGCCCTGTGCCCGGCCCGGGCAGGGGCTCGCAGCTCCGCGTCCCTCGGCCTGCGCTGCCCCGGCCCCTGGCGCTCGGCCGAGGCTCCCCGCCCGCTCACCGGCCGCGGCCCAGCAGCCTCTGGTAGCGGCTCCACATGTCTGCGCTGGGCCAAGCCCGCCGGGTCGCACGGCGGAGCACAGCGGGGACCAGCGCAGGCGCTGCCGCCCCGCCCGCATTGGCGGCGGCCGCGCAGCTCCGCCCGCTCCGAGCCGAGCCGCCCCAGCCGGGCGGAGCCGCCCGCGCTGCGGCCGAGCGCTGGGGCGGCGCGGCTGGTCTGGTCTCGCATGCCGGTCTGTCGGCTGCGTTTGCGTCTTTGGGCAGGGTTGGCCTGACGTAACTGGGGAATCTCTTGGAAATGTCTTTGCGTTGTTCACGAAGTTCTCAGGAAAATCGAAAGCTCGGTTGGTTGTAAAAGGAACGACCTTGGCGCAGAGCTTATTGTTTGCTTTTCCAAATGAAAAAAAAACAAACGAAACAAAACACAATATATGAGATCTCTGTATTCCAAGGGATGCATCGCTGCTCGCCCATGCCTTGACAGTGCATCTATATGTTAATGCAAAGACTTGGCGAGGGAAATGGGCAAGGTCAGAAGCAGAAAGTCGGGAACTAAAGCCACTTTAGTGACCTGTGGCTGTGCCTGGGTGTGCAGAGCCCTGTGTGTGTGCAGAGCCCTGTGTGTGCGTGTGTGTGTGTGTGTGTGTGGAGAGCCCCTGTGTGTATGCAGAGCCCTGTGTGTTTGCAGTGCACTTGTGTTTGCAAATCCCTGTGTGTCCAGAGTCCTTCCATCCACTGAAAACCTCTGCACAGGGGCTGCATGGTCCAGAAAGGCTTGGAAACATCCATGCCAATGTGATGGGACCTCATTGGATTTCATACCCACCAGGAAAGTGCTTGCAAGTGCCTGGGCTTTTATTTTTTCCGTTTTGTAAATGAATAGGATTTTGAGATAGTAACTTGAAATTTGATTTCATACTGCGCGTTCATGATCTTGCCCAGAAAGACAGCACCTATAAAGTATGGCCACCAAATTGCCAATCCCTTGTTCCTTGATATAAGATCCTGGTTATCTGATTTATATGTAAGAAGCCTGGTGCCAAATGAGTACATGGGATTTTAAATGCAGTAAAGGGCTGGTGCTTGGCATGTCTCATGCCACTTGTCCTCAATTCTTCAGCTATGATGTTAACCACAAAAAAAGAATCCTAACCAAACCAAGCCAAAACAAAATTTAAGTATGTCAGGAATTTTTGTGTCTACTCTCTCTAATCTCTTCCTCCTTTTCTCTTTCCTGCCTCCAGCTGCTGCTGCGCTTAGTCACTGTGGGGATTTTATCACCCTCTAGTGACTCTGGATGCACTTCAGTCCTCCTGCTCCTGCTGCTCACACGCTGTCCTAGGTCACATCTGCCATCCTCCAATGGCCACATGGCTCCTGATTGCTCCAAGACTTTTCATTTTCTCTGATTGCCTCATTTGTGTTTTCAATGTAATTTTCAATTTCATTAATTTTTAAATTAAATAAAAAAGCCAATAACTTGCCATAGTAAAGTCTGGATGTTGTGCATTAACCTATATAACCTGTCACCTACCTTAATTACTTATCTTTCATGCTTTGTTAAAGTTAGTGAAAAGATCCAGTAGCTCACGTAAAGCTTAGATCCTGGCTACTAGCAAATGCAATTTGTTTGTTACCTATTTTCATTATACCTGATTTATTTCCTGCCTTCTACCAATTTACCTCCTCTTCGTGCTATTTTTCTGTATTTGTTTCAGATTAGGTTCAAATCATACCTCTTTCATAGGATCTACTTTCAGTATATGTTTCTCTTCAGTATGTGTTTCTCTTCAGTATATGTTTTAGCATATGTTTCCAGAAGTTATGCCTAATGCCGTGAAGAACCAGTCGTGATAGGAACTTCAAGATTTTTTCAAATTAAAACCAAACAATGATGTAAACATACAATGAAAATGTTCTCAAAAGAATGAACATAAATAAAAAAGTATTTCTGAGCCTTGTATAGAACCATGAGTTTGCACTGCATGTTTTAGTTTTCAAATATTTCTAAATGTTTTCATATGTTTATGTTTTATTACTGGTTGCAACAAGGTTAATTTGCAGCAATTTTTGTATTCAAGGCTGTACTGTTGTTTCTGTTGACTGTTCAGTTCCTTCATTTTACTAACAGTTTCCTAATCTGACCATAAGCTACTGTCTCTCTCTACAGATTTCTTGTCATCAATATTTAGTTTCTTCATGGCTTATAACATTCATCTTAATGGAACATCAGGCTGGCATTCTGCTGCAGACATTTATTTACTTTTAGTTGATGTTTATATTGGAAGGATGATTTTCTGGCTGTCTGTTTTCATATCACCGACATAGCGTTTGACAGGCAACCTTTCACAAACTTAACCAGTCTGAACAAGCAGAGTTTCAAAATACATCAAACATAATTCCTAAACTTAATTAGAAGATGGAAGTCTTTTATATGATCCCTTAGACAACTTTTAAATAAAAAATAAATTATTTTTTCTTTCTTCTGCTATTGTCTCTGGTATGCTTTTTACATCAAAGCTTTTCTTCTGTGAAACAAAACAGAAACTGGTATGTTACGCTACTTTTTTTTTTTTTTCCCATTCTCTTTGTGTAAGATTTCTGGTGATAATGTAAGAGTAGTATGTTATATTCTTTGTGAAGTATAGTCACATACATATATATGTAACATGACTTTTGCATCTTAAGAAAAACATAATTCAGAAAAACCACTGGCATGTGAAAATATAGCAGGTTTAAGATTAGTTTTGTTGACTTGTCTTGATAAATGGCATAAAACCATTTTGATTACCATGACCAGATTTTGCTTTCAGTTATTTAGCGACAAATTCTATATAACTGCAATTGCGTCAAATGAGCATTTCCAATGGTGAGAATGAGATGATAATTCAATTCTCAGTGTTTGAGTAGAGAGATACTTTTGCTTAGTATTATTTTCTTTCAAAAGATTTTGTTTTCTATCACATGTTTATCTGAATTTGATATTTAAAAAGTCCCATGCCTACACAAGCTGTTTCTTTTAAAAAATTCAATGTAATCTGTTCAGGAATGGAAATGCTATTTTGTGTTTAACTAAGAAGTGCCGTTCTTTATCGTCTGCAACAGAGGTTGGTCCCTCCCACTTGACAAATGTATTTTATATTCATAGAAAATGAGGCCCAAAGTTTGCCAAGTTAAAATAACCTGAAAAAGAGAGAGATTCTCTGCCTACCAGCCCTTTTCTGAAGGCCATGAGCCAAGGCTCTCTTCCTGAGTGAAGGGGCTCATGACAATGGTGTTAGCTGGTAGGTTGAGAATGACCTTTAGCATCCCAGATGTCAGCCCTTCTCTATCCCAGTTCCCTGCAATCACCACTCATCACCTTACTGAGAGAGTCTGCTAATAGCAGGTATTTGAGAGGATGAGAGCATGATCCCAGCTCAGCTGTACCTTGAGCAAGACCGAACTCTACCCTTTGCTTATGTATCAGGTTTTTTTCTGGAATTTACCATAGAATCATAGAACAGTTTGTGTTGGAAGGGACCTTAATTATCATCTAATTCCAACACCCTCTGCCAAGAGCAGGGTCGTCTTCCCCTGTGCCCAAAGCTTCATCCAACCTAGCCTTGAACACTTCCAGGGATGGGGCTTCCACAGCTGCACTGGGAAATCCACATCAGGGCCTCACCACCCTCATAATAAGGAGCTTTTTCCTAAAATGTAATCTAAACTTGCCCTCTTTCAGTTTAAGGCCATTACCTTTTGTCATACCTCTACATGCCTTTACAAAAAGCTCTTCTCTAGCTTTCTTGTAGACTCCCTTTAGGAATGTTCATTCCTTTCTTTAAGTGCATTCTCTTCAAAACCTCAGTAAGCCAAGGATTTCATATTAAAATTGTCAGACAACATTTAGTGGAGCACTGAAATCAGTATTTTACAAAGCCATGTGGAGAGGAACCCCATGCCTCAGCGCACCTTTTCATTTACCCTGTCTATATTTTTTTCCAGACAAGTGTGCAAGAGGCAGAGACAGAAGCTGATGGTTGTACTGCTGATGCTTTTCTTCTTCCTTCCTAATTTCACAAGTGTCTTTTTAGCCTGAAACTTAGAATTTGGGGCATTCCCAGGGATTGTCTGCCTGCTAGCAGCCTCCTGTCTGCAGCATTTGAAAGATTATGAAACAAATATGTGTTAAAGAGAGGAGAATGTTCCCCCCAAGGATTTTGCAGTAGAAATCAGAATGAAAACAAAGCCAAATGTTTAGGGTGGTGATTTTTGTACAATTTATTTTAGGAGATCCCATAAGGTGGAAATAGGCTTTGCACTGGGCTAGGTGACCCCATGCAGGACTGCAGCTGACACGTGCAGACTCTGCTTTGTGCTGTCCAGTCAGAGAACAGGGTACTGCCATTGCCACAGTGCCGGTAGGTTTGTTCCAAAACAGTGATTTGAAAGAAGGAAAAAAGGAAATACATGTGCTTTACTAAATGCCTGGATGATGTAGTACATCAGAAGTGCTTCTGTGTTTTAGGGTTATTGTCAGCAGACCAGAATATCTGGTTAGGGTCAAAACAAAAGCCTTACTTAATAGTTTACATTTCAAATAATTTTATTACCCTCTTTAAAAATCTCAAGATATTAACTTAATTTTAATATTAATTAGAATATTTTGATCACTTCTTCCACTAACGAGTAGTGTGGCAGTGAGGAATTCAGGGACAGGAAGGTAAAGGGACAATGAGGGTTTGGGTCAAGGTTGACAAAAATTACGTGGTCCTGTAATTTTATGCATACATGTAAGTGAGGTCACATATAGTCATATAAATTTTTTTTTGCAGAAAACAGGATACTATGACAGAGTAAATGGAAAACATTGCTACAGAATATCACAAATGTAGAAGTGGAGAGTTGCTGAACACCTCGGTTTCTCAGGAGTTAAGCAGAACTTTGCACAACTTGAATGCTGCCTCCAAATTGCAATTTAGTGCTGTATTCAAATTCTTTATGAGTCCCTTATTAACAATGGCAACTGAAGGAGTATTATTCTGTTTGGAAGGACCTTTCTTGGCTGGTTGCTTATAAGAAATTCCCAGAAATATTCTGCTCTGTGGTTTGCCTATTCTTACCAGACTTTTCATTTGTCCTTTTAGAAATGTTTTGGGCATATCTCCACTTAACATTAGTAATGTTACTTGCTGTGGGGAGGTAGCTCTAACATAGATTATCATGAGTTAAACCAAAGTCCATGTTTTTCAACAGAAAAAAAACCAAAAGCCTCACTGATGAGAAATTTCACTGTTGTTGTCACATACCTGTTCATAAACTATAGTCCACAACACCAAGAAGAGGATAAACATATTCTCCATACTTCAGAGAGATCTAGATTTTATGAATTTTCTTTTAACCTTTGTTGGCTAACTTTTTTGGATTGTATCTAATTTCTCAGCTTCTTTGTTGAACCACAGTGAGACAAGCCAGGGTAGAGATTAATATTGTGCAGATGTAGTCTCGCACATAACTCTTAACAAGGTTCATCAGTCTTGCTCCTGTCACCCTGCTGACAGAGAGCCTTTATTAAGTCCTTAGCAGTGCAGATACAAAAATAGCACAGCTGCAGGCCAAAGCAAATTCTTTGTGTGGGAATAACAATGTCTGCATAAAGGAGTTGTGGAGTTCATGCTAAAAACTTCATTTTCAAAGCTACCTCACTGCTTAGATCCACTAAACCACATTCTAGACCCTGTGAAGGTGTAGTAATGGAAAAAAATGTGGAACACTTGCCTGAGTTTACTATAAATGAAACATTTATTGAGGACAGGTAAGATCTGGTCCATATTTGATGCTGTCCAGAGTAGATGGAAAATTGCTCTACATTCATTTATGTTTCAACTGCCACACTCTGGAAATAATTTTTTCATGTTATCTCTTACCTTTCATTTTGGGAGGAGGACTGAAAGGAGAGAAAAAGTATTTAATCCTCCCATTTCTTGCAATTTTTCATACTTAAGTGTCAAAGTTACAGGTTGATTCCATGATGGAAAGCATCTTCAACTGCAAAGCCAGAGAAGGCTGTGTGAATTAAGACACTTGGCCCTTGGGCTCCTCAGGCCACTATGGGGCCCTACAATGTAACTGAGGAGAGGGAATTTCATTTTAAACTACCAAAATAGTGAGAGAGCTGTAACACAGCTTACTGGGGCAGTGTTTTTATAATACAAAACTGTGCTTCATCCCTCTGTGTGTGGAAAAAGGGCCTTGAAGGAATCTGAAGTGCAAATCCCTGGCATTAAGTTGATGGGTTGTGTAAGGTGATGGCAGCCTAGCCCAGTAAAATCCTGTTCCAGTTGCCTTTTAGAAAAGGTTTTTGAGCAACTTATCCACATAATTTTTCCAGGCTTCATTTCAGGACTAGGTTATTCACTTCAAAAGCCTGAGACTGAATTAATGTTTATATGAGCTGAACCACTAGGGGATGGTACTGCCAGAGTCTGTACTCCAATAGCCAGAGGAACAATTCCTTACTGATCTTCAGCTTTCCTTCTTATGTTTGAACACATAGTGTACTCAGCTGAGTGAATTCTGACATGCTGAAGTAGCAGTGACAGTAAAAATCCCATATTTGCACCTGTGACTACTTAAGGTATCAGAAGTTTGCCATGTGAAGAGACAGGTGCTTACATAAGTTGTGTACATGACATTGAAGTAAAGCCATCCCCCTTTATCTGTCCCCATATTGCAGCGTTGTCAAAGCCTCTCATCCCTACTCTGATTTTTCATTTCCTGTGCTGGCAATGTAAAATCATAGAATCTTTCAGTTTGGAAAAGACCTTTAAGATTATCAAGTCCAACCATTACCCTCACACTGCCAAGTCCACCACCAAACAGTGTCCCAAAGCAGTTTATCTGACATCTTTTAAATTCCTTCAGGACTGGTGACTCAACCACTTCTTTGTTCCAGTGATTGACAACCATTTCCATTAAAACTGAACGCAGGATTCAAGGTGCAGCCTCACCAGTGTGGAGTACAGGAGAACGATAACTTAAGCTCAGTTTTGCTGGCCACACAAGTTGTGCTGGATTTGACGGAGGTAGAATTGTCTTCATAGGGGCGGGTATGGGGCTATATTTTGGATTTTCTAACACAGGGTTGATAATTTAGCGATGTTGAGCAGGGCTCACACTGAGCCAAGGTTTTTCTGCTTTTCATACAGAGCCACAGTGGGCAGCAGGCTGGGGGTGCCTGGGAGGAGACACAGCCAGGACAGGTGACCCCAACTGATCAAAGGGATGTTCCAGACCATGTGACATCATGTCAGTGTATAAACTGGGGGGAAGAAGGAGGAAAGAGGGGAAAGTTTGGAGTGATGGGGTTTGTCTTCCCAAATCACTATTATGTGTTATGGGGCCCTGGTCTCCACTGCCTGCCATGGGAAGCAGTGAATTAATTCCTTGTTTTTCTTTCCTTTGTTTTTGCTTTACCTGAGTATTTATCTCAACCCACAAGTTTTACCCTTTTGATTTGCTCCCCCATCGCACTGGTGGGACAGTGAGTGAGCAGCTGTGTGGGGTTTGGTTATTGGCTGGGGTGAAACCACAACACAAACCATGATGCCATTGGCCTTCTTGGCTACCTGAGTACCATGTAGGCCACCTGGGCGACCATATGCTGTAGCTGGAGTGATACATGGGCAGAGTGCTCAGCAAACTGAGCATGTAAGGGATAGGCTCTTCCTGCTTTTCCCTCATCTGAGCACTCAGCTTTTCTGTTGCTCCTCTTGTCTCTTTAAAGAAAACATGGAATCTAATATCCCTGGGACTTCTGCTCTCATCAGGTTCCACTGCAGTTGGTTGGCAGAGGAGAGGGGAACTCAGTGATAGGCAGGAAAAGCATGAGCTGCAAGTTTAATTTTCTTAGCAAACCAAGATGTACAAAGGATATCCAGTTAAAGTAATCAAAACATTCTCCAGTTCACTGACTCTTTCTGAAAAGCAAGGCATGTTATATTCCAAGTAGTACTTTTTTTTTTTTTTTTTTGTACTGGGTCTTAAACAGCTGTTTAAAGTGCAGCACAAAATGCAACTTGACTTACACTTTATTATTGTAAACAAATGCTAAGCAGAAACCATCTGTACCTTCTACTGTTAATGTCTACATGGTGCTGCAGTTGGCCAGCTCTTATAAACACATTGTAGACACGAGACACAATTTCAAGTCTTGTTAAATGTCTTTTTTGTGTCATCATTTTGTGCCATTAAAATTAAACTTTAAAATGCGAGTCTTTGTTCTGAAGATTTGGAGTCAAAACACTTCAGAAATGTTGATGGTTGTGCATATTTTTTTTTTAAATCTGCTCAAAACCCTTGTTTTCAGTTAATCCTCAAGACTCATGGGTCAAACAATTTCTGCTAATTTACATATGCCATAGTGAGCCATATACTGCAATAAATAGCATTTCATGAAGCACAAACCAGTGCAATATTGCCCCATGGCTTTTGTTCTTTATGGTGGTTTCTCCATAGCTGTACAGTGGCAGCTGACTGGAAGGAGAGCTGCACAAGTATTGCTACCACCAGAAAATCATCCTTCTGACAGACAGCTGCAGCTTCTGCAATCCTTGAGTTTCAGGCAGGGTACAAGCATTCCAGTAAATCTCCTGGGAATCTCCTCACCTAGGTAAGGTTGCAGAACCGAGGCAGGGTTTTTATCATACACATTTCACTTCTACTTACAGTTTTCAGGACATGTAAGTCTCTCTCTTTGAATAATCCATAAAGTCTTCAAATAAGCAATGTGACCTAATCTGCTGAATGATCTCATGCTTTGTCAGATGTAAAATATTATCCAAAGTGAATGAAATGAGATTATTTGAAGTTTTGAAAGGATGTCTCTGAAATGTATGAACATATTTGTTTCATCTTCCACATGTAACCCAAATAAAGAGCCCATTATGATGTACTCCACATAGTATACAGTTCATTATGTTCAGCAACATGTCTCTCCCTCCGTGTATTAAAGCAAAGTATTCTCTTTCATCTCTGTTCCTGATAAAGACCTGCCACCTTTTACTGCTTAATAATTGAAGGCAGCCTGCTACAGAAGCTTAGTGCTGGATGACTGCCTGCAACAATAATATGAAAATTGAGTTAGTATTTTTGATGGCTTTAGTAGTTATTAAAACTGAGGACTGTGTGTCTTGACTCCAGGAATCTTTTAACTTTGCCACTGACTTACAAAAAGAAACCCTGACCTTGCTAAGGTTGATGGTGACTTCTGCATCACTATAATCTCTACTTCAGTCATCAAGTCCCTCATTCTCACTATTTCTCACAGGAATCATGATTAAAGGTTGCTGTTCTTATCTGTTTTATGTATAATAGGATTACCTTAATCGATCAGTAGGACTCAGGAACAATATTAATTTCTTCGTTAGAATCATATAACATCGATGTGTTGACATATGTAGGTGAAACTTCTGGAGTTCCAGGAAAGTTGGCATACTTTTTACAGAAATGCAAATTTATTTGTATATATTTGAAATTCAAATATATGTTGCTGTTAATCCTTCATTATGACTTTCAAAACAAGGCAATTTTCTGAAATACTTATTTTGCATAAATGGATTTCCTAAACAAATGGATCTAGTTTGAAGACAGGCTTCTAAGTCTCCTCTGTGGTGATTTCATACATTTTGAAAACTTTGGAGGTTTTTTGGTGTTAGTTTGCTTGGCAGCATGAAAAGTAATTCAGTATTGAATCTTTCAAGAGCAGAAAATTCTCTAAAGCTTGCTTTTTGCTCATTTTGACCAAAATCATAGCAAAACCAGTGTTAAAAGAACTTGTGATGTTAGCTTTGTAGCTACAGCCTCCTGCATTGTTAAAATAAACAAATTAGGAGCATTTCAGTGTGGATTTCATCCATATGTATGTGGAATGTCCATGTCACTCAGCTTTCTATCCATTTGCAATGTCATCTCCCATTTCTTTCACAAACAAATGGAGAATGAAGAGGATGTGAAAAAAATAGTGATCAAATTAAGGACCACTCTGCAAACAGGGTCAGCACAGCAAGGCTTCAGTTACAGGTTTGTCCTTTCATTTTATCAGGAGAAATTGGGCTGAACTACGACTAATGGGTATGTAGTCACAAACAGAAAAAATCCAGCATGAAGTTGTGAGGCTATAACAAAAGGGAACTAAAAAGAGATTGGAAGACTCTAATTAAAAAATGTGTAGCTAGAAATATTGAATCCTTGGAGCCTCCAAATCTTACTGTCAATAACACATACATAATATTTTTCACTTTACCCATTTTATATAATTCACATTTCTCTACTTAGCCAGTATGAAAAACACACTCTGTTTCTGGAGCATCAAATATCATTTTTTAATTTTCCCTGTAAGATGAATACCCAATAAAAACATTAAAACCAGGCAGCGTTTAAGTGTCAGTAGACCGTGTCTCTAGAGCGACAACTGAGCACAAAACTCAACATGGTAATAACTTTGACTTATTTAACTCTTAAGCATAACGTAGGGTGCAATTGCATCCAGATGATGCAATGTCTCATAGAGTGCTGCAATAGGCCAAAACTTTTGCCCTCTTGCAGTTTGTGTGCCATTGTTATGATAAGCTTTTCTATTGTGGTTAACTCAGGCACATACAGTTTGCCATTCAAAACAGAACCAACAGACATTTCAATAAATGGAATAATTTACATCCTGAATGTCAGATACAACATTGACCATTAGAAAAAGCACCATACATGGAAAAATCATTGAATATACATGCCCCAGGCCTGCTTACAGATTCACTTCTTTCAGTAATTTATCTATTAAAAAGACTCACATTTTGCCTTCAGATAACTGTGTTTGGCTACAATAAACTATTCGATTATGTGCTATGTAACGTATCAAGCACCCATGTATATGTCACAGATGTGCAAACTGTTTGAATAACTTAGCAAACATGCCAAGAATACATCCAATTTGAGATTATAGATTATAGATTATAGATTTTGCTCTCTCAACGTTGGCCCCAAACCTTCTTCTGGTACATCAACAGTTTCCAGAAGAAGGTTTGATGTAATTAAATTACAAGAAGGGCTGCATTTATTTGCAAAACTAAACAGTTACTGTTTCTGATCCTGCTTAACACATTCTTCAAAAATAGAAGATATTAAGTCCAGCTAGGAATTCACATACATTTTCATTTTCAAAAATAACAGTTTTGCACAAATAGGCTTTGAAATAGTATCTCATGGGTAAACTTGTTTTGAGAGAAGATTAATTGGAGAATTACATAATGTTGTTAGTAAGCAATTAAAATTCAACAGAGCCTTAAAATTTATACCTTAGGGAACACTGGTCAAATTTACACATCTTTCAAAAATAAAAGTACAAACTGCTTCCAAAGTGCTATTACATGCCATGCATATTTAAGAGTTTTCTGCTAAATGATCCATTTAGCATTGCTTAAATTATCTTGGGAATAGTCTTCTAGTTTGGTGACTTTGGAACTATCAAAAAATTATTTGTCCTCCACAACCAAACAGGTTTTGTTATATGCAGTCTGTTCCTTGGATGACAATTTTGCTTACTTCACACATATTAATGGTTCATTTTTAAGGAAACAATACTGACAGTGGAGAATTTTAGGTTGGTATGATAGTGGGTGTTGGATTAGTGAAAAGTTTAAAAACTCATCTATCTTCCACACCTTTGGAGACTGTAGGGAAGGTAGAAGGAAAACTAATAGAATGCAAGACCATGCTGGTGGGTACTTGTGCCACACATAGGGAAATTAAAGCTGGCTGGAGAACAGGGAAGGAGAGGAGAGATAAACTGAGGCTATGCCATGGGAAGGGGTGATACCAGTTTTAGGTGAGGCTGAGGATGTGGCAGACTTGATGCTCAAGAAACAGTATTGGAAAGTGACACCTGCTCTGATTTGTTGCAGGAAAGTCACAATTTACAAGTTTGTAGCTCCAGAAGTTCCTGGATGATCTTACAGATAGCTTTAGTGTTCAGACTAATAGCTTTAGTGTTCAGTTTTTGCAGTAAGTTTCATGGTTTAACTTCAACAGGAACTAAGCCCCACACAGCTGCTCACACACTCTCCCCCAGTGGGATAGAAGAGAGAATTGGAAGACTAAAAGTGAGGAAACCTCATGGGTTAAGATAAAGACAGTTTAATAGGTGGGGGCAAAAGCTGCATGTGCAAGCAAAGGGAAACAAGGAATTCCTTCCCTGCTTCCTGTGTGCAGGCAGGTGTTCAGCCATGCCCAGGAAAGCAGGGTTCCATCATGTGGAATGATGACTTGGCATGACAAACTCCACCACTCGGAATGTCCCCCCTACCACCTTCCTCCCCCAGCTTTGTACACCGGGCATGGTGTCACATGGTGTGGGACATCCCTTGGGTCAGCTGTCCCCTCCAGCTGTCCCCTGTCGCTGATGGGGCAGCATGAGAAGCAGAAAAGGCTTTGACTATAAGCACTGCTTCTGGCTAGAACATCTTTGTGTTACCAGCACTGTTTCCAGCTCAAATGCAAAGCACAGCCACATACTAGCTATTGGGAAGAAAATTAACTCTGTACCATCCAAAACCAGCATGGACAGCTCCCAAGACTGCACACAGCCCTGGATCTGGCCAGCATCCCTGCAGCCCAGGAATTTCCATGACCTGAGCCTTTTCACACATGAGCTGCAATGAAGGATTTGTGAATCCAAGAGAGTCAGGTTGGTTGTTGGTCACTAAGCCTCTGGAGAATGAGGGCTCCCCCTCATATCTTAAAACCTCCTGGATATAGGATTGAGTCCTGTTTTGCAGCATTACTTCTACTGCAGTTTTATTTGAAGCTGATGCTATCACCCTTTTTTATGGCAAAGCCTTGGCTTAACCTTCACTTTCTTGTCGGTCACCCTGCTGGTATTAGCTTCCCTCCTTTTGCTGCTCCAATTGCATTATCGACTGGGCTGCCTCCAGGAGGAGCTTTTGTTTGACACAGTTGGCAGTGAGACAAGACCAGCACTTGGAGCTCATTAGGTGGGTGGGATTAGAGTCTAAAGCTAAAATCTGACACTGCAGCAAAGTGATAAAACTCTTCCAGTGCGATTCACAACATTCTCTGAAAATTGAAGGCAGTTATTGCATATGCAATTTATGATTTGCTCTCTCAAAAGATCTCAGTAGAGATGTGCCTTTCCACTGAAATTATACAAAGTTTTGCAAAATATGTTGTCTAGGTTGGGTTTTTGTTGTTTATCTTTCCAGAAAGTGGTCCATGCCGTGACAGAGCTTTGCAATGTGATTATTTTAACTTGAAACTGAAAGCAAAATCTAGGTTTGCAAATGGAGCAAAAAAGAAGTGTATTTTAAAGTGCTATAAAACTGCTACCATCACTGAAAAACCAAGCTGAAGGTATTCCATAACAGGAGCAAAAACTGATAGTATTTTTCCTAAACCAAGAAGAACAATATCTCCTTTTTCACAGCATAGTGAAGATAAGAACATGTTTGTGTGATACAAGACAGCACCGTGTTCCAGATCCCTCTGCCAGCTTCACTTTGTTTGGTATGGCTAAAGGGCAGAGCACATTCCCATGCAGAGATACTTGTCTGAGTCACAGAGAAACAGTGTGATTCTCATTCCGTGGCAGAAGCATTTCCTGAAGACAAGGTGCAATGTGACACTGGCACATTTGTAATGCTTTTAGTTTTGTGGCTGGCCTGTCCATCCCTCCACTGCTTGATGCACACGTACCTGGAATTAATGAATACTTGTGAAGAATGGAGCTATGATATAGCATGAAAAGGCCATGAGGAGATGAAACATCCTATGTGCACTTTTGGCTTTAAACAGCACATAGTAAATAAAACCCCAATGCTGAGAGTCCTGAGAGTTACCAGGAATACCAGTTTACGGTGTTCTAGCTATTATCAGCACTAAATAACATTGTGGAAAAAACAGTGCATGATCAAAGACAGTATTCATTAATTAACAATTAGTTAATGATCTTCAGTCTTAAATTTTCTGTGCACTGGGGTTTTTTTACCAGTTGAAGTTTCTAAACTTAGTTTTGTGAAATAAAATGCAAAGATTGGTATCTAATGAGTGTTTCTCTAGAGTAGACAGGACCTATGAGAAATGTCCCACTCAGCAGTCTGAGCAGGAGTAATCTAGAAGAAAGATTACTGAATTATGAAGAAACAAACTGAAGAGTTGGAGCCAAGACTGCACAGTTTCTGTAAAACTTCCTGGCTGTTACATCTCCAAAGGGAACCACAAAAAATAAAAGAGTGGAGGCGTCTCAGCTTCAGATGAAAGAAAGCAAAGTTTGAGCACTCACTGATCGGTGAATACTGCCCTGTGCAAAACATCATTCTTTAATTAAAACTCTTCCTGTCTGCCAAGGGAGAGGACACCATGTGGTTTTGCTGGAAGCTATCTTTAACAAATAGATTGTAGGATTCTCTATATACAATATTTTTTTTAAGAACCGGAAGGTTGTAGCTGAAAGGAATGAATGTTTCTGCCCTTTGCACCCTTGAACAGAGGGATACACTAATTGTCCATGAGGAAACAACCAGTTCAGTTTTCCCATGGCCACTCAAGCTGTTGCACATCTGCATAAAATTAAAAGTTATAATTTCCAACTAAATATTCATAAGTATGTAAACTGTGCATTTACTAACTGTAGTTGTTTAAAGGCCACGAATAAAGATCTCAATCTTCTTACCTGAAGGACTTCACATGAAAATGAAAGGACAGTTTTTGTCCCCAGACTGGCTGAGGGAAATCCAGTTGAAATACTTCCCTATTATGAACTATGATTAAGCAACGCCTTGAAAAAAAATGTAATGAAAACATTCTCCATCCTTTTCAATTGCAGTTTTCCAATTAAATCAGAGCATAACCTATTTGACAATCAGCACGCAATGATGTCTGTCCCTAGTGGTAAAAAAATATCAGTTTGACTCTGCTACGATGAATGCTTTTACTTTTCAAGGGTTGATGCACGTGTTTGGAACTAGGCTGATATCAAATATGTCCAGCTGGAATATACATCCCACTCACTGATGGAATCTAGTGAGGGGTGTTTTCTGTGGGCGAAGTTCAACAGAAAGGAAATGGAAAAGGGGCCAATATCGTAAGGGATTTTGAGCTGCACAGAGAATACTCCATATGTTAGCAACTGAAATCACCAGGCAGAGAGCTGAATGACACAGGGTGGCAGCACAGATCAACAATACTGCCTTCTGCCTGTAGAAAGCATAATAAATCTCCGTGTCCTTGCAGAAATTTGTGATTTTTATTGGGGCTATTTTGTTCATGGCTTATTGTTACTGTGTAATAGTTTTTCTTAAAGATTTTTCACCTCAAGTTGTATTGAAGTCAAGGTAATTACTCTGGCTCATTCTAGTGCTAAATGAAGTCATTACTGGACAAAGAAACAAGCTCCTAGGATGGGTAAAGTTAGACATTCCAGGTGAAATCCTGGAACATTGTTGAAATCAAATGAGTGGGTTTTTATGGACTTTAATGGGACCTGGATTTCAATGCTAGACTAGGAGTTTCAGCAGATCAAAGGAAAGAGCAGTAAGATTCAGGCATTTAAGTCACTTAGGTTTGAGGACAGTGTTGGAGAGGAGGGATCTAACTTGTTTGAAAATTCTAATGCCAAATCCACATTCAGTCACTTACTTCACTGACCTGATTCCTAGGAGTTTTGCATGTTTACACCCCCTGTTGTCTGAATGCAAATATGTTGAGAAAGTGTGTGATGTTACCTCTAGGCAGCGATATTCCTGGAATTTCTGTGCTTTAAGAGGTCCAGTTTGAAAATTTAATGTATTGTTTAAGTCTCCATGTATTCCTGTTGTGTAATGATATCCAAAAGGCAAAATTAACCTATAACGTTCAGCAGAAGCAAACTTTAGATCTATTTCTCCATGTCTAGGATGCAGAAATTTGGGTTAATTTTTGTACTTGAGTCAGCTGCCTTGTCCATCTGGGTTTCCAGCCCACAAAGACATATGCAGCTTCTTAACTTTAAACATATTAGTTTTGCCATTGCAATCACATGAAACTACTCCCATGTTTTAAGTGCATGTTAGCAGAATCAAGGACCTTAAGTACACTGTGAGGTAGTGCTCATTCTCTAAAATTCTGTGACTCAGTGGGAAGTGATAAATGAATAATGCCCTTGCATTTTCCAGCCACAATGTCAGCATTGCTTTAATTTAATCCATTGTATTTATTTTCTCTGGAACAAAAGTCTCATTTATTAGTTATTTTGAAAAAGGAAAAAAAAGGGTTTTCTTCCATTTGCTTAGTCATTTATTATTCTTTAATGTGCTTTCAGCTCTTGTTCATTGTGAAAAATGCTATAGTAACTGAAGAGACAATGAAATTATGACATCTCAGGAGAAAAGAGACTGAAATCTGTGGAAATGAGAGAAGAAAGGATTTTTAGCCACTGTTCATATCTCCTTTCATTCATTTTGAGTGATATCTACTGAGCAGCTCTGTCTACTAAGCATTATATGAGAAAATAGGTTTTACTTTTGTATAGCTAACACTGAAAATAGGTGTTTTTTTCAGATTTTAGTTCTTGTCTTTCAAATCAGAAACCAAAACACTTCACCCGTCCTTTAAATGCTGCAGTGAAGATAAAGGTCAAGTGCTTTATCTTCATATAAAAATGATTACAATAATCTCCTTACGCATTCCCTTCAAAAAGCTGACTTTTCAGTGCCCTCCATATCTTTTGTGCAGTCCTTCTTTGCTTCTGGACATCCTTGTTTCATTCCCATTTACTGGGTATGAATATAAGAACACTGCTTTGGTCCAAGTGACTGCACAGTGCACCCACTATCATTAGATACAGGAAGATAATAAATGGAAAAGAAGTTAGCTATAAGAGGGAAGAATTCTGCAACGAGTTGAGGCAATCTGTGTCAATGTCACAAGGAGGAAGGACATTTTCATGGCATATATTATGCAGCTCTAAACACTTCCTTGAATATACATTCTGAGCACATAGTCCCGATGATAGAGGTTGTAAGGAGATTTTTAACTTTTATTCCTCAGGGCTTCATCCTGCAATGTGGTGTTGAAAGGCTGCAACTCCTTCTGAAATCATGAAAGTGGTGCCAGAACATCAGCTGATTTAAATACTTGTAGATCCATTGAAGTCTTTCTCCTTGTTTCAGTAACAGTTTACCCCAGCAAAAATCCTAGTCCTTAGGGAAAGGAATTTTACAGTTCCAGAAGCTGTTCATTTCAGGATCAGATCAGCAGGCCTCAACAGCACCAAGAAGCATATTCCCAAGGGACAGCTGGGATTTCATACATCTTGGGTGTCTGTCAGAATTCTGGTGCTAAGAAAGTAAGCACAATTCAAAGAGGCAGAAAAACCTGAGCAGTAACTACTTTGTTGCTAATATTAAGGTGGCACCTGATATTTGAAGATCTAATCCTGTCATATTCTGATATACTCAGATTAAACAGTAAATTAATTTTTAAAATAGTCAAAATGGCTACGGATAATTACAACCAAATTGTCCTCAGTATTTTTAAAGGATCATTAAGATAATAAAGATCATTAAAAAATTGCCCAAAATAACCGCAGCTATATTATCTCACCTCCAAGTAAAAGTACCCAAGATGATTCCATCAGCACATCAGAGCACTGAGAATTTCTATGGAGATGTGAGGTGTAATAGATAATCTGACAAATGTAACTATTATGGTTTGAGCACATCACCAAAATAGCTCCCTGCCTTCTGGAAAGTAACAGTACGTTTTAGAATAGCTCAGACTCAATTCATATTGATCCACATAAAGAATAATGACCAACCACACTGTTTCAGTAGAATTAATCCAATCTCTTTCCCTACTTCTCTTGTTGAAGCCTCAAGAGAGAATTATTGATTTCTTATACTGTTATGCTCATTCACTTACTATGTGGCAATGACCTACTTTCTGTTTAACACAGTAAACGCAGAACTCTGACTGCACGAGCATACAGCATTGGGCTTATGCATATAAAGTTGTGATTGTCAGAGATAAAATCTGACATCCAATAAGTCTTTGATCTTGAAAGGAAATGGTGCTCATTTGCATCTAAGTGCTTGCAAGCAATTGCAGGTAATCCAAATGAAGAATCAAAGCCAGAGTAGCTTTTTGTGAGTAATTCACATTTTGAAATTCTAGGCAAAAAGCAGCTTGGTTTTGATTTGCTGAGAGAAGCATGGGCACTAAATTTGTTGAAGTTTATAAAAGCAGCTCCTTTCCAAGTCCCTCTGACCTTGCCTTTGGCCATTGCAAAATGAATGCTAATTAATGGAGCATAAAGTGATATTTATTTGTTCCTTGGAAGTCTCTTAACTTGAGAAGGATGCAACCTGGAGGGGATGTTGATTTTGATTATTATAAAAAGAAAATAGCATGTTTCCTCAGATGCTACAATCTTGCACATGTACTGGGGAGAATGGGAAGCCAGGTGATGAACAACAGAAAGGTTTGGCTCAAAGGCTTGTGAAGTGCATGGCAGCACACATCAGGATTGCAGGCAATAAGCAGTGTGAGTGACACATGGCTTTATGGCAGGACTGCTTTGGTACGGGGCAAAGCTCTCATAATCTCATAATTGCTTTGTGCCAAGAAGGAAATTGGTTTACTTGAAATGTGGAAAATTGGATCATCCCACTGTCAATTAGTGATGTCCTTCATGTGAAGGCAGGAGGAAGGCTCCAAAAATCAAAAATTAATTGGGAGATTTGAAAATTTGGGCTGAGTAGAACAAAACTTCCACTGCAAAAATCCTCTGTAAATGGAATTTTCATTGATGATTTTTGTTTTGTCTTATTTTGTTTTGTTGGTGTTTTGGGTTGGTGGAGGTTTTTTTTTGTTTGTTTGTTTCGTTGGTTTTTTTTTTTAAGAAAGGCCATTTAAAAATAAAATGCAGCATTTTGCTCAGAGGAACTGGGCAATACTTTGTGACATGAATAAGACTTTCTTTCAGTTTTCATCTAACTTGGATTCCTCAAAATGAATGCAGGCTGTGGTACATACAAGTTTTGATTGAATTCATATTGCAAGACAGATTTTCATATTTTTCTTCTCAGTCAGCATTCCTCCAGTGTCTTCATAAAATTCCTGGTGAAGGTGGGCATTGCTCACTCTTGATAAAGTTATCAAACAAGCTCTAAGTGAATAATTAGGACTTATCTACATGAGAACCTTTAGCCAAAGACAGAGTTTAGCTCCTTGTCCTGGTGTGCATGTCCTAGTTTTCTACTGTTATAAGCTTGTGAATCATGGCTACATGGATAATATATAAATGTATGTGTCAAGAGTTTCTTTTTTCTACTGCATTTGTTTGAGAAAAGTAACATTTTCATCTACACAAAAACAAAGGAACTATGAAAAATTTTTAAAAAAAGTTTTTTATATAGTCTAGGGAAAAATATCAACAAAAATGACATTTTTTCAATTTCTGGAATCTCTTAAAAATTAATTCTCTTACCTTTGAATTGCTTTCTTTCTTGTGTTTAACAAAAATGAAGCCTTCTCCTGAAAATGAAAAAAACCCTCCATAATAAATGAAAAGCAGTAGTGCTACAAGACATTTGCAGTGACAGAGCCTTAGGTTTACTTTTAATGTGCATATATGACAATGTATTTTTAGAAGTTCAGAGCTATGCCTCTGTAGCTGCTAGTTGCCCTATGTTACTTGACAACCAAGTCTTTTACAGCTCATCAAAGAACAGGATCACTAGCCATTTTGCACATGCCAAGTTTCAAATACAAGTTTATCTGTTTTTTGAGTGATCTTTCTGGGGGCAAAAGTGCTCGTATCACTTTTTTTCACAGTTCAGAAACAGCAAGGCTTTTCACCTTCTCAAGATTCAAATACTTTAAGAACTTTACTCATGCTATAAAAGTTAATTAGCAGCTATTATAACATTCCTTTCACTTTCTGACAAGACATATAGGTGTGTGTGTATATATACATATATAATTATAATTTTACATCCTTTCATTCAGTGCATTGCATCATCTGAACCCAATGGTAAATGAGAATTATTGTCTCTGTGTTTACTAGCAGTATTAATGTTCAAAGTCACAGCAAAGTGTCCTTCATATAAAGAAGTTTAATCCTAGAGTAATTAGGTTCTCCTTTCATCTTCTCTCACAAGATGGAAAAGGGGGAAAAATATCCAAACCACTAAAACATGCAGTGATTGAATCAGTCTTTCTGTGATGACTGTAAGCCAACAGATAAACCACAAACTTTCTGAAACAGTCAGAAGAAATCCTTTCATGTGGTCTGGATCTCAGAAACCCTGTTTGCAAATGTCATGTATGAAATGGATTACACGTGAAGTGAGGCTGCTCCACTGCAGCCGCTTCCTTCACTGGTGCTTTCCAGGTTGAGGGAAAGCAATCAGCTGGAAAGACCTTCCTGGAAAGACACAGGGAAATGGCACAAGTGGCCCTTGCTAAGATATGTAATTTCCCTCTTATTATGCTAATTAAAGAAAATTGCCTTCAATAGTACAAAATGATATATCTATATTGGTTCAATTTAACTAGTGTTCCATGGCTGCATAGGCAGTCCACAAAAGCAAATAAAAGATACTCAGGTAGAATTTATGGAGAGCGTTCGAATGACTCTCCAAAAGGAGGGCTGAGGTTTACTGTTCCCACACTACAGAACCTGCTTTATGCTGTTCAAGGGATTTTCTACACTGTTTTTCTGATTTTGTAATATAACAATTGCTGACTCTCCTGGTAAATCTGATTCAATGAAGACAGTATTACAAAGTGAAAAATGCTATCTCCTTTGACAAAGAGAAAGCACATATTTTTTGTCAGAATTATTTCATTTCACTTCCCAAGAACAAGAACAAATAAAATAAAAATATTTTTTAGGTTTGTACCAGGCTACTGAAGATTCAGTGGGCATCTTTTAAGTTAGCATTAATAAAACTTCAATCTAAGCTGCCTTAACTCTGATTTAAAGGGAGTAAAACAAGTTATGCAGCAACTACATTTTGCCATGTGGAAAATATAATGGCTGTTGTCAGAACCATAGCTTTGTATTCCCTGATTAATTTCTAAACTATCATTGTATCTTTGGGATACACTTTCATGTAATTTCCATTTGTTTTAGGAGGCTAGAAAGCAGAGCAAAATTTATGGCTATTGAAGTGTTCTCATTTATTTTGAGAAAAAAAATATCATTGTCGAAATAAAATGTAACTTGACTGACTGCAATAATCACAGCTTATATTCCAGCAGCAACCACGAGAAATCAACCTTTTTTGGATGCTACTGTAGAGTAGAACACTATCCTTTTTTTCTCTAAATGTGGGGGATCGTGAACTTATATAAAAAGGGGTGCAGCACTTTTTTGTACCTCTGTGGTGACTTGTTAACTGTTGGGGTGCAATTTGACTGTCCATGGGTGTGTTAAGTATAGGTGTTAGGTTTGGCAACCATAAAGTTTATGGCATTTGTGGGAGGATCTGTTTCTTTACATTGTGTTAGTGTTTTCCTAGCACTAAGGGCAGGAGCCTAAAAACATACCCACCCCCAGCAAATGAGCTACAGTGATAAAATAATGCCACTGTCATTGCTGACAGTCCTAGAGAAAGTGCCAAGAAAAATTAAAGTTGCGCTTTAACCTGTGAACTTAAGCCCATGTGGGAAGTGGAAGGACTTCAGCAATTCCAGCTTGGGTGCACACCATGTCACCTACAGCAGCAGCAGGACTTTGAACACTCTTCAGCTCTTGGAAAAAGATTGAATTTCAAAATCTCTTAAATCTTAAAACTTGTTCTGTCTGGATGGCCAACAAGGCATCCAGTAAGTGCCAGTTACAAAGTGTTTTCCTGTTCAAAGAATGAGGTGCAAGGTGTCAATGAATTTCATAACCAGCCCGTGAGAGGTTACACTTTGATTAGGTTTTAATTGGTAATCAAAGTAGAAAGATTCTGCCCAGTTGCTGGTTTCTGAAATCATTAAAACTCCCACCTTGGGTCAAAACTTATCATCTTCAGCTCATATTTTAAGTTAAATGAATATTTGGAAATCTCATTTAAAGCAAAGTGACAGCAGGATGAATGAATTAATTTATTTTGTAGCATTGGCAGAAAAAAAGGGAATGGACAAAGTGAAATATTTCAGCTTTGCTGGCAAGAGATGCATAAAGGAAGAACAGTAGTTTGGCTTTTAAATGATGTGTGTAAACTCTACACTGGGTTCCAGTCAGATCACCTAGTTTTTCAAGTAAAAAGGTGGTTTTTTTTTTTTTTTAAGGTCTCCTCTTTCTCAGAAGTAGCGGGAATTCACACTTTGTTTCCTGTCTGTGCTCTCATTGAAGTTTTATCTGTCTGCACTTTTTGTGGATTTTTTTATTTATTTGTGTTTTGTTGGTTTTGGGATTTTGTATTGTTTGGTTTGGATTTTTTGTGGCTGTGCTATCTAAGCACCTCACAAGATTTCCTTTTCAGACTTAGAGCACTCCTGTTAGGATTTTTTGAGTAATTTTGCAAAACAATTGTCACAATACAAAATGGCAATTCTCCAAGGTCCCCCTTGGAGAACTATAAATTTGGAAAATATTATCTCACATGCCTACATCATTCCTATGCCAAATCATTTATATATTGTGTTGGTTTTTTTTTTTTCTGCACAAATGCCAGCCACTGAACTGCTGTGTAGCTCTCTTGCAGGGAAAGCTAAGCCCTGGGGACAGGTGGAACATGCATAGTTCTGCAAAGCCTCAAAGGGGAATGGTTTTGGATGTGTATTTGTCTGGGGCAAGTCTTGGTCTCTGCACATGATCACCACTGTAAGGCACAAACAGACCTGGGGATCCAAACCACACCATGAATGTGCAGCATTCCCTGCTACAGATTGGAGAGAATCTGTTAGGAAAAAAAAGATATATCATAGTAATACCGTTTATCCATTAGCTGTCCATTTGATTCTTCTCCTCATATTGTAAATTTTGGCAAAAATCAAACTGCTCTGATGAGAGAAAGAAAATGAGGTCTATGGAAACTAAAAACAAGGCATCACAGATTTGCAAGAGGTTGTTTTGTACTGACAGGAGTAAATGATCTTTGAGTGACTTCTAGGTAAAATTGTGCAAACTTACAGATGTTTCCCTTGGAAGAGACCTACCTAATCTCTTACAAAATCTATTTTTAAGATTTCTTATGCTACCTTTCTTGAACTTTATTTGGTGTAAAAACTAGTTCTAATAATACCGTGAAGACAAAGGGATATCAAGAGAGACAAACCTGAGCTCTTTAGTGAGATGATAGAAATTTATTATTCACAGCTGCATACACACGATTTTGAGTTCTAACAGCCAGCAATTAGTTTAAACAGTAATACCACCAAGGGAAGCATAACTTAGTTAAAATTTACATTTAAATGAGATCATTTTGAGAAATCAAATGCAGAACAATCTGTTATTTTTATATAACATTTCATAGTAGATTTTCTTAGCAAGGTATTCCTCACAATATAGTTTTATTACTTGCTGGTTGGAAATTACTGTGATTCATCTGTACGTGTAGCGGGAAAAAAAAAGTCTCACTTACCATTTGTTCGTTAACAACCTGATGCAGAAAATTATCTCTGGTCAGGAACGCATATTAACCATGTTTAACTTAACTTTAGCTTGGCCCTGCTGAGAGCTAAGCACGTACTTAAGTGTTTTTCTGAACGTGAATTGAAATTACAAATGTGTTTTCCTGCTCTCTTCAATCATCTTCTCAACTTAGAGTGATAGAAACTGTTTCTGTTATGAAGCTTTTTGAATTTGCCAGCTATTTTGAATGCTTGTAACCAGCTAAAAACAATGATACGTCATCCTTCACTAAGACTTTGTGGGGACTTCTATGTCAGATAGGAATCTCTTGGGATTTAATTGCGAATTTCAGAATTAGAACAAAATGAAAATTGGGTTGACCATATTCTGAGAAGCCCCTTCATTTCAGTCCGTTTTTAAAAATCTGAAACTTTGGCCATTATTATAATAAAAATGATCCACAGAATAAAAAGTTTCTAAATAAAGATTATTGACATTCCCAAGTGAAATTAGGTCCATTCAGTTTTGTCTTGATGTTAAGCATTAAACTGCATCTTCTAATGAAGGCAAAGTATTTATAGGGTTTCAGGAATCTTTTTTCCAATTTCCCTGCATATCTGGAGTTTCTGTCTGGATTTGTAACCTCGAATATGTAATTTTTAAGGAGTTTGGAGAGTAACTGTCTTTCCTCTGTTGCAAAACAAAATTTCCAGCTATTAACTTGAACAGGATCCAGGCAAGGAACAGGGGAAAGCTTTTGGGGCATAGCACTCAGGAAAAACACCTTGCAAGGAGATTGGCAGAGTAGGACCCTTCATCCCGAGCTCCCTGGGGAGCAGTGCTGTCCAGCCTGGGGAAACACACAGGATTCTGCACTGGGAGCTGATTCCTGGAGTGCCTGTGTCATTCTCTGCCTGAGCTGGCAGGTAGCAGCATGCAAAGGCACCTGCAGGAATGTGGCTGGTGGAGTTCATCAACAAAGACACTGTCAGCCAGGGCTGTATCTCCTGCTGGAAGGACTGCAGTAGTGTGCCTGTATCCATGAGACACTGCTCTGCTGAATAAACTGAGTATGACAGAGTAGACCAGAGCCTGTAATGGATGACTTCATTATCCATTCTGCACCTAGAATGAGCAAATGTTTCCTAGAGGACAGAGTAAGATGGGTTCATGACAGAAAGCATTTATATAAAGACTTGATGGAACAGCTAATAATGAAAAACAGCTACAAACACAGAATAAGAAGGTCCAGGACACAAAGGTAGCTGAATTGAATTTATATTAATAGTGAAGAGCTTTGTGATCTATTAATTATAGAAGAATCTGCTTTTTCATTTCTTATTTTTATCACTATTATTTCTTATTTTTCTCCCTTTTTTCTTTCTCTGACTTACTGCAGTGGTTTTTAATACATCAGTGGCGTGGCATTTTCTGACTAAAAGCTAAACTGGGCTTTGTGAGTTTTCCTCTCACCAGTAGACAATGCTAATAAAACCTCTCTTGAAAAGCATGAGGTAAACCTATTTTGAGATGGGTAGTTGGATGGGGATCAATAAGGCCTGTGCCAGCAAAAAAGTTTAAAAACATAAAAGCGAATGGTCAAGGCCAAAAAATGATGTAACTTAATGAAAACTTGGCCATCCTCAAACCCGAAACCCAGACTCATCAGTCATTCCTGATCACTGCTGCAAGCTCCAGTGTAATAAAACAGAGTTTTAAACAGTCTCATTTTGACATGTTTATGCATTTGTGATGCACTCTTGTCTCTATCTGAAAACGACCCTCTGGCAATGTCAGCAGACAGAGAGACCAGGATGGGGCAGGCTTGGAGGCACTCATTTCTAATGGTCAGCTGTCTGCCTGGTCAAGAGGGAGCAGGGCACTCGAGGCAGCCAGCTCCCATATCCCCTGTGCTGGCCTCGTGCCTTGGTCTTTGGTGTACCCAGCTGCCGCTTACAGAAAACACTAAAATTCATGGTTAAAAATGTCCCTCTGAGGAATTTTAATAGCTGGCAACAAAGCTCTAAGTGGTATCATTTGTTCAATTGAAAAGTTTCTTTTAATTATCAAGTCAGTTTTCATTGCAACCTCTTAAATGTGTGGTTTCAATGTTTGTTTTCTTTCATTTGGACAGGTCCTTGTGTAAAACCACAGCTTTTCTCTCTTCACTGTAGGCAGAGTGACAGCTTGTCAGCTTTTATTACAACAGTTGCCAGCAGTTTTCGTTCAGAGTTAGCGGAAACCTGAATTGGAATAACTTCTCAGGCTTTAGCATTTCCTTTGTGCAGCACAGACACGTTGTGCAAGCAGGCGGTCAGGCTGGGTGGAGTGGGGTGTGATAAATATTTGGCTACCTGACTTGATCAGCTGATATCGACTGGGCAAACCCATAAGTGTGAAAATGCTGCAGGATGGATGATTCATTCTGGTTTGGGGCAGCAACCTCCTGGCTTTGTTGGGCTTTGGCTCCCAGCAAACTTCCAGATGTCCCTCCTGCTGAGCATCTGGAGAAAGGAGTGGGTGACTTAAATTAGAATTAACTCCTTGCAATGAGGGAATTTTGTGCCCCTTGCCAGTGGATCCAAACAGGACTTGAATTTGCCATCCCCAAATCTGCAAGCAAGGGACATATCTGCCTATCTTCAGCTTTTCCTGTCCTAAAGTACATTGACAGAATGTGGCTTTGAGAGAAAACTGATCTTTGTTTCCTCTCACGCAGACCTGTCTCCCTCACATAAGCAAAAATAGTTGTTCTTATAAGAGCTGTGAGTGAGGTAAATATACGCTAGGCCTGTAATTTCAAGAATTCTTACCCATAAAATTTGATGTGATACAAGGGTATATTTGAACTTGATTTCAATAGCATGGCCATTGTCTGTAAGGAATACATCCATTTGCACACCTCCAGAACTGGACTTGACTTTTTCGGTATTTTTAAAAAAATTAAAACTGACTCATTCTTAGGGTACATGTAATTTTGAAAAAACTTTCGAAAATAAAAGTATCCTGTTGTGAATATTTGTAAACCAAAATGAAAAAACTGTCTTCAGTTGTTTAAGTGGAGAATGAAAATTTTGCAGCTGCTTGACTCTTAAAAATTCCCAACCTTTTGCTTTCTGTTCTGTAATAGAAAGAAAATTTTTCAGGTCTCATTTGGAAATCTTTAGAATTCATATAGTATTGATTTATTATTTTCCTTTTAGCATCCTCATTTTTTAGATATCCCATAATCATGGAGTGAAACTCAGCATGCATTACGTTAAACCAGCTGAAACCAGGAAAATCTGTGTCAAGGAGGTGCCTCTGCGGTATAGAAAGGTATCAGTTTTCCACTGTTCTTTGCTTGCACTTTTAAGGAGTTGGTCCTATCTCCACTGCATGAAAAGATTATGTTTGTGTTTTCTCAGTCAAAGATATTGTATTGCAGGTGCTGCATAGACACTGCTGACTAGTACAACTGTGCTGACTGTGGTGCAGGTGAACAGAGCAGGAGAAAAAGGATTTTTCCTTCTCTGGGAAATCATGCCCCGACTTCAGCAGATTCCACAAATATTGATGCCAGGTGAAGGTGGGGATGCCCAATGACTCATAAGTGAGCAGGGACAGGGGAAGTCATTGATCTGTCCTTTGGTTTAGACAGGATGGTGAATAAATGTAAATATGGGCTTCACTTGTCTTCTTTAAGGGAGCTTTCCTCCTTCTGAACTCTCACAGGGAGGTGTGGAAGAACCAGAATCAATGCCAGGCTGTGTGCTCACGCTGGTTCCTAAGCTCATTTCTGCTTCAGCAAATATGAACCTGGTGCACAGACTGACACAGAGTGCGTTGCTGAATGGTGATGGGAACGGAGATTAAATCACAGGAGATTATGTTCCTCACTCCTGGTTCTGCTTCTATCTATTTGAAGTGCAAAATAAACTGGACGTGTTCATAAAAAGTTTCAGCAAATGCTTGTTATGTCTTGGCTCTCATTTTCTGTGTGTGTTGAGCAAATAGAGACAGATGGAATCTGGTGGTGATTTAAGACACTAATGTGGCCACCAATTGTGCTGTAAACCATATTATAATCCATGTTTCATATGGAAGCTGAAATTCTAGACTGAATAATGATTTTAGTGTTCAAATACAGTGCATTCACTGTCATTTATAACATAAAAGGACAACTGCACAGTAAGAAAATAAATAAATATATGGGGTTACTTGTAGGAAAGCAGAATATTTATCTATTTGAGCTCGAAAAGGTGTCTCAGGCTGTGATTTAAGAGGGTAATGATTGCAATAAATCAAATGAAGCAGGAGCCTAGATTAAAGATGAGAAAGCTAACATGGCCAAGATAAATGCATTTGAGTAAAGTCACTTATTTGTGATGATTGCAAGATTGGGTTCAGCAGCTGGTGTGAGACCAATCCTTAATTTTCCTGCTAACAGAACAGGTTTTTTTTAACCATGTTACTTGCTCTATAACACCATGAATATTGTATTTTAGCTAGAATCCTGTCATATTAATGTGTCTTCTATTAAAACAGTCTGGGAAATAAATTTCAGTGTCTGGAACATGCTGAGGTATATCTTGAACTGTCAAATCTTTGTACCCACTATTCTAATTCAACCATTTCATTGACCTGTGGCCACAGGACTCCTAACACCTGGAGTTAAATCAAACATTTTGTATGGACATATGTAAATTTATATATTTAGATCTCTGTATATGCATAAGTAGGTGTAAGTTTGTATATTTATCTGCATTTTTATACATAATAACAACAAGATTCACTTTCCTTATTGAGACTATTGTCTGAAACAAAATACTTCATTACTAATATTTTCCATCCTTGGTATCATTGGAGATTAAAAAAAAAAAACAACCGAAAAACACAAACACGAATGTCTATAGTTTTATTATTTTGTATGCTTCAGCCATTTTATCTGATTTAAGTATTTTAAAATTATTTCATTTTTAATCTTCATTTATACAATGAATAGAGCAGTGGAAAAACTCATAACAGAAACTGAAAGCACTGGGATAAAAAAAGGCGAATAAGGGAATAGGATAAAAAAATGCAAAATAATAAAAAGTACTGAAGAAATAGATCAGGAGCATCTCCTCTGCCTGTCTCATAACACAAGAATATGGTGGTTTTTATGAAATTAAAAGGTGGTAAATTCAAAACAGATAAAAAGAAATGTATTGTTGCACAGAGCTGGTAAATATTAAAACTTCTTGGAAAGAATGCTTTTAAGGCTGAAGAGTTAGTAGATTAAAAGGTAGCTCGATGTTTACATAGTTCCCAGGAATGTCCCCATCAACAATAGTGAATGATAATATGAATTGTGAAAGATTTAATAAGCTTCATGCCACAGGTTTGTTACAATCTTTGTCTGTCATAGCTCTGAGTCCTGTCTGTCAGGCATTGTGTTTCTTGGGTTTTGTGATCACCTGCTTCTGGTGATTCCCTGGGAAAGGGCTGCAAGTGAGACTAATGTTCCTACAAGAAGAAATGGTCTTTTTGTAGAATGCTGATATTCAAGGGGTTTCCTTGCATCCCTTAGAGGCTCTTACTGTAAAAATGTAAGGCTTTATACAGAGTTACGTGGAGAACTCATTGGCTGAGGCTACAGGCAGGTACAGTCTGAGGTACCTCTATGCCCAGCATTTGTTCCTCACCAGTGAGGAACTGTGTGGGTAATGAACTAGAGCTTCCAAAGCTGAGCTTTCCCTCATCCCTCTTCCCAGGGAAGTGATTATATTATGACACCTGACTCGTGGTCTTGAGTCTTGTGGTACAGCTGAGATCATGGGGACTTGTGGGCTACAGAAATATAGATTTACTTGGGCATCTTTGAGGGAGAAAGACTGAAATGTAGAGTAAATTGGGGTAAGACATAGAAATATTCTGAAATACACAGATTATGAATCATGCATTTTCAAGGATGTGAACAAATTTTAAAAATCCAGCCTCTGTGGGTTTAAATTAAAAATAAGATAAAAAATAATAATAATAAAAAAAGATATTCAAGGAACATGGTTAACATGGTTTATAGATTTATAAAATTGTGAACATTTGAAAGTGGGAGGAAGTGAGGGGTTAGATTTACAAAGAAGTACAGAGGGATTAGTCAGCTCCTGTTCATTTTAATTAACAGGTGAATTATTTCACTCTCTCAAGAGCACTAAAACTTAGATGACATTTTAAATGGACAGTCTATATTATTCCAGCCCTGGCAGTGTTCCCTTTGTCTCTGGGCACTTGACTGACTGCTGTGCTTGGGCCTCACACGCTTGGCTCACGTGCAGCAAGCATCTTGGATGGGATTCATATGAGTAGAGGTAAGCATCTACCTTGGACATGAATAGTCTGGATACTGACAAGTAGAGGACATAAGGCATAACTCCTCAGAGTCTGCTCCTGTGCTCATTGGCCTTTTTGACAGACAGCTTTGGCAAGTGCTTATTGTCTTCTAATTCTCCTCTAGGAACAAGCACCGTTCCCAAACCAGTCATTCATAACTTTTTCTCAGAGCAATGAAACACTTCAATTCATTTTCTTGCCTTATTTTTCTGAATTTTCTTTAAGCTTTTGAAACAATAGATAGAGACCTTCAGGAGCTCAGGAGTTACTTCAAAGTATGCCTCTTCTTCAATTTTGTCTCTCCTTCTTTTGTCCCTTCCTCTTTACTAAAAAACTGAACTGCAAACTTCCATTCCACAATGTTTTATTCACTTTGTGCCAGTGAATTCCTAAGCAGCTCTTACCACCACTTGTTCATCTTAGCCAAGCCTTCAGACTTGAAATATCAGCACATCCTGGTCTTAAAGCACTGCCTTGTCCCAAAGCGTTTATAATAAACAGATGATAATTAAGATTCAGATGATAATTAAGGTTTAATGACCATTCATTATACTCCATGTGCCAGATGCAAATTTACTTCCAGTGGAGTGAAGTCAATATACAGTGAAAGGAAGCAGTGATGGTAAACAAGCCTCACATTTATCATGGCATAGTGAAAAATTCCCAGTATCAAGTTGTACATAGTGAGGTTCTTCAAACACATGGTTGGTCACAGTTCACTTTATCGAAATGGATTAGTTGTCATTTATTACTCCTTTGTGTGACTACCCTGCAAGCAGATGAATTCAGGTCTGACATTATACATAGAATAATTATTATTTAAACCTTTCATCAGTTCTCTGTGCTCATGATTTTTCTCAACTTTTCTTGATTTTCAAAAGCTGTTGATGCCTACCAAGGAGACACAATTCAAACATTTAACCTGAGAACCTAGCAAAACCCTTCTTCACTTTTAGCATGACAGTCATCCTACAGAAGGACATATATCTCACAAATAACAAAATTAGTCTTCAAACATTTCATTTCTCCCATACTAATATGTGGAATGCTAAGCATATGCAGAATCCTTGCTGAGCCTCTCAGTTCAGTTTCTGGTATTTAAGTGGAGAACTTCCCTTAACTATTCAAACAAATTAACTCCTTGTTTAATCAATTCTTGGAGATCAAGTCTCCAGATAGAATTCCAAGCGTGGGGTTTTGGTGCTACAATAGATTATATCCTTTAAGACTATGGGGAATTCTGTACCACAGACAATGAAAAAAGCCATTTCAGTGTACATTTTGTGAAATTTAAACCCAAGAATGATACTCCAAGTGCTCAGAGCATTTGTCCTACAAATCAAACGAAACTGCTGACTACAATAAAAAGTGACTGCAGCCTCTGAGAAAACAGGAAAAATCATGTGGGACTGAATAGCCTAGCACCAAGGAACATAAAAGAGATGGAAATGTTTGCAAAAAAATAGCATCACACTTTGTAGAAGGATAAATGTTTACATGGGTGCTGGGTGCTTGCTTAATTCACTGCAAGAATTCTTTTCCCACAGCATCTAGAATCAACAACCTGAATTAAAAAAAAAAAATTAAAAGGGGCGTTTGGTTTCAGAGGCTATGTCTGGGAAAATTTACCATGTCTACAAATGTATTTCAAGTAAAATGGTAATAAGCAGAAGAATAATTCTGTTCTACTGATGACCTTTTCATTTTTAACCCTGCATGTACTCCTAGATTTAGTTGCAGTCTACTTCCTTACAGCTCTAGATGCCAGAAGTTCACATGTACTTAGAAGAAAATTAGTTAAATGATATTTATGGTTTTTCTAACATGAAACAATTTCCTATCATAATGAGGTCAAGGGACTTTGGAGTGGAAGAACTCACCCTTTTTTCTCTGATTGAGGAGTTAAGAGCATAAGTATGACTTGAATAGAATACAAATCTTCAACAAGGGAATGTTTTTAATATGACCATCACATGCCTTCTGGTTTACTCCAGTCTGTCTTGTACAGTTTCATTGAAATGAGTTAGTTCCAACTTCCTGTAGTTTTCCTCAGGTATTTTACAGCAATGGGGTTATTTCTTGCAATGGGACTATTTCTTGCTCATTAACATGCAATTGCTATGTTATGAATGATGATAAAAGTACTAAAATAATTACTCAATTTTACAAGCTTGGGTTCACGTTAATGAATATTTTAAAATAGTCAGAGAATGAGATAATGTTTGGTTACCATCCAGGCACTCTCTTGCCCTTCAGAATATGGCCACATTTTGTACTGGTCCTGAGTCAGAAACAAAAGGTATTTTTATAGCTAATGTGAAAGGCCGTAATCTTTACACAGTATTTCTCTTTTTAAAGCAATCTTTATACATTATTTAGTTTGATTTTAAAGGTAAATATGTAGGTCTGAGTAAATTCCCTTTCTTCTTTGTAAGTGGAAGGTTGGTGAGGGTTTAACCTCAGAAGAACTGACCTAAGAAATGGTGACTTACTGAGCTGTGCAGTCATGCTTATGGAAAAGTTCCAAGTTTGAGGAAATCTGGCAGTAGGAGGCAGAGAGTGTTTTTTATGTTGATGATCAAACATGGCAAAGGTTCTGGTGCTTGTAAATTCCAGTCACATTATCTCTTCCTGAAAAATGATTACTTGTTTTGACAGTGTGTCACTATATACATTCCTCCTAAATTAGGAGCCTGGGCTCTGGAGGAATGAATACGGGAGCGGGGTTTGAGAAATGGTAAAATCTAAACTCTGCTCTACTACTGACCTATTCTGTGTCCAGAGGCAAGGTCATCAACTCTCAGTTTCAGTTTCCCCCTTGCAAATGCTCTCTACTCATCTAAACTAAACATTTATTATGGATAATTAAAATTGTGTCATTGCAGGGCATTGTGAGAATTCTTTCAATGTTCTTTTACTGTTCAAAAAGTAATATTGAATATCAAATATTCATCAAATATTTATTTACTCCTGGCTTTTTTGAGTTCAACAAGTCTCAGTTGCTGTTTATTTATGTATTTACATCAAACTAAAGGCATCAATATACTTTTTTTTTTGTATTTGCATTCCAAATCTTTTACTGGTGGTAAATAGTTAAAGAGCCTATTGAATGTATAAAGCGCCCAACTATGATTTCTGATATATCAGTCATTCTTATATGAAATTCTAGCTGCTTCTGTATTTTTCAAAGGTTTTAGGAGATTACTGGGTCAGATCCTCAGCTGGTTTCAGCTGCCATAGCTCCAGTGAAGTCAGTGAAAATGTCTTTTAAATCAGACCTGCAGGACCCAAGCATGACGGTGGCCAACTGCATCAAACTGTCATATTTCACATCATTCTCTATCAAAGCTAAATGCAAATCCTGCATTGCACATGATGCATTGCTCAGGAGTCAGTCAAATCCAGCCAATTTACATCAGCAGATTAGATTGCTCAATTCATATAACCAAACATCCAGCATTCACACAAGCCTCTAAAAAATTAAAAAACAAAAGTGTGGGGAGCAGTGGAAGCACAGAACAGAGGCACAGGCTGGCCCTACATGTGGCTGCAGTGGGGAGACAGGGATGCCTGGGGTTTAACTCTGTTGCTGTCACTGATTTATTGAGTGACCTTGGAAATGTCTTTGTGCCTTAGTGACCATCTGTAGCACCACTTAAATACCTTGCCAGCTTAATTGCTGCTTCTAAAGCATTGTAAGACCCTTTGGTAAAAGACATCATGTCTGTTTAATGTCACACAGTTTTATTTGAAACCCAGAAATGTTCAGAATATGCAATGCTGAACGTAACACTGTTCAAAACCATATGTCTTATTTCAATAATTCACTGTAAGTACCTAGGGAAAATGCTATGCAATAAAATCCCATGTTACCCTTCCTCAGATACAGTAATTGTAAGTTATCTCAGACGTCTGTAGATTTCAATCTGAGGGCTTGTCTCAAATTCCAGCTGCTTTAGTAATTTATGAATTACAGATCTCATCCAGCTCCCACTGAAATCAAAGGAAGGACTTCTACTGACTTTGCAGGATGCTGGAACTGGCCTAAAAAGAATATTTGAGAAACACAGCCATTAAGAGAAATTCATGCAGCACCATCATGTTTCACAAAAGAGCAGAGATGCACAACCAGTCTTGAGATGGTGATACTCAGTTTTTAATGGCAATTGTGCAGATGGGCTAAAGGTAGAGTGAAATAAAATTACCTACACTATGTTGTGTGAGATGGACTGTTAATTTTCATATGGAATGATGCATATGATAGTGTAATTCAGCTGGTTATGATAGGAAACCTTCAGGTCTCAGTGGCTAATTTGTTACAGCAAGTCTGTATTAGGGTGGATCCAATTTTTTAGTTTAAGTACAAAGAAACCTAATACATCTCTTACAAAGTACCCCTGTCAAATCTCAGAGAGAAATTCTGCTTTTTACAGTGTGTTTTATTTGTACTTGGGGGCATATTCCTAATTACAGTTGTGGGAGTAATTTGTAGAGGGTATGCAATTTGAAAAATAGAGCTTTTCTTTCTGTTGACAGAAATATTTGCAAGTGGATGATGATGTCCTCCAGTGTCTGCTCTGAGGTTCACTTGGTGAATCTCTCTTCCAGGCACTTCACAGAAAGCAATTTTAAATGCCAGAATAAAAGGCATCTTTGCCTCATGACCCTCCCATTAGGGTCTTGTTGCGTACTGAAAGAATGAGAGGAAAGGTTTGGCTGTGGCACATACCAGGCTGAAATTTTTGCAAGATGGCATAATTGAAAGACTTTTAAATTTATAGCACTTGTCCCTTTGTATCCCTTCATTTTGTCTAGTTTCATTCTTCTGGAAAAATAATATGTTCTGCTTCTCCTTGCTATTGCTGAGCTGCTGCTAAGAGTTCTGTCACATTTACCTAAACAATTACAATAAACACCATTATTAATCACCAATATAAATCATTTCTAAAACATGAAAAAGAGTCTATAAAACTATGCTTTGTTTTGTTTGCAATATATTGTCCTTCCTCAGTGCCTGAAGTTCTTTGCTGTACAGGAATTGTCCCTACAGACTCCAGAAAACACAGTGACCCAGTGCTCTTCTGTTCAGGTCACAGCCAAAGGACCTCAGCATAGACTGAGAAAGGACAGATAATCTGTCATAATAGTGCTTCTCTTTGCCATCCTTAAGGTATAAAAAGGCTCTAAAGAAGGCAAAAGTGGTCTCCAGAGGATACTTTATGAGAGCTCGGACACAATCAGTCTTACAGCCTGGCTGAACACTAGTAGACATTTTAGGGTTTTGTGGGAACATTCTGAACACTGAATAATGCAACTCTTCTGTGCCCTTTGGGCACCAAGGAAAGCAAATCTGTCTCCTACTAAGAGCTGGGAGGATTCTTGTACAGTCCTGAATTTGGGTAATGAGAATAAAGCTGCAGTCTGTTCCTGTGCTCTCCCCTTGCCAAAAATTGCACAGATTAATATCAAGAAATATTCATCCAGATTCTTAGACAAAGGAATCTCATGTACCCATTGGCAGCACTGGATCTAGCCAGGTATTGGACAGTCTGGTCCAAAGTACAGTGTCCTAATGTCCTAAATTTACTGCTGATTATTCTTGTTGCTGATTTATTAAATCAGAGGTTATTTTAGGCAAATCCATCTTGTAATCCAGGGTCTGTCAGAAGTCTCCTGTCTGGAAGAAGCAGAGGCTAGAAGTAAGTGCTACTTAAGACTACTTGTAAGAGTAATTTCCCTTTTAATATCATATTATAAATCAGGTTCCTGCTATGCGTCAGCAATATAAAAGCTGGAGTAAACAAATTTTTAAAATAGGATGGAAGCAAAGCATGTTACTTAGCTCTGTCACGTGCTGTTTCTATACTGTGTACAATGGAAGCAGGCACTGAAAGTACATGACATTAAATTTTATTTAGCATTTTCCTGCAGTGGATTTTCATTTAGGAATGTAGAGAGAGACTCCTACCCATTCATGCATATAGCTCTTATTTACAGTGCTGTGAATGACATGAGTCCCTGTGTAAGAGAACATATTTTTTTCCAAACAGAACTATACAAGTGATGCTTTTGGTTGCTTAGAGATAACAACAGTAACAGATAGTCCCAGACTTTGCTTACTGGCTTTCTTCAGCTTGTCTGTGATTTTATTTATTTATTTAAACAATTGTTTATTTATATTGAGGGTGTTTTTGTTGTTGTTTTTGGTTTTGGTTTGGGTTTTTTTTTTGTTTTGTTTTGTTTTTTTTTTCCCATACATGGAGGCCAGCACAGCGCAGTAGCAGGGACCTGAGCTCCAGGGCAGCCCCACTGGTGGGTGCTGGGCTGGATGCAGGAGCATTCCACTAGGTGACAGTGTGGTCCTCGGAATCCGCTAATCAAGTGACAGCAGGTACTGAACCCTGTCAGGACTGTAATCATCGTTTGAAGAAATATGAAGAAAAATTATCCCCCCGAATAATCACTAGGAAAACTGCATATAAATACATTGTCTTTTCGTGAAAAAAAAAGTAAGAATTCCCCCATGATTTTAAAAGGTGTTAAAAATGGAACTCCAATGCATACAAGTAAGGTGATGATTATCATGCCTCACCTCAAGAGAACCAAGCATTTAACTGAGGTTACGAACTAAATTAATATAAAAAAATATTAAACACCACCCCCGAGCCACCCTGCAGTAATTCCTTTTTTTTTTGAAGTAGATGTTTGAGATTAATGGGGAAGGGTCATGAGGAAGATGGGGAAAATCCTTCCATCTCTCCTGGTGGTAGAAGCAGAGAATCAAACAAAGTATATATGTCTTTGGGGAGGAATATCAGAAGATGGCTACAGGAGAGATGCACCTGAGTGCTGTCCTGCAAAATGGGTCAGCCAGACTGGAACGTGAGAAGGGTTACTGGGGAGTTGCAGGTTCTTGGAGATCTCCCATCTAGAGAAATGAAATGTGAAATTAGCCCATCATTCAGCAGACTATCTGGCCTTCTTCTGCAAATCAGAAGGAAGCTGAGAATCAAAATGAGCAAGCTGATCATGCAAACCCACTTAGGAGGAAGCAGTGTGATATGCTTGAGGATCAAGGTATAGGAAAATAAAACACTGTGACTCCAAATCCGGAAGGCATTTTCACACTGACGAGTTGGTGGAGATGAGTTGTGCTCTTGCTTTCAGCAAGACCACATGGTGTGTTTCCACTACATGCACTGAATTACCTGACTGAATTAGAGTGAGTGACAGAAGTAAGGTAACAAGATTGAGAGGAGTGTGAGATCCTGCAACCTCCTGCAACTCGTGGATCCTCTGGAAACTATTCATCACTTGAATGAAACTCTTTGTGCCATAAAACAGCCTTTCTTTACATTAGTCTGCAGGGTGATTTCCTCTAAGGTGACTTAATTACATTACTAGCATTTCAAGTCATCCTGTGGCTTCACCAACATCAGCATTTTCTCATCAGTAAATTTAGTCACAGCTTTTTATGATTTTTTTTTTCGCTCCCCCTTTTTTGGCTGCTGCTCTGAGTATTCTGGGTATGGATGTGATATTCGGGAAGCTGTGTGTGTGCAGTGTGATTGCTGATATCAAGCGTGCTTCCCAAAAGCACCAGATGCGGTTCTAAATCAAGCTGAGCCTCCAGGCTTTGGGAAGTGGTTGATATCACAGAGCCTCAGGAAGACTGTAAAGTAGGATGTTGCCAAATGGCACACATCCAATTAGCTTCCTCTGTGGCATATATAGGAGAATTAGGGGAGACTTGTGGATATGGGAGACTTGTGGATGTGGATTCTTTGGATTTCTTTTTTCTTTTTTTTTTCTTTTTTTTGGTGTCCAAGAAAGTGTACAACAAGCTATATGTTCTGGTTAAGTTGTATGTTCTAATAGCCATTGTGCCTCAAATGTCCTGCTGTTGACTCTAGGTAATAATGGTGTTACATTCCTAAGAATCAAAGACACAATATAATTAGGAGAGGTATTATTTTGTGTTTAGCAGAGCACTAAATTAATGATATATGGGCATGATTCCGCTGGTGCACATCCCTGTTACTATGGCAACAATATTATGTCATGTGAGTCTGTCCTTGGTGTTACTTAGAGCAGCAAGGTTTCAGCAAGCTCCTCATTTATTTCAGAGACCTAAATAGCCACTTTCTCTGTGTGTGGAATGAAATCGGTTTTATTAAACCTACAAATGTTATATATTCCATTAATTGCTTCTTTTATGTTATCGTGTTAATTTACTTTACTTACATGGAGCATTAGCATTAACATAAAACAGATAATTAGTGAACTGCAAATGACTAATGCACCCATATTGTGCAAATTCCTCTTTTCATATTCAAAGCACTACCATGTGCTTCAACTTCTTCAACCCCAACCATTAACCTCAAGCGTTTGCAGACCAAAAAAGGAGATGGATTCAGTCCAAGAGGAAACATTCCCAGCTCCAGAAGCACTATCTGCTGATTCACAAAGAAAGAATTTCAGAAATGCAGCCTCTCTCCTTCCTCCACAACTTCTCCTCCCAGCTTCTAAATAAAAAAAAGAAAAAAAGAAAGAGTTTTTAAGAAGGATTCCTGCTCGGGGCACATGGTGTCAGATTCAGTTCTCTGTTTTTCTGCTCAGAAAACAAAGTTCTTTGATCAGGATCACTATGATTACTGTCAGTCTGACAGGGAATTCCAGTGTGAATAGGGGTCTATTCTAAAGACTGATACCAGATTAGATTCTGATAATTTTGATTTATTGTTCTGTTTTTCCAAATGTACTTTGATTTGCAGTAGTAATCTCTGAAATGCCTGGATCAATGTCAGCGCACAGCCCTCTCTCCCAGGTTGAGGAATTGCCGGCAGATGGCAGCTGCCTGCTGCTGCTCCTCATCATGCATTTTTCATAAAATATGTGAAAGTAAACCAAAGGTACATCTACTATGTGTGTGTGCTGGGGGGAGGAGGAGAGGAAATGTTTTGCATGTCAGAATATGCAATTTAAGGAAAATGCCTTTTTTTTTTTTCTTCATAACCTAGATGTGTTAATCAGATTTGTTCTGATAGTCCTGTTTGCATGAAGAAAGCTGAATCCTGGTTAAAACAAAATTAATCCCTTCCCCTACTTCAAGCTTTGGATACTTTGGAGAAATACTGCATCTCCAAACTACCAGCTGGTCAGTCAATTTATCTTGTCATTTACAGCTGGGAAGTTCATCTATTAATAAAAGAGGTATCATGTACCAAAAGACAATTTAATGATAACCGTGGATCAATATAGATACTGTACATAAAACCATCCTCCTTCTTCTCCTAAGAAAATAGAATAGAGTTGTAATGTAAGAACTATAATACAAATTTTTGAATCATCCACTGTTTGTTAATTCCTGGAAATACAGAGCAAGGTCCTCAACCTGTATAAATCAGTGTATCTCTAATGAAGACAGCTGGAATGACAGTGATTTAGATCAACAGAAAATGTGACTCACAGGCTTATCTGCAGTTTTTCTTACTGTTACATCTCTCTCCCTGGAGTCCTTTGCTTTCCAAAAAATTCAGTGTCGCCCACTGCTAAAATGGATCATGAAAGGCAAAACAAGGTAAAGAAAGATATACTTTATTTCTAATTTCTGAGAAGATCTGTTGCCTTTCTTAGTAATTTCCCATTTTGGGTCACTGCAAAAGGTTAACACCTTCTGTGCAGAGAGCTTTCTGCATGCCACAGAAGTGTCCTTTGTCACAGGAAAAGGAAGATAGAGTATCATAGTGAATAAATTCTTGTTTTACCCATGTCCTTTCACTTTGCTCCAGTCAGGTACAATAATGATGGTCAAAAACCCCATGTGCAGAAATCAACATTATTCTGAGAAAGAGGCCCACTTACCCCTCCCCTGTTCTTCCTCATCCTTCAGTCATCCTTCAGCTTGATTTGATGCTAAGGTCAATGGGAAAAGACCATTGTCTTGTGATTGAAAATTGGGATCTAAAAGAATGTTTTTTTCTCAGCTCTTTTTCCTTTCTTTTTTTCTTTCTTACATTCTCTGTTTTCCATGATAATAGCCACTGAGACTATCTCCATTTTGCTAGTGACTGAGTATCCCTTATTCCTCAGACATTAATTTAAACCAAGGAGAAAGATTGTTTACATGAAAAATGTACAGCTGTGTGCAGAAGTTGTGCCACATAATGTAAGTTTAATTTATACAAATGGTCCTATTGATTTTATTTTGGTTGCTCAAGCTTTTGTAGTCCAGGCTTTCCAGTGCTAATGTAATAAGGACTGTATGGCAAAGAAACATTTTTGCTTCCTCCTCTCTAGTTCAACCTCCTTTCTTCTTATAAATCTCTCCTTAAAAGTTTTCTTAGCCTGACGTCCATTAAATGACCCTGACAGAAACTAATGTCACAAAAGTTCCATCTTTCCATTCCCATTTGCATGATAGAAAGTGAAATATCTGTTCTGGCTGCATACACAGCATGAGAGGACCATGTTGTTATTAAACAAATAGCAAAATAAGGAGGTCCATATTCCTATCCCACATTTATTTCTTACCCCCCCGATGAAATAGCTTGATGTATGAAATGATAAAAGTGTTAAAGGGCAAATTACGAATGCCATAGGTATTTCTAAGAATAAAAAATAAATACCAATAACATTCATGTTCCCTTGAGCAAGCTTCCTAAAATTAAATTCCTTAATATGTCTGCCTTTCTTCTTCTTTCCTCTTCTCACTGAGGAAAGTTAAATATTGTATTATTTAGTTAAATCATTTTAGTTAGGTCATTACTGCAGGCTACTTAGGTTGGATGGTTATAAGTTTCCTTTTGTAGATTTGCTGTTCCTTTTTAGTTACTACTGACAGTTTCCCCATTACCACAGGGCACATTCTCATTGGAAGGTTGGTTGTGCAGTGGATTTTATTAATGGTCTTAATCTGCTGTTGTGTCAGTCAGTGCATTTGCCAAGTGGTGTTACAAGGGTTGACTGAATCTTGCAGGGAATATGAGAGTGAGAAATGTGTGTGTCTTACTATAAAGACTTTTGACAGAAATATTAGGAAGACCGCGGGAAAAAAAAAAACCACACACACACACACAAAAAAAAAAACACACCAGTGGATCCTCTATAAATTCCCCTTAACTTTTTGAATCTGTCAACTTTGAGACATTCTTTCAGTTTTTGTTAGTAAGCCATTTCCCATTTTATTTTCCTTATTTTAAATATAACCTAATACAGAAAAAGCCTAATATGGTAGAGTAGGTACTTTATAAAAAGTTAACAGGGGAGATACTTTAAAAATCAATAAGATACCTAACTTGGCATTAGTTGACTAATACCTCTTAAAATACTCACCCTTTATACAGTTACCAGAGAGTTCATATGAAATAAAAATATCTGGACCTCGAATTCCCGAGGGCCAAGGCAGTTCTTTAGTTTGGAGATCTTCCTGTGCTGATTTTTCTATTTAAATAAAACATAAATCCTGACTGTTAAGAGGTAAAGTGCTAGTCAGATTATATTACTGTGCCTCAGAAACACTGTATGCAGCCTGATCTTCTCATGTATATAATTCTATTGACTTCAAAGTTTCAAAGGCCGAAAAGAACTGCCTGTTTTAAAGCATGGGAAGCCAACATGAAGAATATTTGAGGCTATAAAGCAAATTCTGAACTGAAAGCTGTCTACCTCTGCAGAGCTATGCTTGAGAAGAAAGCTCTTAACATGCATCCTCATGAAGTTTTGCTACAAAAGACTGATTACCTAAATTTCGTCAAAGGAATCCAAATATTTTAACCAAAATATCATCAACATTTTTTGGTAAAAAAAAAAGAAAAAAAGGAGTATTCCTTATGTAACTCCAAACAAAGCAGTGGGTCACAAACGAATCACAGCATTTTAGACTGAAGCTGTGAGCTATTTATGTGTCTTTTAGGTGAGGAGATTTACTGTAGAAGGAGTTAGACATAAAAAAGAAAGAGAAATTGGAATTGGAGCAGAGAATAGTACCAACCCTCCTGTTGTGGAAACAGAGCACAAGTATTTGAAAGCAAGATCATGATTTCTTGAAGCCCAGAAAATTCCTGATTCAGAGGACTGGGACCTTTCTCATCTAAATGAAAACATGTTGACATCTACTGAAACATCAAAAAAGAGGACACAAAATAACTGTGAACGCAGTTGTTTCAGTAGAGATGCCTGTTTTTCTGTATAAACTGACCACCAAATTCACCTCTGGGTGGCCACCCTGACAGTAATAAAAATACTTTGTTAGCAAGCACTAACTCCCACTGCTGGATGCAGCAGGGTCCTCGAGATATTTTTAAGCAATCTAGTCACTTAGATTTTTATTGTTCTTCGTAATCATTTAAATTCCATTAGTTTTGAGTCCTTCTTATTTCTTTGCCAGAGAGTCTCCCTTGCTGCTCTGCCAAAGATTCGAGAGGTTTCTGGACTGTTGTACAGCAGGCATGACAGAAGGTTAATAACAAAAAAAACCCACCTTGGCGAAGCATCAAATTAGATTAAAGGAACCGCCTAATTCTATGCATTCGCCAAGTAACCTGGCACTAAACCAGGATGAATGGTTACAATGTGTATTAGTGTTTCTTGAAAAAAATATCTCAGCTGAAAATTCAGAGCTGCTTTGAGCCTCGAGAATACATATCTAGGATTTACAATCCATTTCAAAAGGGAAATGAAGGAGATTTAAGTGACAATGAATGAACAGGATTAAAACTTGAGTTTATCAAGTCCTGCTTCCACGCATCAAATACACCACAAGATGTTGTGACTGCTCAAGTAGATGCTCCTCCACCATCCCTTTCAAAGCCGAGGAAAAAGGAAAAGTTTTCTTTGCTTCCTGTTGGTACTAGTGTTAGCAGCCACAGGACAACGTTAGTGTTAGAGAAATTTGAACCAGAGCCTGAGTCTCCAGCATTCACATTTAAATGCTGTGACAGCATTCATATTTGGATTTGCATCCTTCTGGATCCCTTCCAACTCTGAACATTCTGTGGTTCTGATAATTTATTTTTTTATCCATTTATTTCACCCAGAGGGTGGTTGGGTGCTGGAACAGGATCCCCAGGGAAGTGGTCACAGCACCAAGCCTGACAGAGTTCAAGGAGCATTTGGACAATGCTCTCAGGCACCTGGTGATTCTTGGGGTTGTCCCATGCAGGGGCACGGGCAGATTATGCTATAATGATCCTTGTGGGTCCCTTTCAGCTCAGGATATTCCATGATTTTTTGTTGGACCTTGCTTTTCCTTAGAAAATAGAGAATGATCACTCACAATCTGCAATGTTTTCAGGTCCAAGCTACCCAGCACTTCTTATAGAGATCCTGAGTAGAAATAGTCAGTAGCCACATCTTAGACAACCTCAGTATTTGTGTAAATTGCTGTAACCTCTGAAGGCTATCAGTGGATTATTATGCTGCCCATCACCTAAATAATCTTTTCTATATTGTTCTACACAAGAGTTTGTAAAGACAGCATTTTCTGGAAGTCATAGGGTTTTCACTAAACACTCTCTTGGAGAAGGAAGAGGGGGTTTGGATAGCATGTGTTTAGCATTGCTCTGTGGCCAACAGTTTGAGGAAGGCGCTTCTCCCCCTCTGTCCTGCTCTGGTGAGCTCCCATCTGCAGTGCTGTTTACAGTTCTGGTGCCCCCAGCAAAAGAAGGTCATGGACATGCTAGAGCAAATCCAGAGGAGGCCACAAAGATGATCAGAGGATTGGAGCACCTCTCCTGAAGACAGGCTGGGACAGGTGGGGTTGTTCAGCCTGGAGAAGGCTCCAGGAAGACATTATACCACCTTCCAGTACCTAAAGGTACCACAAGGGCATTTAGTGATTGGACAAGGGGAGAATCTCTTCAAAATAAAGAGAGTAGGGTTAGGTTAGATATATGGAAGAAATCTTTACTGTGAGGGTGGTGGGCACGAGCTGCCCAGAGATGGTGTGTGTGCCCAGTTCCTGGAAGTGTTCAGAGTTGGGTTGGAGAGGGGTCTGAGTAACCTGGTACAGCAGAAGGTGTTCCTGCACATGGGAGGGGGTTTGGAACTAGAGGATCTTTAAGGTGCCTTCCTATCCAGACTGTTCTATGATTCTGTGTTCTTTCTAGGAAAGTACCACTTTCCTTTGTGCCACATAGAACATATCACATGATTTGAGAGAAGATCAAATGGACTGAGTTCATCACCATCCTGATATTAAAAACTCATTTACTGCACTTTGCACTTTTCAGGTTTTCTCTAAAAGCTGCTTCATTTTGCTGATTGTTTACCAACATGGGGCAGTGTGGATGTTTTGTGTCACGTGCCTATTTTGAACTAACAAAAATATCTAGAACTTTTTTCTGAATCTGATATGGTCCATTAAGCATGAGGCAACACACTCTATTTTTATACCAGTGACACTATTCAGTAAGTATTAAATTTGTTTTACCACTTAACACATGGTCTGTATTTATGAATTTAACCTCCTTTTAAGGACAACTTGCTTTTTTGGCTGAGCTCCTCTCCTTCTATTATTGTTACTGGCTTTACAGTTTCACCTACATCTTTTGCTGTCAGGAACACTATACAAAAACACAGTAAGAAATTAAAAATCAAGTTGTGAAAAGCTGTAGTCCCACCTATTTAATGTAGACTTTGGGTTATCCTTGTTTGGCTGAGCTATCTTACTTATATATGTTGTTTCCATAGCATAGGTCATGTGGTGCTGTTCACATGTGAAATGAGGAGATTCTGTAGTTTCTACTGCCAATGTTTTTTTCTTTTTGCTTTTGTGACAGATTGTGTGAGGGCAGTTAGGAGTGCAGATGAGGCAGAGTCTGGACAAGAAAATTGTGGTATATTCCCTGTAGCACATAACACTGTTTAACATTTTTACCAATGACCTGGAAAATGGGACAAAGCATAACCCTGAAAAAGTTTTCAGTTGGGATCAAAACAGGGAGATGAGTTGATAGATGAGTTATCAACCAGCAGGAGAGTTAGAGAATTCAGGAAGTCCAACAAAGAACAGTGCAAAGCCTTGAACCTGGAATGGAATAACTCCATGCAGCAGTCCAGGCTGGGAAATGACTGTCCAGGTGGCAGCTCTGCTAAAAGGGCCTGGAAGCCCTCAAAAATAAATACCTGGACATGAATTAGTAGTGAGTCCTTGCAGCCATGAAGGCTAACAGTATGATGGGCTGTATTGGCAAAAGAACAACCAGCAGGTTGAAGGAAAATGTTTTATTTCCTCTACACAACTCTTGGAAGGGCACCTCGGGAGCAGAGTGCTCCTTTAGGAGTGAGTTCAGCAGAGAGTCCCCACAATGGACCTGGGCTGGAGCATTTGCTGTGTGCCTAGCTGGACATGGCCTTGAGAAGCCCAGGCTAATTTTGAAGTTACCTCTGCTCTGAGCCCGAGTCTGGATGAGGTGACCTTCAGAGGTCTTTGCCAGCATAAGTGATTCTATTCTTTATGACTTTAAGTTATTACATTAAGTTAAGGAAAAGTCTCATTCAGTCCAGTACATTAGTGTCAAAAAGACCAATCCTCTTCTGAAAAGATGATATTCATCTATTATTAACAGACACTGCTATTTCAGTATTAATGACTGATAGAACAGGCGTTTCCTGGCATTTGATGACCTGTTTAGTGCCTGAGAAGAAGCTGAGAATCCTTTGCTTGGCTTGTCATTAGTTGACATAAAATGACCAACTTGAAGAGCACAGGTACTATTGGAAACACATGAATGTTTAAAGAAAAAAAATGCATTAATTTGACTAAATTCTGTTATGAGTACGATAATGTCAAGAGAGTTGAATGTGTGTTACCAAAAGCAGATTTGGGGCCACAATCCTTTTTCAAATACATTTTAATTGTTGAATAGCTGAAAGTAGATTCTCACATTGTTAAGTCTATTGTGTTTATAAATAGACAACCACATACATTCCTGATAATTGAAAATCTATTGAAAATATATTGAAAATCTATTGAATTTGTCCTATAACTGCTAAGGACTGATGCTTTAAAGAGCAGGATGGTAGGATTCTATTTGTGTTATCATACCTCTTGTACAACATCTTACTTTCCCTTCAGCCACCCATTGCCTTCTTCCATTCTACACATGAAAGATGTAGCTATTCCATAATATATACCACATAGGTAAAAAGCTGACTGAGTGAGCTATACTATGGCTGTTGACCCATAACAAGTTGGGTATTGAAAGGGTTTATCCTGAGGTTTGTCACGTTTCACAGCTCTGTCTGTGACCTGAAGGTGGCAACTTTAATCACGTTGGCAGGTGACACCAAACTGAATCAACATGCCTGAGAAGAGAGCAGCCATCCAGAGGGACCTGTACAGGCTGGAGGGCTGGGCCAACAGGTACTGTGTGAAACCCAGACAGACGAGAAGCATTTTCAAAATGTCATTGCCTCTGTCTATGTTTGTGTGTTTGGATAACTGTGCAGGTATATTGGGCTGGGTGAGAATTCCTGTGACATTAAAGCACGTGACTTGAGCTAAGCCACATGCCAGGGCAGATTTTATCTACAAGGATATTATATTCAACTATGAGGTGCATATTCTGGTTGTTAGCTCAGAGCCATCCCAGCAATGCAATGAACCAGCACTTAGTCTAACCACAGGTACTTCAGCATGCTGGCAAAACATGCCACTGTGGGAATCCATCTATGTCTGGAACAAAACATGCAGGATATCAAAAAGCCTGTGGGAGGACTTCAGAAAGGGTGTACAGATCATTGAAGGTGTGAAATGGCTTCCCAATGAGGTGTGGCTATGTAGGCTATCATTCTTCATTCTGCAAAAGAGGCAACTGAGGCGAGTATGATAAAGGATACAGCATGGACAGGACAGAGATTGGTTGTTTACTCTTTCCTTAAAGAGCTAGGTGGCATGTAGTGAAACCAGTATGCATGAGGTTCAAAGCAAGGAAGATTGTTCTCCCTGCAGATTCAATTAAGCTGTGAAAGTCCTTTTAACAGAATGATGTGAATGCTAAAAGTTTCCACAGGCTAAAAGGGTAAATTAATTCAGGACTACTGGACAAAACACTGAAGGGCTCCATGATCTGTGCTCAGCTGGGTGGCCAGGAGAGCCTTCCAGGGAAGTGAACAGTCTACACTTCCTCTAGGACACAGGATTGCCTGGATATCTGCTTCTGGCCACCAACAGAGAAAAATGGAATCAGTGTACCTTTTGTGTGCCCACTCATGTATAGCTGTGTGCTGGAAGCAGAATCTTGCATTTAAAAGGGAAGACTGTTTACTTAGATGGTTTATCTGAGTCATGTCAGATTAATAGCATGTGTTTGGAAACACTTCAAAAGACAGAAATCTCAGTCAGAATTGTGAAGGAGCAGATCTCATTCTGAAGAAATGGTATGGCCTGTAGTAAAAGTAAACAAAAGGCTGTATTCCACTGTGACACTCATGGAGCATTCTCTCTGAAGTCTCAGAATCCAGGCATGCATCAAATCCAAGGCAAAGACAGATAAACAGCAAAAATAGATCCAAAGGTACCTTTGTGAGGGGAATAATCTTATTCACAGGAAAAGCTGCTGTGTTTGTTGCCTGAATAATGCATTTTCACAGAATCCTGAAAGATAGATTCTACAACCCATATCTAGTTAGTAATGAAGGGTAAGAATGGATACTTTTTTCTTTAGATGTGATTTTTTTCAGATAATTTGCATTCAGAATGATTTAAAAAATTAATTCTCTGAAGATGACCTGTTGAAAATGGTCACAACCAGGGTGGAGAGCTGGATTGATAGCTTCTATTTCAGTTCCAGGGAATGCCTTGGTTTCCATGCCAGCTTGACAAACAAAGAAGCTCCATAGAAGCTCAAATACTTAATGGCATTTTAGGCTTTTTAGAGTAATTTGAGGAAAAGTTTGATTATGTATTCATCTGGTAGGATTATATTTAACCAGGTCTGAGGATGGAAAAGATATTTAATTGGGATGTAATGATAAATTGAGGTTGAAGCTTTTAATAGCAAATGGTGGAAACATAAATCAGACTGAGTCTTCTGACTTCCAGAGAGGTGTGTTAAACTAGAGTGCAGATGCAAAAGCAGTTCCTTACTTCTTATCTGCCAATTATGTACAGACTTCATCTGCCACTGATGTTGCAAATGTGTGATATATAGCATAAATTATTGCAATATTCAGAATTTTCTGAAGTCAACTTTATGGGTAAAGGTGCATGGTAGAAAGAATGCAGCTGTGGTAATTTTTATTTGCTTGAGATATTTCTTTTCAGAGTACAGGTAGTTTCTGTGTTAACGTTTCAAAGCATGCTTCCAGCCATGGCACAGCATTCTTTATAAGAGTTCTTGCAGATGAATTCCTTGTCCTTGTGGCAGTCCACTGTATAATCCCTGTACTCCCTTTCCTGCCCTAATGTGCAATTTTTTCTGACTTCCATTACCAGGAAGGAATTGTGATATAAAAATTAATTCCTAGGCCTCTGACAGGGAAAGGCCCAAAGGCATTACCCTCCAAAACAACTCATCAAGGTAATTTATTTCCACTTTTTTTAAAGAGTGAGTGTATACTAGCAGGTAACTTAACTTTTGGTGGATTATAGGATTTCCATTTTGTAGCTGGTGGTGCTAATGATTTATCTGCTATGTTTGTGGATGATGTTGTATCAGGTTGAATTTATATAGGAATTGCATTAGACACTCTGGAGGATTTAAATTAAGAGGAATGCAAAGAAATACAAAATTCTGGAAGACCGTGGGGAAAAAATACATAGGCAGATGAAACAGAAAATGCCAAATACTTCACTTTTTTGTTCATTCTATTTGTCTACCACATTGTTCTAAACATCAGAAAAATAATCTAGTTAAAGAAAACTTAAAAGTTGCTATGTACAGGAGTTTGAAGATCATTATTTTCAACAGTACATTGTTTTTCAGATGCAGTTTTTGATATTAAACACCACTCAAATCCCTAAACTATCATAATCTGTAACTCAATTTCCATTTATACCTAAAAAGCTTCTGACATCTATTTAAGCACCAGTATCTTCCCAAAAACATAGAATTTTTACTCCTGCTGCGTATCGAGTGAAAGAATCTGAAGTTTAAAATGACACTGAGCTTAACAAGCAGCTCCTAGTGATTTAAGAATCATCGAATCTTAGAACCATTTAGGAAAAGAACTTTAACATTATCAAGTCCAGTCATTGATACAGGACTGCCAAGTCCACCATTCAACCACATCTCAAAGCAGTGCATTAAATATCTTTTAAATAACTCCAGGTCTGGTAACCCAACCACTTCCCTGCACCCTGTGCCAGTGCTTGACAACCGTCTTGGGAATTTTTTTTCTTCTAATTTCCAATCTAGACCTCTCCTGGCACAACTTGAGACCATTTCCACTCGTCCTATGACTTTTTACTTGGGAAAAGGGGCTGATCCCCACCTGGAAGAAGGGGCAGCCACCTCAGGAGGAGTATAAAAATGTTGTGGGGTTTTGCAGGTAGAAAATTAGAAGGGTCAAAGTCCAACTAGAACTTAATCCACCTACTGCTGTAAAAGGCAATAAGAATGTTTCTATAAATACACTGGCAACAAAAGGAGGTCTATGGAGAATCTCCATCATTTACTGAATGTGGGGGGAAAACACAGTGACAATGGATGAGGAAAAGACTGAGACACTTAATGCCTTCTTTGCCTCAGTCTTAAATAAAGACCAGTTATTTTTGGAGTACCCAAAGCTGGAAGACAGGGATAAGGAGGAAAATAAAGCCCATAATCCAAGGGGAAATTGCTGTGAACTGCTGCTCCACTAAGACACACAAGTCCATGGTCCTGGATGGGGTCCATACGAGGGCTCTACAGGTGCTGTGGAAGTGCTCACTGAGCCACATTCCACCATTTACCAGCAGTTCTGGTTAACCAGGGAGGTCCCTGTTGGCTGATGTTTGTGATGTGATGCCCACCTACAGGAAGGGCTGTAAGGAGGATGAGGGGAAGGCTGTGGAATCATGTCATCAAGTGACATGTGCAGGGCAATGCACTGATATTGGCATTTAAATGGATTTGTCCTTCAATATTTCTTCTCTTTTCAGTGGCTGTAGATTCTTACTGAAGTCCTTCAAATTGACATGCAATCTTTTGACTGAATATTGAGATAATTTGATTAAACTTTTGAACCTTTTTTCCTTGTAGTTTGTTATGACAGGCAATTAGGCTTCTTTTCAATGACTCATCAGCTCTTGTGAACAGACAGCATCAGCAAGGCAGAGAACTGGGCTCTGAGAGTAGTAAATGAACTGATACAACTAAATTTTATAAATGCAACTTCTTCCTTCCTCTTTGGCCCTTGTGTCTTGTCTTTTATGTGTGCAGTTTTTATTTATTTCTTTGGCTTGGGGGCAAGGATGCAGTAGAAATATACACACACATGCACATATGATAATGTCAAGTAATTTACTCAAATAAATCAAACAGAACTGCAATTCTATGCCCTGACTGTGAATTTCTATCACCCCTCATTGAGCAGTATGTATGGTTTACAGTTGTCATAGTGTCCACTTTACCATGAATCCAGAAATTGTTGGTTCTGCCTTGTAAGCCTATAACATTTGATCTTAAAGATCAATCTGTTGGGCTGTAGCAGTATGTCAACTAAAAGCCATCTTGCTGATTTATTTTTTCTTTTTGAATTATTTTAGGAGCCCAGAAAGGAGATGTGGGGACTGTATCTGGACTATATTTGGTCCAGATAGAGAACTAGGTGAGGAAATACTGCTTTCAGGCTTTAGCCAGTCAGTAATTTTATTTTGCTAACAACTCTAGTTGTTAGCGTATAAATTTATCTCAAAAGGTACTTGTCTTAACATGCTTATACTTACAGCCAAATGTCATACCTGCTTTTCAGTACAGAGCTGATAACTGGGTGTTCGGTGAAGCTCAAGAAGCCCTGTCATAGTCTTCATATTATTTCATTGTGGCCAAAATCAAAGGTGAGGGATTAGTGGAAGTATGGCATTTTAAAGCTCCCTGACAACTGCTCTCCTGCACGAGATATTATTATCATTGTTTTCCATGACTATTGTTATCATGTCAGCATATCATGTTCACTTCGTCCTCTTTCTCACCTTGACACGTGTTAGGCTGTAAATCTGCTTGATCCCAACCTGGAAAGACTGAATTTTTATGTCGTAAAGGAAACAGAAAAAATATGTCTTTTAAAGTCACATCTGCAAAGATTTTCTGTTGTGCTGCAGTCAGTCTGACCTTGCTTGGAGAAAGTTGATGGCAAGGCTCCTGTAACCTGCTTCCCAGGCTGACTGGGCTGTACCCAGACAGGCTATTGCTGTCTGAAAGCTGGGGCATCTGTGGTCAGAGAAGCTCTGCTTTTCTCTGGGTGAGCTCCTTCTGGGGTACTGAACTGGCAGTCTGCAAAGACTGAGTGGAACCTCCAGGTTTTGAATCTGAGCCCTCCACCAAGTCTCCTCTCAGCCTCAAGGCTGCAATTGTTCCATCTGCATGTTAGGAAGACAAAGCTCAGTTTACCCCACAGTTTGTGTTTTCATGTTTGAGCTCCAAAAACTGAGGTTCTGGGCTAAAATCTATGCCATTACCCTCCTTCAGAGGTAGCTGCACTGAAATGTTCTTGATGTTTTTCAGAGAGTTAAAATTTTCCATGTGAATCCCTATTCTACTTTTCCTCTTTCTCACATTTTATTTAGATCACATCACAGCAGCTTTTGGCTTGACTGGAAGCTATGAGCTTAAAGTTCTCTGATCCTACAAGTAGCATGCTGAACTGAGCATGTAGAGAGAAGAAAGTCAGCCTCTGTCTCTGGCTTTTATTTCGCCATGCCCATGTTAACTTTTCTGCTGGCTTAAAGAGAAAACTTGGCACCTGTACTGACTCCCTAGGTCGGCAGAACAAGATGCTGCCTTCTCAGCTAGCTTGAACTTGTCCTTGGTTGTTTCTTTATATGGAAAATAATTCTCACTGCTGTTAAAAAGAAAGAGTTCAAGTTCCCAGTACCTTTTGCAAATAAAACCAGAATACGAATAATGCAAACACTATTTTTCTTTCTCTTTTCCTTTTTTTTTGTTTTTTTTTTTTTTTAACTGTTGGGAAATTGGGGCAGAAACTATGGAATGGGATTTACCCAGAATTACCCAGCAAGTCTTGAATGCAGCTAGGGAAGAATCTGATCCCCACTGCCTCTGCCACATGGGCTGCAGTAATCACCTAAGCAAGAAGCTGCACAGTGAAGAGACCACAGCAAGAGCTGCCCCTCACAGCCTGTTTCACCAGCTTCATTATTTTCCATTGTTTTTCAGTTTTTCCATATCACCCTCCCTTTTGTGTGGTAAGGAATTTAGTGGCTAAGTATTTGAATATGTGGAAGGATCTGTTCCTATTGAGCAGGAGAAGGTTCCAGCTTCAGAAGGAGCTGCAAGATGAGCCATGGCAGAGCAGCTTCTGCTTTTACTGATCATGCTCCACTTCTCCCACTTATGTAACCATGCAATTGTTGCAGAGGTATCAGTATCATTATTTATCACATTCATTTTTCAGGTATGAAGGATAAAATTAGTTTGGCTCATCAGAATTCATTCATTCCTTCAGAGGTTCGAAGCAGGGTCAGCACAAAACAGATTTTTGACTTGAAAGCATTTAAGCTTTTTTCTTTTTTTATTATTTTTTAATATTTATTAATTAATTTATTTTATTTTTTATTCTTATCTTGCATTAGTTCCATATTTAGCTATGTCCCCACAGAAAAGATTTTTGGCACAGAAAGTCCTTCATTCAAGTCATTCTCCTTCATGTCACTGATTAATTCAGACCATTAACTAAGAAGCAAACTAGCTAATCATTTGTCCATATGTGGCCTGATATGTAGCAATCTTGTAGGTTTATGAATGCAGTTGGCAAGCAAAGAAACCACTGGCATTTTATTACATTTTTGTGTGTCTCAGCATTTTCTGCCCCTGCCCCAAAAAAATGAAAAGCCAAAGCTCAGCCCATCTTTACAGTAATTCCTAGCAATGCAGTCAGAAACTGAAAAGCTTCTCATCTGGCATTTCTAGTCCATTTTCCAGGGCTCAGATCTTATTATTAAATGGGCAGTCACCTGGTTGAAACCTTGGTTCATTTTTTTCAATCTGCTGTTGGCAAAACTCTGTGATGATTATTAAGTTTATACTGTGAATAAAATCAAAGGTAATCTGGATAAGTAAAGAATCAGTGATAACTGAATGTCAGAAATTAATTCTCCTGTTGTAATCTCTATCTGTGACTTTCAGACTTTTATTACAGGCTATGCCTAACTGAAGTCTCTGAGCTCTTCCACATCAAGTCCCAGTTTAATCAAGACTTTTATTTTGGCTGATTCTCTCTCAGTATTTTCATAGTTCAAGTCTATAATCACTATTCAATAGTTTTAATTATAGCTACTGCTCAAGAGACCTGAAACACAGCTTTTCATATCTTCATGAACTATTTCTTGTATGGGGTTTTGAAGATCTCATAATTTAAATGCTATTAGAAAAATTTTATGTGAAGTGGAAGTGAGATCTGGACCATAGTGAATACCCATGAATGGCTTCAAGATTTTATTAATTGCTTTGTGCTTGGATCCTGCAGCCATCACAGTCTTAACAGGTGCAAGTTGAATGTGCACCTTCAGAACACAGCTCTTTAGGGTGATGAGAAATGTCCAGGCCTCCTCTGTAACTTATCCATAAAAAACAAGCATCACAAAACTCACTGACTTCTAAACCCATGAAAATATCCTTGTGTGTCTGTACACACTGAAAGAGTTGTTTCCTGCAAGGATATCCTCAGTTCAAGGTGGTGAGAAGCAGACAGCACAGGCAAACATCTGCTTTGCTTTGCCTTTTCTATCATGAGATTTGGGCAGCCTGTGGATGTGATTAGTGATCCGTGAGAATACTGCCATGCTCCATTATATATCCTCAATGTTTACATAGTTTTAGTGCTTTTTTGCACTCTTGCAGATATCACCAACTCACATAGTGTACACATCACTGTGCTTCAGTTTCCTTCTTCCAGATATTTTTCATTGCAGACATAAGCAGTGTTTATAAGGTTTCCCTGGAAGGAACAAGCAATCAGCTTATCCTAAGCCTAGCTCTCTGGACAGTGAAGTCTTCTAAGGAAGACTGGGCATATTTTTTTCCTAGAAGTGCCTCTGAAAGTCTCCACAATCAGATGTTCAAGCTTGGATTTCTTGAGGGTGTATAATACCTGGAACTACACACAAGGCAATACAATTGCTCACAGACAACTTTAGTGATGATTCTTTTATATTCTCTTTATTTATAAATAGAAAATATGATGAATGCTATTGCCTGTCTGCCTTCATGTGTCCTCCTGAGTTGGCTTCATTACTTAATTTGAAGGTGAAAATTTTTGTTTTGTCTTCTCTCTTTTTATCTCTGTTCTATTTTCCTTTCAGTGCTGCTCCAACTCCAGACTAGTGGATGTCAACATCACACCTAATCCTCTGAAACTGAACTCTCAATTTTTTTTTTTTGTTTTTGTTATCTTTTTCCAAGGCAAAGTACTGTCTATAATTGCTGCTGGAATGAAAGCACTGGAGAATGAAGACAATATTTGTCTATTAGAGACAACAGAATAACAAACTTTTCTGTAATGCAGTTGGCATGACGCTTCTGTGTTTTCATCTGTGGATAATTGTTTCTGTGATCAACAAGGAAAAGTTGCAAGACAGCTGTAGTCTACAGAGGGAACTAAGATCTGTTCTGTCTGAAAATATTAAACTAATTTAAATAAGGCTGTGGGAAAAGTGATCAGAAAAAAACACACAGTTGTTTAATAGAAATTTCTCTAACACATAGAGGAGGGAAAGAGAGTCAAGGGAATCTGTAGGAATCCTGCTTATATCTTCAGTGGGTTGTGAGCCTCATTTTTTTAAAATGTAAAAAAAAAATAGGCATGAGAGAGAAAAGAGCATGGAAGAGGTAAAAAATATTTATCTGGGGTAAAAATGGGTTATTTTTTGAGATAAGCCCTTTCCTGGTCACTGAAAACAGTTGTCTGATGCAACATATGACAGGCTGTGCATGACAGAGGAAAGATTACTTCACACTTGACCTTCTTCTTTGGTGCTAATAAAGATGCTTCTATACTCCACTTTTAGAGACAGGGAAGCTGACTAGGACTGAGTTGGTGTAGCTTTCCTTGAGGACAGTATGTCCTTCAGGAGAAAAGGTGGGACTGAAAGCAGTAGAGAGTGCAACTGTATCAGAATTAGGAAAGGTATGGGAGAAAAGTTAATAATCAATTCTTGGTTGCATTGCTCTGAAGACATCTTTCCTCAGGAGCAGTTTTGTCCTTGGTAAATAATGCTGTATATGAGGAAGCTTTTGTCAAAAGGGACCAGAACCGATTGGACTAAAGATCTGGACTAAAATCAGATGCTTGCTTTAAATCTTATTTGCTGTGTGTGGGCTGTGTTGGATGTCCAGGCTGAGAATGGGAAAATTTCTGACTCTACCCGAAGAGACAAGTGATGGCTAAAGACCTGCTCAGCAGAGGGGATGTGTTCAGAGAGATGAGAAAACGTCAGAGGTACAGTTTTCTCAGAGACTGTAAGAATCAATGATAAACATAAGCAGGCACTACACACACATCCTTAAAATACCTTGAAGAGTCCAGGCTTTAGTCCTTGGGATTATCCAGGCTTTTGATTCTGATAAGATGGTTTATGAAGGTGCCAATAGGTACTGTTTACAGAGATGCTGTTTATTATTTTAGCATTGAAAACCTTCAGTTCACTATATGGGACATGCTAGGGAGATAATTTACAATTGTCTAATCTATGTGTGAAAACTCTGAACATATAAGTTTGATGTGAATTTAAGTCCCTCTGGGAGTCCCTTTGTTATCTCTCTACTATTCACTCCATTTATTTTTTTGGACTGACTGGTACAAAACAATACACCTTCCAATATTGTTGGCTTAAGCAATGTCCTGTTGTAGCTATGCCTCCACTGAGAGGAAGAACAGTCTGGTGTCCAAAAAAGAGATGCTGACTTACCCATGGTTCCTCTTATTGTAGTGTATTCTCTGATTCTCTTACTGCACCATTGCCATCTCTCATAGCAGCAGAGAACATGAGAACAAACATACCTGGATTATACCCACCTCCTCTGCATCTCAGAGAGGCAAGTAGGATATGACATGGAAAAATGTAGAGCTTTAGAGGGCCCAGCAGAGTAATTCCACACCTCAGAGTGTCCATTAGTTTATCTAGTCATGCTGCCAGTATTAGGTTTGAGCCCCTTTAATACCCAACAGAGCCCTTTCCACCTTCACTGTGCTATCTTTTACTTCACTGCCCAGGGGGTTTTATTTAGAGCCCTGCAGTAGTGAGTAAAGATCTAGTGCTAGAATCAGGTCTTCAGCTGGTAATGTTTTATGGAAACAAACAAATCTTAACCAAAAGGTTTGCCACTTTTTTTTTTTCTCTTTTCCCTTTTGTTTCAGTTTCAATCAGCACCAAACTCCATTACCTGTTATTAAGATATTACTTATGCTGAGCAGGTCACACTGAATATATTTCTATTCCTTTCAGATACACCATCAGTGTAGTATTAGTTATTGTATTAGTTCATTGTCATTATGGTGAATGATATTTTTGTCTTAGGGATGTCTATACAAAGTTAATTGAAGCCCAAACCTCATTTTTGGTCTGGCCTGGCATGCATGCAAAAACAGTATGATTCTGTAATTCTTTTGTTTCATCAAAGAATAGTAGTGAGGAGCTTTCCCTATCTCCACAGCACAGGCTTAAAAAGTTTAGTAAGCATGTGAACACCATTTCAGAAGGGACTTCCTGGCCTGAAGTAGAGGAGAGAGGCAATTTTGGGGTTTTTTGCTTCTTTTTGTAAGGCATATTTAAATACTGATCTCTTCATTTCCACAGTGTCATAAAGTTGCTGAACCATAATGGAGAGAAAAGTGCTTCTGTTACTGGAGCGGAATATATTAATATATCTGCTTGCCATGTGTCAGTATCAAATAAATACTGCAGCCTGGTTAGGCAGAACATTTGGAATCTCACAATCATTTCAAACCTTATTTCAAACCAATGAAAGTCTATAAGACAGGTACATCAATATGCATATTTCATAACCCATTGTCTACTCATTTATCAAAATATTTTCTTTATTTTTTTCTGAATTTTTTTTACTATCTTTCATTATCTTTGTTAAGTGCTTGAGATGGGATACTCCTAGAAAAACGTATTCTTTCAGGTAATTATTTATGGAAATTCTAAGTCTTCCTGGTCTTCAGCAATACATAAATGTACTTAAATACACACATGACTAGAGAGTTTTACTGCAGCCTGCAGCATGTGCCCAATCCTCTACTTCCCTTCCTTCCCTCTACCTGTCCAGCTCAGGGTTCTGTGCTACACTTCCCTATGTCCTGATCACAATTAATTCAACCCCTTCTGCTCCAATGCCAACATGCTTGAAAAGAGATCCCTGTCCTTTCTTATGAAAGCCAAGACTAATCTGAAAATTTTTTTACTTCCCAATTATGTGATTAGTAATGGGAGTTTCATACAATGGCTCTCACTTTACTCCCACGCAAAGCTCCATTTCACTGCAACATAATCCTGTCAGCTAAAGTGGTGTTTTTATCTCGGTGTCACCAAGAGAAAAGAAAAGATCAGAAATCTCTTTAAAGCAGGATCCCTTTAAAATTTTTGTTTGTAGCAACTCCTTGTGGAGAGGCTCTTTGAATCTGAATGGTCAGATTTAAAAAAAAAAATCACAGCTAATTTCTTTGCTGAATAATAATGATAATAATAATAACAACAGCAGCAATAACTCTGATAAATTGTTTCTCAGTGAGCTGGGTTTCTGAGAAGAAGCCTCCAGAGCAGAGAGGTGTGAGGCACACAGAGGGTGGGAGGGACAGTGGCAGCACTGCTGCTCCCCCAGGTCCCTGCAGAGCCCACTGGGCTGGGGAATCAGCAGGGGGGAGCAGACAGTGCCAAAATGTTCCTCACAGCCCTGTCTGACATGGCAGCTCAGATGAAAGCTGTGCTATTTTAGTAAAAGTCTTTGGATAAAAATAAGACCATAATACACATCAGTGATCTAATAGTTTATAACAGGTTTATTCATGAGTCCTCATTTAGTGTCCACTTAGGTAAAACTCCTGTGAATTTATCAGCTAGTCAATCAAAAAGAAAAATATTTTGTCAAATGTTTAAAAATAAATAGCCATCTGACTTCAACAAAGGAACTTTTGCCTCATCCAGCTGTTGTTTTTATAGAGTTTTCTATCACCATTTATGGTGTGTCTTTTCTCTCCTGCTCCTGTGCTCTGTTTCTCTTATGCAATGAATTGTGAGAGTAAGACAAACTAGGGAAGGAGATAAAGACACCACGTGATTTTTCTTTATTTGTTCTGTAAAGCATGTAGCTCATTTTATACAATTGTATAAATGGCAGTAAAACACTTCGCCTCAGTGGGAGCTTTATTTGGGTAATTTCTACATAAGGATTTCAGTCTGGAGCTCCCACTGTTTTAAGCAGTTCCAAAATACTGAGATCACATCTGTACAATATCTAATATTTATTTTGCTTCTCTACAAAGCTGGGATATTTGGGGAAAAGGAGGAAGAAAAATAAAAACACTAAGTGAATGAATTTTAGAAGTGTGTAGCATCGGATGGTTTCTCCTCTGAGCTTTGCTTGTGTTTTCTATTTAAAATAATGTATGAAAGTACCTGGTAGTTCTTATGTTTCCAATTTTAGTCTCTAAGCAAAAATACCTTAAAGCGACTTTTCATTCTGAGAGAGAATAACAGATGTTTTAAAATACCTTCTCTTAGGTACATAATAATGTTTATACATAAAAATCTTGCCCCTGTCCCAGAAGAGGATATGGTGAGGACTGAGGTGACACAAACTACAGCAGCTCTGTGTTCTGACGGTACACGGTGCAGTATTTTGCCTTCTCCAGACTGCTCATGCAGAATCCTGTGCTCCACTGGCATTGAGGGGCACAGCAGACTGGCACATCCCCTAGCACAGGGGGCAGAGCTTGGCTGGGCACAGGACTTCACAGGAACTTCTTGTGGCATTTTCATGGAAGCAGACAAGCTGGCTAAGGATTTCACCAACCAGCCAAAATGTGACATGAAGCCTTTTTATCTGTATGAGTCAGAAAAGAACAAAATGTAAAAGGCTTCTGACTCTCACAGCCTGAGAATTGATTTTTTGGTAGAGTCTACTGCTTTATGTAAATAATAAGCTTTCCAAGAATAACACTGAATTCTTTTAAATATTTAAAATCTGCAAGAGATAGGGTTAATCAGTAGAAGTAATATTGGGCTGATTATACATCACCCCAAACATTTTGAGTCATAGGCACCTATTCCCTTCATCTAAATCAGCTACTTTTACAGAAACATGAATAAATATGCTGTTGGAAAATACCTGACTCTGCACAAAAAAAACCTCCATAAAAACAAAACTGAGGAAATGGCTAAAGGGGCTAATAAAGATCAATGAGGAGAAACAATTAAATATTTGGAGAGATGAACACTATGAAATGGGGATGCCGAGTGGCATTAATTTAAAATTATGACTTTCTAATGGCTGTTCTCCTGCAGTTGGATTGTTTCTCTAAGATATATATTTGCTATTTTAGTGTACGAGCATGTCTTAAAGAGTCCCCTTGTAGATGTCTGTTGAGTCTGCTACAATTTACTTGCCTTGAAATTCAATAGCTTTTTTGCTTCTGCAATGGCCTTTGTGACCAAGTAGAGATTAAATGTGAAAGCAGCACAAACCCAGAGGAAAGGAAGGTGTTAAAGACTAAGTGGTCCTGTAAAACTTTTTAGGCTCTTACTCCAGCTCTCACATCAAGAGGCACTCAGGACCCAACTGCAGGAATTTTTACAAATGCCAGTCAAAAAAGTACTTGTTCTCTTCTGAAAAGAGTGATACTGAAGTGCCATTATGGGGATTTTGCTTTTACATAAAGACATCATAAGAGGATAAACAAAGTTAAGTCTGTATGAAGGGCCTTCATCTCGCAACAAGACTTGGAATCTTTGATAGTGGATATTTATAGGCCTAAGATACAGGCATCTGAAGTATGAGCACCTAAGCAACAAAGGTAAATTTTGTGACAAAGAATGAAAAGTATTGTGTGGGAGGAGAGGCTGAACAGGGACACAGCCATTTTCTTACCCTCTGTGAGCACACAGAATGGTGAAAACAAATCAGGGAGCAAGAGTTGTTTTGAATGTCCAGTAAATCTGCTCCATATATAAACAATTAAAAGTGATACTGAAACAAGCAGCATGCTTTATGGTTTGAAAATTGAATCCATCAAAGGCCTCTAGCTAGCTGACACCTTGGAATTAAAACCGTGTCTCCAAATAGGTCAGCAAAGACTACTGGATTGCTGGGACCTTCAATGTACTGGTGAGAGATGTGTAAGCTTGAATATAATCCTTTATGCTTTCTTAAATGTAGAGTGTAATGTGCAAGGTAGCCCATGTACAGAATAGTCATTCCACTTTAATTTTAGAGAGAATGAATTACTAGAGTACTGTAAAATAAAAAACAGGTTATAAAACATGCAGGAGAAGAACAAGTTGTACTGCCAGCTCCAGCTCAGATACATATGCACAATGCTGAGAAAATGAGCTGTCTTTCCCAGCCTCAGTGACAGTAAATAAAGAGCGATGGCTAACAAAAACAATGTGATAAAGGCTGGGTTGTGTGAATTGCTGTTTTGCAGGAAACCCATAGTACAACGTATTCATTAGTCATATTATTGCTGACTGAGGGTTATGTATAGCTCTCTGTCCACCCAGCTCAAAGCACAGTATGTACTGTATGTTTCCTCTGATGCACTGGAATGATCAAATCTAAGCTGGCTCTAATGTAAGCCAGAGAGGAAAATAAAACCAGTAGTTCTTAGAATGGGAGGAAAAAGAAATCAAAGAAACAGTAAAGACACATTAATTTAAAGTGATGTGAAAGACTGAGGGTACCTATAGCATCAGAGATGAAAAAAAGTATGGGGAGTGACATTCCACAAGTACTAGAAAAAATCTATAGCAATTGGCAGGGTTTTACATTCATGTATTATGGCTCTTGGCTCGGCTATTGCCAGTGGTGGTGTTTATTAGACCGCTGCCTGTACTACAAAGCACCAAAAAGAGCTGCCAACCTACAGCTGGTGATGTGCTTTATGTCAAGAGTAAAGGTAGAAGGACTGATACAGACAACAGACCAACAATTTTCTCATTGGGACAAAAGGACTCCTGATGGTTTTAATCCAGAATGAAGATGGTTGATCAGCCTGGAGTGCATTCCAGTCTTTGGAGCATCTGAAGAAGTCATTACACCTTGGAGGGTGTGAGGACATCCAGCTGCTCAGTGCTTGCTCATCAACTCCAGCAAGAGGAGTCAGAAGGCTCAATGATTAAAGTCTAGTAACAGTAAATCCTAAAATACTCCCTGATTTCTCAATTTCCTCTTTCAGGTTTGAGAGCTAAAGAGGCACGGGTGAGGCAGAGTCAGATGTTCTGTCAAGTCCGTTCAAAGTAACAAGTTACCACACATCAAGGCCATGGCAGGCGTTCCTGTGAGAGCTCCAAGCCAAAGGCAGATGCCTGATGAATTGAGACAATTTAGTCCAGAGTGGAAAGGAGCTGTGTGCAGCATGGACACTGCTTTGGAGCCAACATTACCTCCCTTGTCAGTACTGCTTCTACACCTGAATGTTTTCATGCACAGAAGCAGAAACATTTTCCACTGTGTCCTTGTACCTCCTTTCACTTCCAGAATTATGAATAAGCCACATTTCCATGTGAAGGGAGCTTGTCAAAGGGGCCTAAAGGGGTAAAAATATCTGAAGTCTACTGAAATTCAGTGCAAATTGAATGTTTAACAGATTAAGACCCCAATTAAATTATCAAGGACTCAAAAAAACCCCACAGATATTGCTGGTGTAAATTCATGTAATTGCATAGTACCAAGTCCCAGTTTAACTTCACCCATAATTTCATTTTGTTCTGTAAAACACATAGTTTACCTAAGATTTTAAAAGCAATTCATTTCTCTTGACAGATAAGACATTACATTATTTTCTTACATTTGGATTGTCATCAGTCATCAAGTCAGAGATAACCCAAAGTCATTATACCAAGTACTTATAATTTTCCCCCTCAGAAAAAAAAGCACTGTATCCTCACCCCAGCTGACTTTTCTCTAGGTACAGGAATATAAAGCCCAACAGAGAGAAGCCCAGCATTTGCACTGACAGCTGCACAGGGCTCAGTTTTATCATAAATGAATATGACTTTCCCAGAAAAATGAATTTAGAGATTCAGTGTGTGCTTACTAGGTTATTGAAGGAAGGCTTGCTGGGAAGTCTTGTGATGATCTGCACTGAATTTCTGCAGGGCACCCCCTTGAAATAAGGACTGGCACTGGAGGCACACCACATTATTAATTAAGCCTGTGATGCTTCCGCAACACTTATCAACTAGTAAATTTGTTATGCAAAATATGAATATTCCTGAATCTGTATTTTGGCCTTACTGATTTGCCTGGTGTCATGGCTCCAAGCTGCATATGAGGTTTTCTAGCTTGCTCTGGAGACTAGCTAAGCCAGTGCTGAGACACAGACTTTGATGGAGACTTACAACATCCATCAAACACTTTATTGGCCAAAGGAGAGCCAAGGATTAGAGGCTTAATCCTTGAAGCAAATTTTATTTCCTAACTTTTATTTTGCCTACAAAACAAAGTCCCTATAAACCCAGCCGTACGATTTACTGGATGCATTTTTCCAGCTTGAAAGCAAATCTTTAACTCTCTATCTTTCATTTTATGAGACACTGTGAGTTCATCAGAGTCCTCCAGTGCAGGCTTGAGCCTCAGCTTCTTTTTTACTTGACTTGCTTTGACTTAAAGATCTCAAGAGCATGGGCAGCACCTCAGGAATGGTTGGCCTAAGAGTGGCAAAAGCAGGGTTGAAAATAGAATTAGATCAGAAATCAGAGTTTGCTATTATTTACTTATCAATATTCTGGTTCAAGCTACAGTGAAGCACTGAAGAACTGGTTTTGGATATTAACTGTTGTCCACTGCTCTGCTCATCAGTTCTTTTGCATTATGTAGCTTTGTACACTGGATAAAATTTGCAAACCAGCAACCCTCTGAGGACAAGAGATGAAGATGCTTCTTCCTGCATTTGAGGTAGCTTGGGGGGGGGCAACTGAGCAGCTGAGGAACAGGAAATGCTGAGATAGTAAATGGCACATACTTATTTCCAGGGCTGCTCAGGAAACTCCCTGATTTAATCACCTGATTTTTAGAGGGGACCATTTTACTGGAACAGCACAGGACAGCAGAGGCAACACTGTACTTGAACCCCTTTTCTAAAGGCTTGGAATTTCTATGCTAACAAGACTATATATATAAGATTTATATATTCAGCTAACACAATGAAACTAAAGATGTGTAATGGCTCCAGCCCTCCAGCTTAGCTAGCGACTACATTTTAGAGCATGAAAAGCAGTGTCAGGAGAGACAGTAAAGTTAAGGCAAAAAGTAGAAAAAACAAATATATACTACTATATATTACATACTATACCAATATGTAATTATCTACCCAAAGAGTAGGGCATTTAAGGGGAATATAAAGTCATGCTTGAGTTAATTCACATAGTGATACATCACAATATTTGGAAGCATTTCAATGTACTTCATTCTTTAGACATGCAAAGAGGTGTCAGTGGGAAAAAAATAAATCCCAGTCTATTAGATGAATCAATGTATTTTACTCACAATGACTACTGGTAGCAGAAATACACCTGAAATGAAATATTTAATAGTAAAAAATATATTGAGAAAATAATGTCATCAAAACTTTACATAAGAAAAAAAAAGGGAAGGAAAAGAACCTATAGAGATACAACATGATTTTTTATTAGGTCTTACCAAGTCTTCTAAAAAGAAATTTTGAAAAAATGAAAATGAGTATTTTTTAATGGATGTGTAGAGGGGAACCAGTGAGAAAAAAGGAGAGAAATCCTGTAGGTTTCAAGGAAATTCTGCCTGCTCTACATGTGTACTCACAGGAAATACAAGTACAGCACAAGAGAACATGAGTTTGCAGTTACTGAGGTTTTCAAAGCAGGACTGGCTGCAAAGGCATGTCCCATACCAGCCAGCACAAACTGTACTGTAAACTGGAAATGACAGGAGAGCACTTTCACCCCGTCTATAGCACATTATGGGAACAACAGCAAAGCCCAGGGTTGCCTTGACCTAAAGAAAAGCCAAATACTTTGGCAGAACATACTGTAGGTTCTTCCAAATATGGAAGTTTTTTCTGATCTCTGGGCATATTTCAGCAGAACTATTTTTAAACATAGCGTTCACGCTTTTCAAGTACTTTTCTTTGATTGGGGAGCAGAAATAATGGAGAGAGTATAGTAATTCCCATTGGGTTTCTTCAATTTCCTAAACAGGATGTTCCTGGTTTCAGGAATATCAAATAACACTACTGCATGTATACAGCTGAGAGATAAAAACCATATTTCTTTGCTCCCCACAGATTTATTATATTTTTTTTTTTAAGAAGCAAAACAAAAAGTTAGGATTCTTTATCTCCCCTCCTCCAACTCAATAAGAGAAGTTATCATAATCCAGTCTGGCAAAAGCAGCAGAACTTTTAAAGAACTATTATCCCTCACTGTTTTCCAGCTCTCTGAGAATTACACACAAATTTCTCTGAGAAGACATTAATTCCAGCACCTGGACCCCTACAGTGGCATTGGAACAGCATTTTGTCGTCTCTGTGTATATATAAAGATTTTAAATGACACTGAATTTCTTAATGTATCCTCGGAGTGCTTCTGTGTAAAAGATGTAACCACAGTTACAGAAGATGGGACTGGGCACTAGCACTAACTGACACTGGTTAATTATCACCATGAGCACAGCTCCAAGGCTGCTGACAGTCCAGGACCAATATGAGTCATGCCAAGCACTTGCAGTATAGGAGATTTGATTTATTCTGCAACACAAAAACATCCTGTGTCTAGAAACACTTAAACTTTAAGAGACTATTGGTTACAAAGGTACCTGATGTAGAAAAGATTTTTTTCCTCTGTTTTTCTTCATAGCTAGGTCCTGGTAATGGAAAAATAAGATCAGGTTTTCTTAGCTTTATGATCATTCTCAAGAGCTGGTGTGGACCAAGGAATAGTCCGAATGGCCAATATGGATGTGGCGTCTCTGGTTTCAGCAGGTAAAAAAAGTTCAGCTGTATGGACAATGGCCCTGTCCTACCACTTGGTTCAGGGCCAAAGAACATTCTCTGGTCACTTTTATTTACTAGAGCACATGCAGCTGTGATGGAGCACAGCCATTGTAGAAGTCTTGATTCCAGTTATTTTGCTGGCCTGTGACACAGATTGATTCAAAGTTACTTAATGTAATGTCCTTGATTTGCTTATTTAATGTATTATAAGAACATAAAAAGTCTTTTCTGGGTCAGTCCAAAATCTTTCTCTAACAGTGAGAAAAAGCTTACAGATGAGTTTAAGGACAGGACAAATGTAGTAGAACTTGCCAAGAATTCTCTCTTCAGTTCCAGTCACTTCAAGTTCAGGGGCTGCTCAAGCCAGAAACACTTGGTGTTCAATCCCTCCCTAACATATGGCTCTTCTGTCAGTGTGAAGCTGGGGAAGCCTTTGGACTACCCCAACATCTCGCAGCATTGTCTGTGTCTTACCTTCCTTCCCTTTGTGTGAGAATGAGTCTCTTTGTCTGCTTTCAGTCTGCCAACTGCTAGTTTGATTTGGTGTCATTGTACTGCAGCAGTGAACAACGACTGATCATTCTCTGTTCATCCTCTCCATGTAACTCGTGATTTTATTGATCACTTTCCTTTGGGGCACCTTGATTTATTTTCCAGGAAAGAGCATGTATTTGGTGATTCTTCCCTCAGATGCCATTTCACAGTTCTGTCACCTGTGTGCTCCTTTTCTATTTACAGTTCTTTTTTTACCTTTTCTTCTTTTCTTTTCTTTTCTTTTCTTTTCTTTTCTTTTCTTTTCTTTTCTTTTCTTTTCTTTTCTTTTCTTTTCTTTTCTTTTCTTTTCTTTTCTTTTCTTTTCTTTTCTTTTCTTTTCTTTTCTTTTCTTTTCTTTTCTTTTCTTTTCTTTTCTTCCCCCATCTAGATAGAAGAGGTCTTTTAAGCTATTCAGGATGGGAGACATCTCTTAACTGAATGTGCATGGTGCCTCGAGCATGGTTGAGTAGGTGCTGCTGTAACATAATATGAGGGAAGAGCTCTAGATCAAAGGTAAGATTTATGTAGCTATTCAAGTACCTTAGAAACCAGAAGGTGACAAACAAAATTTACAGAAGCATCTCTGCAGATTAGATGCCTAACATCTCCTGATAGTCTTACCAGCACAGCAGAATCCTTTTCATGTTGCTAATCTTTTGGATAACAGCCCATAGGTCAGTGATTAAAAGCAATCAGGGATACCATATGCACACAGAAAACAGCACTGTTCCTTCACAGGACCAATCAGCATCCAGGCATGACATATCTGTAGAAATAGAGTGAGTCTGGCAAATAAAAATAATGTGAATTTTGATGATTCACAGGGAATATTCATCCTGTGAATATAAAAGAGGTAATAAAAAAATCACAAAGAAATAAGATTCAGCAACATTGGATTAATAAACTGTAAGAAATGAGCCTGGGAAATTAATGAAGTCCTAAGAAGTCTAGGAGAAAAGATAGATTTATAGACATATTATATATTACTTCCACAGTTGTTTTTTGCTCTGACACTTAATGTTTAGTTAAAAAGTAGGATTAAAAATCTGTTTAAAATTTTTGAATTTCCTCTAATTTCAGTGTAGAAAGAAGGGATTATGATGAATCATACCAGTAAAGTTTTCAGCAGTTTCAAACCTGCTACAGTAGCACTGCCTTTATTACGGGAAGACAGGGAAAGAAAAGATGGCCTTTCCAAGAAAAGGATACAGCTGCAGACACTTGAGTTATAAGCTCAAACCTGTATTCTCAAATTATCGAGTGTTCTTCTGGTGTCTTTAACCTTTGGACAACTAATTCACCACTTTGATATGGAACTTGTTTACAATGAAGCCAGAAAACACATGTAAACCTCTTTTGGAAAGTATTGAATTTTGTGAAAAAAATTAATCTGACCTCAACAGTTCTAATTTGTGGTGCTTTTGAGTCTGACAAGGAAAAAAATGACTGAAATTAATTCAATCTGTACACCCGTGATACCTGTTTGTGTCTTTAAAGTGTTTAGGAGCCCTTGGATGCTTCTACACAAAAAATTATGTTCTTGACCAGGGTTTCACAGTGCAAAAGCAAGTCTCAAACTGCAGCTTTATTTGGATTTGATGTATCTATTTCTCATGAAATGATTTCTTAATGCCATGTACTTTCCAACGTGTTGTGTACAGGCTCACACAAGAGCAGACCAAGCTATTCTCAGAGAAACAACTTACCCATAAAAAATTGCTGCTTTATGCGTTTTAGGAAACATATTTGTGTACAAACTTAACTTTTTTTAAAATCTGGGACTACTCTGGAATAAATGTATGCTTAGAGTGAATACAGCTGGCAAAACTAGGCATTAGCTGACTGGTTTGTACAAACATGCTGTAGCCTGTGGATTCCTTGCAAGCTATTTCCTGTTCCAGCAGTATTATGTTTGTACTGGGAATTTATTTTCATGCTGCTCAGTTGCATGAGTTCACCTGGATCACAGGGTTACATACATTTCCTAAAGGGGAATGCTGCATCTTTACTCCACTGCTACACTGTGCCTACAGTTTGTCTGAACTCCCAGCAAGTATGCACCGATGGCTTGGTTCCATCTCTCACTATGAAAAGATTGTCCCAAGAAGAATTTTCTTGCTTGAAAGTTTACACAAAATATCAGTTGCAGGTTTTACTGGGGAAAGGATGAGGCAAAGCAGAGTAAATAGGAGAATTAAAACTGTAGTAGTACTTCCATTAGTTCTGTGAGGTTCATACACCTGAGATCAGTAGGGGCTCCTTCTCCACATAACAGCTGCATTTGGCCCTGGCCGGAGAAAATGGTCCACTGGGTTCAACACCAAGGAAACTGCACAAGCTCTGTGGTCTGTGTAACTCAGAACTTTGGGTTAAATGATGGGAAATTCACCAGTAGTCTTCAAATCAGTAAATTTCAATGGGTGATTTTTTTGAGTCATGGTGAAATGAATGTTTATGACTAGTTTTCCTAGACGTTGCTATAATACAATGACTGTGGACTGTTGAACCATGTGCTTTATTTCAGGCAGAATTGATGTACCTCCAAGAGAGGATTATATAATCCCCTTTCAGATCATATGGTCTGTGAAAGTGCAGATGAATGCAGAGCACACACTGAAGAAAACTGGAAAGCAGTGGGGTTTATTGGTTAATGTTAGTGTTAGTGTCTTTTGCTTATAATAAATGAGCATTAGAAAGGGTTTCACTCACAACAAACATTTCTGATAGCATAATAGACTAAAAAATAGAGTTTTTACAGGCCCTTACTCATATAAATTATAACAGCAACTGGATACAATGTCAGGCGAATGGCTTATGCATTATATGAGTATGTGAACCAAACACTTCTGTTGACATTATATAGAAGTCATTACACTTTCAATTGACTTATTTTGCCATTGCAAACACTGTTATCTGCTCACTGGAAGATTTCTTTTCCATCTGTATTTTTCAGAGGAAAATTTTATATTACCCTAAGAAGTGCTGCTGTTAATAGGATTCTGAAGTATTTTTGTATATATATTGACACATTTTTGATCCCTTTCAGTTAAAAAAGGAACAAAATAATTATTGAGAGGCTGCTTCCAGTCAGTTGATAGATGTTGATTTCTGTGTGATATAGTAGTCCCTTATTTGTGTGACATATAGCATGTGCTATATTTTTTGTGGAGATTACAAACACAGCCTTTTTCTTTTTTCCTTATCCTTCCATACCCTAACAATTAATTTTCCTATAATCATTACTTCACACATTTGTCCCACTAGTTGTCTCAAAAATTTACAGCCCTTTAGTGTAAACCAGGGCTAAAGCACACAGAAAAACACGTTTCTGAAACAATGTTTAACTTTCCCTCATTTCCTCAAGTAATAAGAGTTAAATATATGAACCACTAAATGCTTTGATTTTTTTTCTTTTTTTTGTTTACCTTGTTGCTTATCCTGATGTCAGAGCTACTATGAAGAATTTTTGAAATTCTCTTTTTCTGCCATGATCCACAGCCCTAAGCATGCATACACAACTTTCTTCCACAGGAGATTATTTTTGGTGTTCTCACCCCTAGGTGCCTCGAAGCTGGGAACTGAGCCACAACAGCTAACGGAGCAACCCCACACTTGGCCTTGAGGACCTGATGGCCACAGCCCAGGTTGTCACTCGGTGCTCAGGAACAGGGAGAGCCCAGGAACTGTCTCAGGTAAGGCTGCACAAACTCACCTGAAACCAGGGGGAGTGCAGTACTTTGTAAAGGTGCTCCAGAAGACATTCCAGACCTTTCAGCACAACCCCAGGCCAGCCAGAGCCCCTTGGCTGCCAGCAGGTATTTAGGGACTTGTGCAGGGATCTGTTTACCTGCTTCTGTGAGGGGCTGTGAAACACAGCTCAAAAGGTGCTCTTTCCACCTGCTTAGGGTTAAAGATGGTCTGATTTTATGATCTACAAAATTTTTGATGTTGTTGTTCTTAAGCTGGTTTCTGGGTTTTAAAAAGAAATACCATTCAATAGGTGCAATATGCTCCAAAAATTGCTCATGTAATGAAGCTTTTTGTTTTGTACAGACAGAAATAGTAGTGTGTATTCATCTCAAGTGCATAAAGTAAAAGATAGCATTCCAAGGTTTTCAGCTTGACAAGGAAAATATCTTCTTGACCCTCTTGTAGTTAAAAGAGAGGTCAACAAAAAGGAGTGTTTGCAACTCTTCTCTCTCCTCTATTAATCTTAGCTTTAGACTTTGACTCATAAACAAGCACGATAGGGTCCTGAACCAGGATTAAAATGGAAGGTTGTTTTCAGAACTGGTATAGAAACGCACTTTTTTCATTTTGTGTGTGAGTGTAAATGCCTTTAAAAATGAATAGAGCCATTCATCTAGAAAAAAAGCAGTATTGACATTTTTATGGAGTTGTTTTTGGAAAGAGCCAATGTTAAATATTAAATTCAACATATGGTTGTGGTCAAATTGTGCTCCTACTGTGTAAAATGTATGAATAACAACTTACTGCATTCTCCTGGCCAATATACGGAGAGAAGGTTGATTAATTTAACTAGTATCCCTTAATCTCCTGCCTTGGCTTCCGTCCCGTTCTGCAAGGGTTGATAAATCTTACATCCCCTGAGGAGTATTACAATTCCTGATAGTCTTATGCTATTAGAAAGAAGCAAGGCTCAACTGTACCAAAACATCCAGCACATGAAACTGTATAAATAATTTAGCTTTTCCACTTTAATTGTTTTTACAGCTTTTCTTTGCAGGCTATGATAAGAGATATTAGTTCAGTCAACTGTAAGTAAATAAAATAAAAAAAGGAAAATACTGTTCAGGGGAACTGTATGAAGAGGTAAGGCTGTTCTTCTCACCATTTGCAGCATCCTGTTAGGCTGTCAAATCAAAGTCATTCATATATTTTCCTTCCTTTAAAAAAATGTATTTTGCTTAAAGTGTGTGTTCTCTCAGGACCATCAGCTACTTTCCACATGGTATGGCATGGCCAGAATGGGAGGGTCAGGCACTGATTTCAGTGTGAAGTGGGATTCCCTGTCCTGCCACGGATTTTCTGTGTGAGTATATGCAAATCACTACATGCTTTCTGGGAGGCTCAGACAGGCAGGCAATCTACTTAAGTTGTAGGAGTTCCTCTGAATCAGGTGAGCCAGAGCAATTGCCTGTGCTCATTGTTGTAGTCCACAGCAAATTCAGCATGGCTTCGCTTACAGTGAAGGAAATTCAAGATAAATAGTATAGCCTTGCATTTGCTATAGGCTGAGTTAGCACAAGGACAGCCACCACGTCTCAGATAATGCATATTGAATTATTCAGATGCAATATCTTGGTCATGTGACTGAGATATATACTCATTTGTAAACTACCTTGAAGGAGAGAGCTGAAAGGATAAATAAATTTTTTAAAAAGCAATGAAAAGGACTGTAAAAATCTCAAAAACTAGGACCATGACACCGTTCAACAGAGAGACACTGTTCTCATGCTTGAGAAGAGACAATATTAGTCATTTCTGAATAGTGATGCATTTTTCTTCCAGCACGCAGCAAAACCTGGCAAATTAGCTGATTGTTTTCCTATTAACTAATATAAGTGATGAGTATTTTGCTTCAGGAAATATAAACATATTTTGCATAAGATTGAATCACCTGCAACAGGCTAAACCCTATTGTCTTCATTCTAGCAAAATTTCTGCTGGAATTAGTGAGATTTTGAAAGGACTTGGAGCTGGCAGTACATGTTTACACAAAATAATGCTCTGACTTCAGTAACAGGTTGGACTTAATAAAGGTATGAGAACAGGTCTTGATTCACATTTTATATTAAAAATAAGGCTTTGAGTTCTTATCTATTATTAAGAATTTTTTCTGCATACATAGTTTATTAACTCCTATCACATCTGAGATAAGCAAATTTGGTTATACCTTTGGACAAAAAAGGGACTTATAGGATTCAGGATGGGGATCTAATAGTCAGTGACCATGCTGTGGTGTCTAGTGCAGAAGTCATCCTTGTAGTGGTTTGGAGGATTTGAACTGGCTCTCTTATATAAAATGCGGATGCTGTGTACTCATGGACTGTTTTGGTTTGTGTCTTATCAGGTCCCTCCTGCCCCACAAACCTTCAGCCAGGGGGTGACAAAGGGCAAAGCAGTTGTGTCCCATGATACCCTGGTGTGACAATGCCATAGCAAGGTGTGATGTGCAATGCTCCAAGAACAAGCTCTACAGGGAGGTTTGGTTTGTTTTGGGACAAATTTTGGTAAACTTTGGCACTTTTCTATCCCATGAGGAGCAGCCAATTGTGGTGACTATCTTGTGAAATGCGTGCTTTGAAAGCTCAGCCTTATGCAGTTTTGTTATGCAGGGTTCAAATGTAAAAAATTCTCCCTGAGAAGAAAGAAATGGTACATATCCACTGGTGCACGTTATTTGAGGCTCTTGTGACATCCAGGGATACACTGGGATATTGCAGAGGTTTATATATAAGAGATAGTGTAGAAAGATGAGTCCAGCAGTGTAAAGTGGGAAACTTCAGTCCATCCTGTCACATTTGCTTTCAGAGAGACCCAGAGGACTGTCTGTCTGTCAGAGAGATGGAGAGGACTTGGCTCTAACATTTGTACAGCCTGAGGGTGTGAGGACGACTTCAGGTCAGGTTTGACACAATCCATATGGCCTGCCATTTGGGTCCACCTTTTACAATCATTCTGGTAAGCTCCCCAGACAATTCAAAATCCCTCTGGACACACTTCCATTTGCATTTATTACTACTGCCAAAGCCTTGCCCCAAACCCCTATGATTTCCCAGAGCTGTGTGACTGGTTATACAGGATCCCCTGTGTGACTCCAAAATTAACTGTGACCAAAAGCCTCAAAAAGCCTGTCTTATACCAGACCTCTCAAGGAGACACTTCAATGTGTTTTTCAGGTTCATGTTTTTCAGAAAACAGAATACAACATTTCCAATCCAAACTGTGGGAAATAAACCTGAATTTCAGAATTGTAGAATGGTTTGGGTTGGAAGGGTCATTAAAGACCATTTAGTTCCAACTTCCCTACCTTTTTTAGGGATGCCTTCCACTAGACCAGAGAGATCAAAGCCCCATCCAACCTGGTCTGGAACATTTCCAGGGATGGGGCATCCCCAGCTTCTCTGGGCAACCTGATCCAGTTCTCCACCACTCTCACAGTGAAGAAATATCAGCCTCTTGTTCCTTTAAAAAATACAGATGTATTTATTTCCCTATTCCTAGTTTCATGTACATTGTATTTCATATGCTTTCTGTAATAACACCACAAAAGACTTCATAAATGCACTAGTCAGTGGGGAATGCTGTGCCTGCTTGTGATTTTACACATCTTTTCTTTAAGCCAGAAAATCTAAATGTGAAATGTAGTATTCAGAGACACTGAGAGGGGTTTTGTGGTGCTCTCTGGAGGACGCTGGATTCATAAAACAATGAATGGATTACCGTCATCGATAGAGTTAGTTTTTCCATCTGTGGCAGACAGACAATATACTCTTGCTAACGTGCTTCATATTAATAAACCACCCAAGTATAATTCATTGCAGGTTGCAGCTATAAATCAGAAATAGCCTTCATTTTGTTCAGCTGTCAGACTGGGAGAGCATCAGGGGGTGGGGGGTGTTTGTAAGGAGGCCAGGGGGGCTGCAGTTCTTTGACCTCTGCCTGCAGTGTGAAGCATGTCACACTACAGCTGTCCATGCAGACATGTCATGTGGCTCAGTGCCCTGCCACAAGCAAAAAGCCACCTTGTCACCTGCCATCGTTTTTTGTCCTGCTGTGTTGTGCTGGGAAGGAGATGCAAAGCAATGCTGCAGGAGCGGTGCAGTGCAAACGTGAGCACGGCTGCCAGCAGCCAAATCCCTCTGTCCCCTGTGCTGCTGCTCCACTGCTGGAGCTCTGGGGCTGCTCATGGCTGACCCGGGCACAAACCCACCCAGACATGGAATAGGAGAGGATAAAATAGCACAGAACTGCATATTTTCAACTGGAAGTGACCTATCCTGATCATCTATCTCAGCTGCCTGACTAATTCAGGGTGGACCAAAAGATCAGAATCAGTCCCAGGAATTTGCAGATATAGGTAACTCCACTCTAATCCTGACATTTTGGTGCTCTTAGACAAATTGCTTTGTACCTGATTGAAGTTCCATGAAAGCTGACAAGGGTTTTGTTCTTCCTTCCCTCCCTGACCCTAGTGGAAGCTCTTGCAGTCACTTAACCTCTCAATTTCCTTGTCTCTGCCCAAGAAATTGGAATAAGCATGGATAACTCAAATAGGTGTTCTGAGGATGAATTAGTTAACATTTGCAGGGCATTTTGAGGATAAAAAATGCTTAATATTGGCATTATCACACCTGGCTCTGTGTGTGTCTCTCTCCATGCACAAAATGAATACCATACTTCCTTGGGTAAAACTTACATATCAGATAAGCTTCATGCCTATGCAAATAAATCCTCAGGCAAATCGATTTTCTCCAGCAATCCTCAGGCAACATGCAGAGAAGCAGAGGCAAAGGCAGAGGGCAGCAGAAGCAGGGGGAGATGCACTAAAGAGGGAAAAGAGAAGTGTGTGACAGGGGAAATCTGGAGAGGGGAAATCTTTTTTTCCTACAAATGCGTATAAATATGCCCTACTGAATCACAGGCCACAGGCTGTGCAATGAGAATATAGTTTTTCAAAATTATTTTTGCATTATGATTTAGCCATGCATTATGTTTTATGGTGACATAACTTCATTGTTTTAAGACTTTTGGTGTGCACTATAACAACCTTTGTATGGCAATAATTGTAACTCATACATTAATTTTTGGCATTCCTCATATACTCATTCAGTCCCTGGAATGTGCATAGTTTAAAACTAGCACATTTTAACTGAACAAATAGTGGATTAAATGTGCCTGTTTTGTTCTTTTTTACTGAGCTAGGTGGGATCAAAGCTATCAGCTTCTGTGCCATATTCTAATTATATTTTTACTCAGAGTGCCAACATTTTACAAAAATGAAATGAAGTAACAACAAGAGAAAACACAGCGCCATTCAAACAGGCTTTAATCAGGTTTTGGAAGGATAATAGAGAGCAACTGAAGCAGGTTTGTTAATTCTGTTGGTTCCAGCCCATTATAAAACCAGTGCTCATAGCTGTTATTTCAGAGATGATCAGCACCAGTCTGTGTGGACCTGCAACTGCAGGGTGAGAGGCAGCATAACAACACGTGTAGATGCCCACACAGAGGTAGCTGCCACAGTGCCAGTGACAGACCACTGACATAAGGACAAGGAAATGGCTGATGTGTGGGAGGGAATCGTGCATAGCCAGAGCAGTAAATGATGGTTCCTTTCTGTGCAATTAGCTCTGAGCAGCGAGCAGGCGGTGAACAATGGCAAAGCACATTCCAGCTCTTGCCTTCGTATTCTGTAATCTTGAGTGAAGACACATTTCTTAACATTTCCTAGTCACCCACATCATTCTAAATGCTTAGAAGGTGTGGACTGGGTTTAATTGTGAGAGAATTTCCATGTCTGTAATGGGAAAGGGTTAGCCTGTGCTGCTTTTGAAATGACTTTGTGAATATGACTTAGAGAAATGTGCTCACTGTAATGACAGCCCTTAGCAACACGTTGAATCCTCAGGATAAAAGCTTATTCACTGACTACAGACAAAGGTTGTTAAGGGAGCAAGGGAAAAAAATAAAAATGCAAAACAAATTAAAAAAAATATATAGTGTGGAATCAGGTAGCTTTTGCTTCTCCTCTTTGGAATCTGAAGTGCTTGCAGGAAGTGCTGTAATAATTATTTCTTCTAACAGCTGGCACTTCAACCTTCCTTCACACCAGGGGAAGTCAGTACTCAAGGGCTGGAAAGTGAGGTGGAATCCCAGGGGAGCTTTTATCGCTGAGGATAGCACTTTTCATGCCATGTTTGGGAAAGAAAAAAAAAGATTAAAATGCAGACTACTTTCTGCATGAACCACCTGTCTTTCTCAGGGGCTTTTTAAAAGATGGACCTTGATTGGAGAGTCATCTGCTTGCAGGGCCTTTTAAATGCACTTTTCTCTCCCTGGTGGCTTTTGTGGCTCCTGTTCTCCCTTCTCCTTGTTTCCCCTCCCCTCAGGATGCTCCTTCTCATCCACTGCATGGTTCTGCTTACCCCACATCTCCTCCAGTTCTCCCAGCACTGCAGTTTGTAGGGGCTTGCATTAAATCAGACTAGAGACTATCCTGGGATAAAGTAACTCTGAAAGTAGCAGAAAAAGGAACACGAAAATGAAAAGTGAAGAGAAAGGTGATTTCTTACATAAATCTGGATCCTAACAAGGACCTGCTGGTACCTGAAACTGTTCCAAGGGCACAATCTTGTAGGTGGCAAGAAGTGTCCAGCCTTTCCCCTACAAGGGATTTTTTTTGTGTCTTCATTTTCCTGATATTGCTCTGTAAACATCAGAAATTTCATCTGTCACCTTCATATAGCTCTCTCTGCATATGTGTTTTGCCCCAGACTTTAATTGCACGGTCATCTATTATTTTTATTTCTCTGTATGGATAATTATTAAATAGTTCTTTTTATCTCCTTTCTTCAGTGTATGGCTCCAGGCTCTATTAATCACAATCTAAAGCCTCAGCTGAATACATTGTTATTAAGTTCCTCATGTGGTTTTTATGGTGCTCTTTCTGCAATTTGTCAGTTCTTCACAAACATCGTGAATTTATATTCACAGCAGCCCTAGCAATTAAGCATATTATTACCATCATTTTACAGATGGAGAACTGAAGAAAAGATAAATTATAGATAAAGCTGTCAAAATCCTACACTAATTTTTGATGACCAACTTTAGACACCTAGCCTATAATTTCTCAGGGGCAATAGTATTAAATTGACAATCTGCATTCTAGTCATCTATCCATGTGCTTCAGTCTTCTGAATTTCTGAAAATCATACCCAATAAAAATGTTAACAGCTGACTCCAATCCAAAATGAACACTGTGGCAGAGGTAGGGAGAGGGTATAAGTGCCTTGCATGCTGTTAAGTGTGGAGTTGAGCTTTGCACTGAGAGCTAAAGGCAGAAGTTTCTGCTGAGAGTCCACACCTGAGTTAGACACCTGAGCTCCCAGCAGTGCCAACAGGGCCAGGGAGCTGCTCCCCAGTTCAGCCTCCCCAGGAGACACCTCTGACTGTGAGCCCAGCCCTGCTGAGTGCTCTGTCTGTGCTCTGGCCAGGTCTCAGCTGACCCTGCTGGGAATGGAGACACTCAGCTGACACAGACACACTGACCTGGTAGGAAACCAATTTATTTGCCTGAGTCTGCAGCCAAGCTTCTCCTCGGTGTATTGAGTATTGGAACACTATGCTTTCTACAATTTTCTCATATTCTTCCTTCATCTTTTCTTAGGTACCTTGCATTACCTGCAGCAAACTGAAGCTGGGACACCACAGACACCTTTTCATTCATCCTGTAGTTCTTATTCACTTAACACTGCCCACACTTGCTGAGTTTTCAGCACTTATTCATACGCAGAGGAAATTGATTTCCTACTGTGCACAGGAATGTGTTTCTCATCACACTGTTCATGACTGGACAATATGCACAATGCTGTGTGTTCTTACCCCAGAGCTCCTTTTTGACAAGCCCTGTCCTGACACTACAACTGCATAACTGTGACTCTGTTTTTGAAGCTGAATCAAAATTTTAAAGTATTAATCCATTGTGATGTTGACCGTAAGAATGCAGCTGAAACACTAGAATGGATTTTAATGATACTAAAATTATTTTTCCTAGTTTTAATATGTTAGATTTTAAAATAAACTTTAATTTATTATAATTGTTCAATTTCTAAGTATCACACAGCATAATTTCAAGTGTCTCTGCAACTAGTAGAGTTACCAAAGTGGTTGTATGATCTACAGAATAATGTACAGGCCTGGGAATAAAGGAAATATGCTTTTCCCAACTTTGTCATAGACTTTGCAGGTGGAAATATATTGACTAAATGCAGATGCTTGTGATGAAGACATCTGCATCTGGCTTCTGGCTCAGTGGACAGTCAGAGAAGAACTAGTCAATAGAATCCAGGGGGCAATTCATCCTGTCCTAAATTAGATGTCTGAAAGAGGGCAGATGATTGGCACCCTAAAAGGGCATATTTGTCTCCAGTGACTATACATCGAGCCCCAGGGGCTAGCTTGAGTTTAAATGTCTACATTGTTGATTTCTAAAGTCAGGTGAGATGGATCCCACCCTCTATATCCCCAGGCCAGTTATTTCCTCTCAGTTTGCCTTTTATTTCTCTTTCTGAGTGAGCTAGTGTAATACCAGGAGCAGCAGAGTAGAATTAACATAGAGCTCTGCCTTGACTAATTAGCTTCTCAGTAGGGCTGTTTTATAGATCACTGGGGTATCTCTTCATGGCATGATGTTGTGTGATGTAGAAATACTCTAAGTGCTATTATAATAAGCCACATGGTAAAGCTCAATTACCAGAATCTTCAATATACATGGGAGCTCCTGTTGCCCTGTACGTTCTTTTCTTATGAAAAAAAGATCTGAAATGATATCAGTGCAATATCAATATTGGAACTTTTATGGTACCAAAGTTTTCATACGAATCATGGTGAATTTTTCTTAGCAGAAAACCACCATTCTTATCTTACCTCCTTTCTGTCTCCCAATTTATTTCTTTGTCTGGTAGACACTGAAGCAGGAAGCTTCAGAAACAGAAGCCTTGTGGCAAGCCAGAATGAATAATAAAGCTGAATTCTGGGGATATTGCCAGGGAATGTCATACAGGATGCTCTGCATCAACAGCTCAGGAACTACAGGTGGAATTACAAGATTATATGCTGCCAAGCTCTAAGGCAAGCAAAACAGAGTCAGCAAGGAAGCAGAGGCAAGCTCCAGGTAGCTACAATTTCCTCCTTTCTTGAAACCAGGAAAGTTGTAAGGTGTTTGACTTTAATTACACCCACACAGTAACCCTGGCCAGCTGTCACTCTCCATGGAATTTCTCATTTGAATTCAGCTAAAGACCAATGCTACATATATATTTAATTGTTTGTGTTATTGCATCTATGGAGATTGCAATCTTTCCTTTTGCTTTTATTTCTGGATGAGACCTATTCTCTTCTGCCTCCTGCATGTCTGTCTATGCTGTGCTGCATTTGGGGTACTGCCAGGACCTGGGAGGAAGAAGAGCAGCCACGAGCTCACCACCCTGTTTGGAAATTCAGGGTAGACTTTTCCTTCTTTCTCTCATTCTATATGTCAGTCTCCTACACCTCTGCTTATAGTTTTCAGCCCTTGCTGCATAGTTCTGTTGCATTCAGTGGGAATATCCTTGGGAAACATCTCCAAATTTGGCTATGAGAGGGATTGTTTTGGAAAGTTGGAAGCATAATCCTCAGCTTGACCTGAGTGTCAGCTCAGAGATAAATAAAATGAAGGCTTACTTTGTTCACTATGAAGTGTCGGGATTATCCAGACAGAGCTGTATTTCTGATATCTTCAGAAATGAGCATCTTTATGTTAAGAGAATAGACACTTCTAAGATTTTTTCATGTTTACCTTCATGAATTGTAAGCAATCTACCTTAAGACTTCTTGCAAATTAAAACCAAAAGGACCAAAGAAGGATCCAACCCAAGGTAATCAAAAAATCAGCCAAAAGCAATAGAAGTTGACCTTACCCTTGCATGACCTTTATAAGTTGTTTCATCACCTTGCAGCAAAGATTTACCATGACACTTGGTGTGTTTGTGTGTGTGTGTGTTCATGGCATGAGGTGTCAGACTTTCACTTTTTTTTAGAGTGAAACAAGAAAACATTGCATTTTGTATTTTCTTTTAGGTAAAGTGGATACATTTTCAAGATAAATTCACTGGCCAGTGTTTTTATATTGTGTCCCAATAAGGAATCTGGCTGTGAACCTGTCCAGAGAGAAATTGCCAGACATTTCTTTAGAAAAGCAGCTGTCCTTGTTCTCCACTTGAACCAGAAAGTAACCACCACATTTCATTCAGCTTCTGTATCTTTGCCCCTTTTCTGTCAGCAGGTGGGAGGTAGCCCCTGTGTAGAAAATAACTGGTTTTATTTTTTCATCCGGGGGTGTCAATCTCTTGTAATGGACAATTTGATGGCACTTCATTCATTAAAGGGAATCTAAATGATAGTCTAAAACACTAAATTAGATTCTAATTTCCAGATGACATCATTTTTGTGAAGCACAGCTCATTCACAGGACCTTGCAAAATGAGACTGACTATAAACTTTAAATACAGCCACAGTGAGACATATATTGCAATAGCAACGATGATGTAGGTTAATAAAATGGCCCACAGTTGTGTGAATCCAACCATACACTCAAATTTCCTGGAAAAAAAACATTCTCACACTTGCACAAATCCCCTCTTTTATTTATTTTTTTTTTTAAGTTTGACTGGTATCCACACGAGACACCAGGTAAATATTTACTCTTAAATCTCTCCTGAGATGAACAAGACTGACAACAAGGGGCACTAGAAAAATGCAACTTGTCAGTGGCCTGAAACTGAAATGATTTAACAGGCTCAGAATGAGCTTGTTTTTGTCATTAAAAAAGCCAGAAAAGAAAAGTAGATGTTTCCAGAATGTCCTGTCAGAAAACAAAAAGATTTTCCCTGTGTATGAGCCAGGAGCTGGTCCACTCCTATGGCCTCTCTCTTTTTTTTTTTTTTTTTTTTTTTGTTAAGTACTAATTCTCCCATGCTGTTTGTATTGGAGGGGGAGAGATGCAGGAGAAGGGAGAAGAGGAAATCAATATGTTCTTATGTAAACTCAGCCAGACAGCAGCATAATACAACAACTAGCCAAAAACATCAGTGTGGATTCCAGGCTTATGTTCAAAGAGTAATGTGACATTTTTCTGGGTTGAAATTCAAGTGTGACTGAAGCAGATGCTTTTACCTTTTATTTAAGACTATATATGCAAAGCTATTCTATTCCTAATTTTAGTTTTGCCACCTGAATCTACTGATTCTAATGGGAATTAAGAACTTGGATATCTGGTTTTAATTCTTATTACAGAGATGAGAGAGAATTTTCTATTTGAAAAAAAAAAAAAATACATCACTGTAGATTTCTCTAGAAGAAATTTGCCTGCAAGAGACACATCCCAGTGTGTTCCAGTTTCTTTACCAAAGGATCAGGTCTTTTGTGAGAGCAGCTGACGATCTATTGTTGTTTTGCTAAACTGACCAATTCAGACAAGACGCTCAGAGTTTATTCACTAATAAACCAGGGAACTCTAACTTGAGTCATCTATATATGATAGAAACATGCCTAAATAAGCAAGCCATCCCCAGTTTCCTCTGAAAAGAGGAGAGCAGAGTGGATATTTAGAGGGATTTTGAATTGTGATGAGTCAGCCTGAGGTTCCACGACTTGGTCTCTGTTGGCTGTAAAAGCATCCTGGAGTGAGCAGTTCAGTTGATTAGATGTCTCAGCAGAGGCCTCTGCATTTAGAGAAGATGAATCCAAGCCTAAGTTTTTAGAAATTCTCAACCAATTTTAGCTTCCATTGCTGGAGGTTTGCTTAAGTGATTAAAATTAGTCTCGAACCTGCGTTTATCCCAACTTAATGCTCTTCACATCAGAATATTCTTTATAATAATCGATCAATTTATAAACATTTGTGTTTTGCAGCACAACATTTAAAGGCACTGATTTCACTGTTTTGTGTAAAGGATATGTCTTTCTCATTGCTCAGGTGTCCATGGGATGGAAACATTTTCTCAGGCAGCTGTTTTAAAGGAGAGCTCACTTTTCCAAGACTGGCAAGCAGAAAGCCAGCAGAAGTTTTAATTCTTTAGGTCCTTTACTTTAGGGAAGACTGCTTCATCTGCTAATTGGATATATGATATAGATATTTTACATTAAAGCCTGCAGTAGCAGTGATGTTTAAGAGTATTTAGGAATACTGCAGGCCAATAGGGGTAGCATTTATAGATGTTTATCACAAGGTAATTGGAAGGGCTGCAAAGTCAGAAGCAATATGCTCCCACTACTGAAATAATAATAAATTAAGGTAGACCTTTTTCTTTTCCTGCCTAAAGAGAAGGCAAGTACCTAATAATTGACCACTGTTAGAGACCCAACACCTGAGCATTTATTGTATTTCCAAAAGTCGATGGCAAAGCCAATGGTTTCTCTACGACCAGGATTTCAACCAGTATTTTCCTATATTCTCTCATACCTGTGGAAGCATTTTAATTTGTTGAGCTGATAATGGTAATCAATGAATATTGAAAGAATGCCAAACACATTTGAAATGCATATTATTAGGCATCAAGTAATTGCAATTTCTAGTCAAAGAGAGTCATTTGGGAATTTACTGCTGCTCGTTCATCCCAAATCAATGAAGATTAGCCACAAAGAGAAAGAGAACCTGCTTGCAATGACTTTGATAAAAAAGATAAAAACTGAAAACTTTTTGAAGTTCCACAGCTGCTTTGCTATTTCAATTACATTCAGATTAGGAATAATATTAATAATAGAAAAAAATTCACAATCATTAGCAAAGTTTAAACGAGTTTTAAATGCTGGGCTTGAGATGAGGATTTCTTTAAAAATTATCACATTTACAGTCATGTTTGACTTTTGTCCTATTTATGAAGTTTTGTCTTTAGGAATCAAGGCTGTTTCACTTAAAAAAATATATATTTGTTCAGCACATACTCATGAAGCCACCAAACCATTCTATATGTATCATCTTAAACAGGTAAAATTCTCAGGAGCACCTTCTTCCTCCCTGATAGGCTCATTAAAACCTTCAAGGAAGGTTTCTGATTGCAAAGACTGTCTTTCTATTACAGCCAGAGTGAATTCAGCCCCAAATGATGTCTTGAGACTCACAGCACCCTGGTCTTCAGGGATCAGCCTATGCCCTGTGACAGCACTGCAACTAGACAGCAGAGTTACTGTGAGATTATTCATGCACATCTGTCATTTGTGGACTCTGAGAACCAACAACTGGTAGAACATCTGGTGTTGGAGACAGGAATTTGCTTTACAAAGCCACAGTCCTTTTTGATGACTGAGAACTGCTAGGGAAAGATAGGATAAACCTGACCAAGTGAAGCAAAGATTTTGTTGTCAACAGGCTGGTCAACCCACTGAGGACAGCCTTAAACCAGGAATGGTGGGGGGAAGGAGGTGATAACACACAATCAAGTGGGGAAGTGGTAGACTAGCCAATGTGGAAGGAGAGACCACAAAATCGAAAGAAAAGGATAGAAGGCAGCCCATATAGCACATAATCATAACCATATAGAACAAATAAAAACATGCCAGCATGAGAGCATTATGAGGGGAAATGTTCACTCTTTTTCTGGGAAATACTTGTGCAGCAAAAATGGACAGAGGGAATGAGAGTTTTGCATGCAGGTGCAGGGCTATGAGATAGTGGTGGAATAGAGCAGACCTTCAGCAAAACTACCCATCTGAAATTATCCAACTAGAAATTGTAATATACCAGATAACTGTGCTGCCATTCAGACAGACCTGGAGTGGATGGAGAAATGGGACAACAGGAACCTCATGAAGTTCAGCAAAAGTAAATGCTAACAGCCTGATCCAGGAGAGGAAAAACCTTACACACCTGGATGGGGAGTAAAAAACGTGACACACCTGGGAGCCACTTGTCTGGAAAGCATCTCTGTAAGGAACACCCTCCAGGTCCTGGTGGATGGGAGCTGAGTGTGATCCATCAATGTTCCCTTGCAGCAGAGCAGCCAGCAGCCTCCTGGGCTGCCTTAGGAAGAGGACTGCCAGCAGGATGAGGGAGGTGGTCCTTGTCCTGTTCTCAGCACTGGAATTAATAAATCTGGAGTTCTTGGCCCAGTGCTGGGTTCCTCAGTACAAGAGAGACAAGGGCATGGAGAAGTGAGTCCAGCACAGGGTCACAAAGATGTTTAAGGATCTGGAGAGTCTTAAGGAAAAACTAAGAGAGCTGGGGCTGCCCAGCTTGGAGAACAGAAGGCCAGGAGCTCCTTATCCGTAGGTATCAATACCTGCTGGGCCAGAAGAAAGAAGACAGAGCCAGAATTTTCCCAGTGGTCCTTAGAGGCAATGGGCATCAGCTGAAATACAAGAAATTTCATGTTAAATTAAGAAGAAAATTTTACTGCAAGGGGCAGGGGGAGTCAAAGACTTCTAGATCCAGTTTTCCAGAAATGTTTTGGAGTGTCCAGCCTTGGAAATATTTAAAACCCAGGTCATCACTCTGCACATTTGTTATCATGAATTTAAGTAGTGGATGTTCAACAGCTAGGGAAAGTAATTTTCACAGTGGTGAAGTCATAATTCTGTATATTTTTAATTGCTGAATTCCATGCAATTCAGAAGAGCAAGGTACATAAGTATGTCCAAAAGGAAAATTCACGGGTGCTAAAATTTGAATTTGGCTTTTTCCACTTCGTTTCTCCAAATCAGACTAAAATGCCATGTAGTTTTGAATAACAGGAGCAAACAGAGCTGATACAGTAGTATGCAAATGAAGCTGAAGGAATCATAAATAAGTTTCCTAGTTTTAGGTATATTCCCTCAATGGAGCCGTGTTTATGGAAATGCATCTGTCATTGGAAGTCAAATTTATTCCTACATATTTTATTTTAGGTCTATTTTTAGCAATAGATGCATCTTCCCAGCACTCAGTCAACAATTATAAAAAATAGACCTGCCTTTAAGTATTTAAGAACATGTTCTGCCTGGATAATTTTCTCCTATAGTAATTTTTTCCTGAATATAGAAATTATGAGGTCTCTTTAAATATTAAAATTGGGGTTTTTAGGAGCTTGAAATCATTCCAGCTTTTTTTTTTTTGTTTGTTTGCTTGTTTTATTTTAAGAACCTGGGGAGATCCATTGACTTCACTGGAAACACAGATCTAAAATTAAGGACACTATTGAATTCTATTGTGTCTATTTTTCTCTCCCTAGAAGAAACAATATAAATACACATGTACTTCTGGGTTACAAATAACTGCATTTACTAAACATGTAGAAACATTTAGTCCTGGCTGCATGCCCTGATGAGTTTCTGGTGAATTCTAAAGCAAAGCCCTGTGAATATCATTAGAGAGCTGATAAAACATTTAAAAGAATGCTATTCTAGTTTTGTGTAACATAAACTTTTTCCTAGCTATGTCTTGAGTGAAGAGGGAAGGCAGGTAGAAATGGGATCCCCAAACATATTCCATGAATAGAAACCTCACTGTAGAGCTAGGTTGAAATATCAGATTTGGCTACTTTAAAAAGATGTGTCATTCACTGTATTTTATAAACAAAGACAACCACAAATTATAATTTAGAGAAATAAAATACACCTAACACAGAACGTAAAAATAGCAACCTCTAGTCAAAGCTAGAAATGCAGTGTTTGTGCACAACAAAGCCAGTGGATTTTAATGATGCAGCAAAGACAATCTGGTGTATCATTTAGAAATTAATTCTGCGTATGTAGATAATCTAAAGCTGAAACATGAGCTACCTTTTCTTATTTGAAGTGGCAATGGGGTTATAAGCAGTAATTACTTAATGCTAATTTGTTTGTAATAGGCTTGATTTATTTCAACTTTTATCATTTAATTAATGGAGTGTATATCAATTATACTTTAATTTTCAATCTATGCTCTAAGTAATATCTCCATTTTCTTAAATTTGGCATTAGCTTGAACAGCGCTTGAAGAATCTGCCTCCCACAACCTTCAGAATCTCCCTTTCTTGAGGAAATCCTCTTTCTGAAATTTCCTTTTCATTTCCTGTTTTCCAAATAATGCAAGACCAGACTCAGCATACTGACTGACAGAGTACGGGCCAAGACAGAGCCAAGGCTTTTCAGCAGCTCACAAGTTCACAAGAACCAATCCTTGTATTAGAACTATTTCTGCTGGTTTTGGGGGATTTATCCAAAATCTCAATATCTACTGAAGCTGTGAAGTAGAATTGGCCTGATTTTCACATAGGACCTGACAGAACTTCACATTTTTCAAAAACAGGTTACATATATTTAAGAACCTATATTTAGACTACTCTTTTTGAAGCCTCGGTAGAGATTTTCATTCCAGCTGTGTCAAACTTCAAATTCACTCAGTCCTTTGATGAATTTTGGCTTGCAGAGACCAGTCACAGAGGGAAAGTTAGCTTTCCATATGGCAACAATAATCTGGCATTTCTCTTGCATTGTGTCTAATTGACTCAACTCATCTCACAAAAAGATCAGGCCAGCAGAATAGAAAGGGCTTTCGTTCCCCTTTCAGAGAAGCTGGATTGTAGATGAATTTTCTTGTACATCTGGAAAGTCATGACCCTCCTCCCTTTACCATTTTTCTTCTAGGATCAGTAGCATTTCTTCTTTCTTTATGTGATGTTTTGACTCTAGTAAAATTTCCTGCATTTTACTTTCCCTATCTACTGGAAACAGACTCGTGATTACTTTATGGGAATTTGTTTCATCCCACAAGCCTTTAGAGGAAAGGGTTTGCCTACTGCATCAGAAGAAAGACCTACGTTCTATTTCTGCATCCTTGCGAAAGGTTTATGCATGTCCTGCAAATTTTTCAGCTACTGGGCAAGAACTTACTGTTTATTTTCCGTGGTGTTTTTTTTTTTCTTTCTTAACTCACAGTGGGCAATATTGTGGCATCAAGCCCATACTAGTGTGTGGGCATTCAAGAGGAAGAAACGAGGCGAGGCTGTGCATTTAGACCTTCTCCCTTGGAGGCTGGGCTCTTCCTGGCCCAGGGAGCTGCCCCCTTCCCTGCAGCTGCTGGAACCCTCACAGTGGAGAGGTCATGGAGAGTCTCCTTTCATCCCCCCCTCACCACCTCATTGTATCTTTACTTTGGATACTCACTCCCCAAATGGGTCTTTTCCCATATGTGAAAACGCAATTCATTTATTTCTTTTGTTGAAAGAGGACTGATATGAACTAGGAAAAACACTAGATCTAAATCCTGCTTTCATGTGAAGGGCTTTGTGTGTTCATTTTTCAGCCTGTAAAGCCAATTTTTCCAGTAGTCTCAGAAGCCTTCTGTTAAACGAAGCTACCTCCCTCGTCTTTGCTACATGAACTGATTTGGTTCCTACTCTCTGTTCTGTACTTCATAAATTTCCACAAAAAGGAGACATTTGAGAAATAATTTTATTGGTAAATGCATTCTCAGGCTTTTATTCTCCAATTCTGGTGCTTATAAACACCAAAATTTGTATTCCTCCTGCCAAACACTGCATGCCTTCAGGCACTAGTGTATTTTATATGCACGTAGCCTCCAAACCATAGTCAGTAGCCTGCATATTGCCTGTTAGGTGAAGTCTAATGAGCAGTGTTATTTTTAGAAGCAGAACTATATCCTTTGATTTCTATTGTATTTTTTTATTGCTGGAATAATTTTTGTTTGTCTTGTGCTCTGCAGCTGCATATCAAGCTGAATGCTTTGGGGATTTGTTATTCTCTGCAACAAAGCCCAATATTCCTTCCTGGTCAGTATGTGACTGCACCTGGATGATCTACTGCATTTCTAATGTCTGTAACAGATATTTCCTGTTTTGGGATTCCTTCCATTGTTCTCTGCTTTGAACTTCTCTTGCCTTCTTTAGGCAAGATGTTTAAATGATTGAGGCCTTAGACACCCATTCCTGCATAGTGACCCATTATTTGCTCTTCCTTTACTGTATGCAATGTACCAACGTGGAGTTTTCCAGGAGCCTTATCCTGTATAATGATGTCCTATTTTTAAACACAATCTACATCAGCGCCACCACATTGCTTTTTTGAACAAATGAAGTTAAAATGATGCAAAGCCTTGGTGGATTAATCTAAATTATTTTACAATTATTTCTTCTTGATTTAATTTAATTAATTAACTGCGCGTAAGTGTGATTACAAGTGCTTTGGAGTAATTGCTGTCTCTTCCTAAGTGTTTGTACAGAATCTAAAACAATGAAGACAGTCCTTTGAATAGTAATAAATTTAAGGAAGAAGGTTCAATTGTATATTTCAGTGAAATCTTTGTGATATATTGTTTATCTTTTCCCTTGGCTATAAAGTGTGGAAATACATTAATAAAGACAACATACTCTTACACACAGTGATTTAAAACCCCAAACTTAAAAATTTTCTTTATTCCCACAGTGAACAAAAGAAAGAGCTGAAAATTCAAAGTAGCTGAATATTTTCTAACTCACCTAATGTTAACCTAGTAAATAAGAATACATCGAATATTAGAGCAGTCTTGAAATTCTGTTCAGATGAGCACTTGCTACCCCCCATTAAGAATAAAAGAGAAGGAGAAAGATAAAATGTGCTAGACTAGTTGTGAAGAGAGAAAGTATTTAGTTAATGAAAGAGTCAGAATTAAAAAGAAAGAATATATCTATATATAGAAGTGATAAGTTGAAACTACAAAGAGAATTGAAGTTTCTCTGGATATAATCACACAAGCTGAATTCTGATAGAGGTATGTGAGATATTAGGAAGATATAATGAATTATGAGTGATCCGGACTGAAATATTATATTTCTCCAAAAATGGAATTCTCCCTAGTGCAGAGGTAAAAATGCTTTAAGGGCCAGGATCTGAGTCATCCTTTTTCCTTTCCTCTTTCCTCTACCTACACCCCCAGCTGTCAGGGTCTTAAGTGGGATTTACTTGTGTGTGAAAAAATGAAAGTTGCAAGATCTAGTATTCTTAAAAATGATCCATCCGTCTGACTTTGTCACACTTAATTTATGAAACTTGACACAGTTGAAGAAATGAAAGAATGGAGTTGTGTTCAGTAAGGCTAAACACACCTAGTAAAACACAATCTAGTAAGTGCTTCACTTTTTGATTACCTGTAGTAGTCCAATACAGGAGTGAAATACGCGGATAAATTATTACACCAAAGATTTTTAAGACAGTGTTGTAGTCTGTTCACAGACTATTAAATATTTTTAAAAAATGTTCCAAACTGAACATCTGTACCCATATAATGACCAAAGATTCTTTCAATTTTCTTTGATGTATAAATCCATTTCAAGTACCAAATGACCCTTCATATGAAAAGGCAAATTACATTTGCCTCTAGAAAACATAAATGGCTGTAATCAAATGGATATTGTTGAGAGCATATCACACCAAATGTGTATCTGGTTATGTGTAAATGGTGGTTACTTGTTTCACTGGGGTCAGTGAGCTTGTCATGAGCTTTTTGGAGAGCAATGTGCTTTGTGCTTTGCAGTATGCTCAGCTCTGCCTGCCCTGGGGAGCAGAACACATGAGATAATTATGTTGTTTTATTAGGTCATTTTAATCACATGTAAACACAGCACAAATATTTCAAATTTCCCCACTTAACATGAGGAATGCTCTCTTCCCCATTAACAGCTGGGTGACCCACATTTCAGACAAGCAATCTAATCTGGCTTGGGGTACAGCATCCACATAGCTGTGTCCTGGAGTAATTTATAGTAAAAAGGAAGAGCAAAATATAGGAGGGCAGAGGTCAGTGAAAATCCAGTAGGATTACAGGCCTTTGCAATTTTGCTGTTCAACAAAATGGTGACTTTCACTGTATGTGTTTTCATTCATGTCTCTCCCTTACGCTTGGCAGGGCTGCAAACTCAGCCAGACCCTTGTGAGCAGTACACAGAGTAGGAAAGATGGAGCGTGGACAACCCAGGCAGCAGTGAGCAACAGATTTGTCTGCACAGATTATCCCTTCTCACTCATGCACATGATTGTCTTAAGTACACATAAATAGAAATTTTTTCCTCTCCAGCCTTCTGTCAGACTCTCACTTTCACTGTGACCCAGCTTCTAAGGTACTACATATTTAGTCATGTATTAGAAAGAAAAGGCCCTGTTTATCACATCACATGATGGGTTTATGGCATAAAATAGCATCTGGGGAGGGTGTCCTTGCTAAATCAGATGCTTATTGAGGGTAATGTTAACCCATGAATTCAGAAATTACAAGCATCATTCTGCAGAGGAGTAAGGTGGGCTGCAAAAAGCAACCCTCAGACATAATATATGAAACCTGATGTTGCTATTCCCGTGTGTTTGTCTAATAGCTGGTGTATTTCTTTAGGCCTAGTGACACAGTTTTATTTTGTTGCTATATGCACATGTTTCAGATAGAAAGGAAGCAGGAACCCACTGGCTGGTGGAGTCTAATCTCAGCCTGGTACACTGAGAGCAGAGGGAATGTGAATGGAAATGACTTAGTCATGAACCAGCCAGGTCAGGAATCAGATGCTACAGCTCACTGCAGAGACAAATGCTTCTGACAGCATTTAGCTGGTGCAGACCATCAGTTCTCAGAGACCAGGGTTTTCACAGCATTAATGCAGCCGAAGCATGGGCTAAAGAAATTTTTCCAAGTGCACCTTGAGTACACAGCCCCTGTGACATAACTAACAGCACTGATAGTGTTTACAGGCAAGTTCCAACACTGTAAAGCGTGAAATGTATGTGTCAAGTTTATTATGCTTCCCTTGCCTGGAGCTGATTAGTGCAAATTAATATTTCACACTAATCAGCATGAGCAGTTAGCACACAATTTGGATTTACGGAATTCAGCTGATTGCATTAAAAATGTATTTAGGCTATTTTTGCGTTGTGCAAATAGAGCAAAAATATCTGAGCTGTTTCCAGTAAGGGTTTTTCTAGTGTTTTCTAGTGTTAATATTACCCTTCACATAGCCATATACCGTTGACATGATAGTGGCTTTATGGATATACAACAGTTATAAAATGTATAGTTCATACTGAACGAAAAATTAATGCTTGGCATTTTTTATAGGAAATGATTAGTCAAATTTTAATTAAAAATATATTTTCAACATACCTTTAAAACATGCGAACAGCTAATAGGCTGTCTGAAATTGCATCCTGAAACTGCTTAAGAAACTCACTTCTCAGGTAAAACAGCTATTTTTGGCATTATGAAAATAAAACAGTATTTTCACTTATCTGGATCAAGCAACACACCAGTTTCCTGCTGTGAAGAAGAAACGAGGAAGACCACTTGCCATACAAAACAATACATGAAAAACCTACCTGTTTCCTCAAGCTTTCCCAAAACAGCACACTCAGTCTCACAGATCATTTCAAAACCCAAACAAAACCTCATGCAAATGTCCCCATCAGTTTTCAGGGACATATAACTCAGTATGACTTCTGGGAAAGTTACTATGGAAGTTCTCACTCTCTTCTGTGGAAGCTGTCTCAGGTGAAGCATTTGCAGAACTTAATTTAGCTCATAGCTCTTGCAGTTGTCCAGAAAATCTTTGCAACATTGATTTCAAATACAATTGGATGGCACAGGAACTGTTAGACCAATTTTTAGATACTATATTGGATTTCCAACAAGAAGACATTTGAGTAGTTGGCACTAATTAAAAATACACAGACACACACACAGATAGATATTTTTGTAAATTAGGAATTAACTTTTGGGAACAAAACTAAACATTTTTTCACCAGTCTCCCATAATGACTACAGAAATTATGCCTGCACAGCAGAGGATGTATTGTCTTCTGCAGGTCTGGAAAGTGGTGACTCCATGTTTTACCCAGTGCCAGGCTCCAGAGCCATTTTCTTCCTTCACAGACATCCATATGAACTTCTTGAGACCATTGGAATAGCTTTGGATTTACTGTGGTGTAAGCAAGAAGAGAACCTGAATCTCAGTTGGTGTGGTGACACACACTGATAGCCCAATATTTAGTGTGTGATTTCTGAGTCTGGTGATGTCTCTGAGATACATTTAGGAAATAAAGACCTCTGAGGTTTGTCTAAGGGCAGTATCTTCATAGGCCATGGAATGTACTCTGTGTGATGGTTTTATGTGTCAACATGAGACGTCTCTTTTTTTGACTTGGTTTTTGTTTATGAGAGGCAATTCTTAATAACCTGATGAAGTGAAAAACCCTCAAATCAATAGATGGAACATTCTATAAAGAACTATTGCAGCTCTCTTTCATCAGAAAAAATAAAAGATGTCTGTATCAGCTTCGTTGGTTGCCAACACAGAATCCTGCAAGGTTCCACCCCAAATGTGGGTTGCTATGTTGTGAAATGACCCTGAGCCATCTGCATCTCATTATGAGGCTTGCTTTGTACCACAAAACCCAAACAAATATATTTCATTACATAATAGTTATTCATAATGCACATTCTACCATTATCAGTTATATGAGGTCTCTTCAATTTTCTTATTTGCTGATCCAAATCCACCATTGCTGTTCCCTCTGATTTGCTTGGTAATAAGTATAGGAAATTATGCAATTAGGCTTGTCAGCATGAAGAACTTGTAATGTTCTTACATATACCATAATTGCATCCCATTTGTCAACAAATGACAACTTTAATAAGAGAAGGGCTCACATCATATGGAATGTCCACACACTCCTTTAATAAACACTGATTGAAAAATTTACTGCCATAGCAATATGTTTTAGGACTTTAGTGTGAGGAGGAGAAAAGCTCAACCATAACTGAAAACATATGTCTGGAAAAAAGAACCCAGCTCTCCACACTGTCAAGTCTTACTGCTGGTTCAAATTTAGGCAAGTACATATAGTGAAGTAGGTTAAACCTGGAAACCTGGCTTTATCCATGGCCAGCAAACCCAGCTGGGACTGCTTGAACTGAAGCTGTGATAGGGTGCTGTGTATCCTCTGGATCCAAGCAAAATTCCTATTTGTGCTTTTGTAGACCATTGATGTTTATGCAGCTCTCATGTTCCTTTGCACCACTCCAATGGTTGATGTGTGTATGCCAGTGAAAAGGAGACAAGGTGCCTTCCTGCTGTGGGTTCCTCTCCATGCTTGGCACAGCCAAGTATGGATTGCTGTGGCAAACTTTTGATTTGTCACTTAGCTGAAGTTTCCTATTTTATGTCCTGACATGCTGATGCAGATGGTCACAAGCTAAACTGCTGTTAAAATTGCAGCTCTGCAGAACATCATCCTATGCAGACTTCCTATGTAGAAAATAAGAATACAAGCTTTCAGCAGAGAGTAGGAGAGTTAGATAAACAAACTCTTCATGGTGTTCTTAAGAATGCAACACCCACCTTCTTTAAGTGCTTTGAAAATTCAAACATAATTTATTAATCTTTAACTTGTTTATTGAATTCTCTGTTAGAGCACAGTAAGAATAATCTACAAAAGAAGAATTTGAACTATGACATTCATGTTTCCAAATGGAAGGAAAAAGATAGCAGCAAACTAAAGCTTTAATGAGAAGACAATGAATGATTAATTAGTCTCCAGTAAATAACAGTATAGTTGATGACAAGTTAATGTGATAATAAAATAAGAATGTATGTACAAAAGGAACCGTCCATCATATTTAACCTTTGTAGAGTTAGAGTAAAAAGTTAAAATTATATTGATTAATCAACTTTATTTATTTATTTATTTAAACAAATAGGATAGAAGACGCTGAAACCGAATAAAATTCCTTATCTTTCCCCTGTGTTGGTAGCTCCTCTCAAGAGCTGGAGTCCTTGGGATATCCTTCAGATAGCTATTTGAGAATTTTCTAGTTTTAAACATATAATAAGATGTCCTTTGGACATTGTAAAAGCTGCAGTCTGCTGTAAAACTAGTTCTGTATTTATCCATGCCCATGTAATTGAATAAGTGAAAAGAAAACACTGTGGAGCCCTCAGGGTTTCTTTACTGCTGTGGATGCTGGAAGACCCAGCTGGTTACTGTGGAAAGAGGCACTGCAATCTTTAAATAAAGTCACTCTGGTCACGGCTATGCCATGGATGTTTATCAGGATGGTGGCCCAGGATTAATGTGACCACTCTGAGAGCTAAAAGCAAACTCCAAATCCTGTGTTAATACATTTGAACAGGATCCTGAAAGGTCAGGGTGACCAGTACATGTATTAAATTCTTTTCCAAGTACATTTGCTGCAAATGCATGAGTTGGACTCCTTTTCAAATGGGAACAATGATGCCATGTTTGTGTCTAGGCTTCTGAACATCATAAGGAATAATTTAAATGCAGATGTACTTTGATGGACAGGTGCTCATTTCGGCATGTAAAATCTGAATGCAAAAATAGGTAAATATTTGGAGAGGTAACCTATTAATGCAGGTAGAAAACAAGAATCACATATACAAAGCCTCAGTCTGAAGGCTTATAAGTGGTGTATTGAAGCTTCAGAGCCTGATAGCTGAGATTTACACTTTCATAGGCTTCAAGAGGAAAAGAAACATCCCTAAACAGAGATTCCAAAAAACACCTTGATTCATCCCATCTATTCATTTATCATAGCAAGGAACCCTTAAAAACTTACAGAGTACACCCAAGAAATACCAAATCTATGAGTTTTATTTGTTCAGCCCTTCCAGAAAATCAGAAGTTTGAAGAAATCTCTAAATAAACTAGATATGCTGAGGCACCCAAAAATCACTAAAATTTAAACAAATAATTATCAAAATGAATAAATTAATAAAAGAATAATACACTTGAAAAAAAAACCAGTCAGATCAGGAATATTTATTTAGAGGATAAAAGTAAAATTATTACTAAGTGTGGTCATTTTCAGTCATTGAAATTACCTCTATCCCAAGAAAGCTGGAGACTCAGAATGGTTTGAATTGCATGGGGAACTAAAGATCATCTAGTTTCCACTCCCTGCCATGGGCAGGAACACTTCACTAGACCAGGTTGCTCAAATGACTATCAACCTGGCTTTGAACACTTCCAGTGCTAGGACATCCATACTTTGGGAAACCTCTACCAGTGTTTCAGCACACTCACAGTAAAGAATTTCTTCATCATATCTCATCTAAATCTCTTTTAGTTTAAAGCTATTACCCCTTATCCTATCATTACATCTCCTTGCAAAAATAGAAATGTGAACATAAATAATGTATAGCATCAACTATACCTATTTGACTTTATTAAAGGAACATTTTCTGCAAGCAATTTGTGCTTGAAAAGTATGTTTTAGCTCTCTTATTTGTAGGCAACATGTGGAAATTGATGAAAACCTCTCAGCTCTAAAAGGACGGAAATGTTTGTAAACCATGATACTGGAAAATTTCCATCTTGACTTTTGAACTATTGGTATAATAGTTTCCTAGTTAGTTACTATGGTGATAGTGCCCAAAGCATCAGAACCTGCCACATCAAAAAAAGACTGTGAAACACAAGATTACCTAAAAGGAATAGATAACCTTTTATAAAGAAAATATTTATTTTTCATTTTTACATCTATTGTCTCATTGTTGGAGTACCTTTGTTTTTAATGTTAATTTTCTCAGCTGATATCAGCTACCTATAAGCTAATTCACTGGCTGCAAAGTCACAAGAGGAAAGCTGTTCACCCCATCTACTTTTCCTGTGTCTCTTCTGGGGATATGAATCATTTTCTTGAAACACCTCTCTCTGCCTCTCTCCACTAACTATAGTGTGAACTCATGTAACCTACCTAGCCAGCTCAAATGGGTAAAATGAATTGAACATAGGTCAACATTTGCTGAAGGCTTATAGGTATTTTTTTATGAACAGCCTGCTGGAGTTAACAACCACAGATTATAAAAATTGCTGTAAATATGATACTGTTACTGCTTATATAAAATTATGTAGTAACTGCATATATTCACACACATAGTTTTTTCTGAAGAAATAGATTGCATAATGTAAGTTTATGACCATGTGTGTGCAGTAGTTATAGTTTACTACCCATTACATATTACCACTGCAAAATCAGTTCCAAAAAGTAATTTGAATTACTGGATTTCCTCTTCCTCTCTCTCTCTCTCTCTCTTTCTTCTCCTATTTTACTTCTGTGACAAATCTATCTTGCTGAAATTCAATAATATTAGTTATGACTAAGGGGATATGTGAAGTAAAAGCATGATCAACTCTCTGTTTATTAGTACACAGTATTTAACTATAATTCAATGTAAAAAAAAGTCAAACTGAGCAGAATATGTATCTATGTAAAGGAAAAGATTTTTTGTAATAAAATTCTATTTTGAAGGCATATTTTTTCTACTTGCACTCATTTATTATAGTTGTGGTTTAAGCACAAACATTTTAAAATAAAAATATTGTGAAAAAGGGTGAGGTGAAGATAAAAATGTACTTGAAATTAATTTCTGCATTAGTTAGGTAATTCTGTGCAGTGAGAAGAAGGCATAGACTCACAGCAGTCAGAAAGACCTAATATCTGTTTAAGGAAGTAAAAGGGAAGGGAAAATGAAAGAGATGTGAAGATATCTGCTTTTGAAAATAGCTTTAGCATACTGCTATTAGGCACTTAATGTTCTGTCTGTATTGTTCAATGCCCATAGAACTGCTCCCACTGCTTTTAATCACCACAGTGCTCAGCATCTCTGGCTTGCTGTCCATTGGAAGTCTATCTGCAAACCTAAAATCAGCTGAAGGGGTAAAGGGTACAAGGGTACAGAACCTGACTGGAGTGAGAGATTTGGTATTTAATTCTGAAAATGTTTGAAACCCCGCTGACATCTGGAAATTGTCAGAATATGCCCCTGAAAAAATATAGATCAAGCACAGAATGAATGTTTTCTGATTTTTTTTTATGAGAATAACCTTAGACTAGAGAATAAATATTTTTATATGAAAAAAGAAATATTTGTCTTGCTTTTGCCAAATACATCTGATTTTCTTAAGTGATGCTTTTATTTGCTTATATGAAATAAAGCTGTTACATTCAAGCTTATTATACAAGTGAAAATATCCTTTTAGCACAAGAAAAATTTCATAATCTGATTCCACGAGGTGCAGATGTTTTTTATATTCTGGAGGGGATTTATCTGACCAGACCTAGACTTCCACAGGGGAAACATCCATGTCTGTGCTAGTCCCATTAGCTTCATTCTTTGTGATTGAGAAGAAGAGAGGTAAATTTATGTCATTATAATTAGTCAGATCATTGCATCATAGGATCATTAAGGCTGGAAAATACTTCTGAGATCATGAAGTGCAACAATTGACAGAACACCACCATGCCCACTTAACCATATAGCAAAGTGCTACATTTACTCATTTTTTGAATGCTTCCAGGGATGGTGAGTTCATCACTGCTCTTGAGAGCTGATTACACTGATTAATTGCTCTCTCAGTGAATAATTTTTTTTTTCTAATATCCAACATGAATGTCCCTTGGCAAAACTTGAGGCCCTTTTCCCTACTGTTAGTTACCTGGAAGAGGATACTGACCCCCACCTCACAGAACCTCCTTTCGGGTAGTTGTAGAGAGATGTCCATGTTTACAGATGAATCATGCCCTCAAAGTCTTTCCACTCCCCAACCATGGTCAGAGAGATTCCAAAAAGTCTGGTGAAATATTGAGGCCTAAGGTTAGCTTGGTGAGTCACATCCTGAGTGAGGAGTCTTGATTTTATGATGTCTGTCAGGCAACTTGTGCCTTCATGCTCTGTTTCCTAATCCCTTGCTTTCCCCAAACTATTTGCTTCTCTTTTGAGCTAATTCTGAAGAGGATGGAACATGCCATGATTTAATCCTCAGTCATCCTGTTTCTAAACCTTATCCCATTAGAAAACACAGCCTTGCAAGACAGAGGTGACTGAAGTAACGAGCTACTCATGTCAGACGTCTGCCACCATCTCTCAATGAACACATTTTAACACACTGAATACTAGGCTATGTTTGAATACAGCCTGTAAGAATTCCAGGTGTTTTATTCCATTTCAGCAATTCATCCCACCTGGAGGCAGGAGTTGCCTTGGGTGGCATCAGTCTCTTTCCAAAGAGTTTACACTCTTTGAGCCAAGGCTTTGGGCCAGCTGAGATGAAGATACCAACCCCAAACAGAGTTTGTTCTCTCTGCCCACAGAACCAGGACCCAAACAAAGGCAGTGAATGGGGAAAGAGGGTTCTGCCCCTCCTTGGGGCAGGAGGCACATGGGACCAGCAGGCTGCTATGCAGACTCTCCTTGCTTCAAGTGATAAAGGGCCTCCCTTGAATTCCTTGCCCCCTGACTCACCACCTACTTCTCTCTGACTTCCTTATAGGAAATGACAAAATGTAGCTCCTATAAGAAAGAACATGTGTGATGATTTTTCCTATTTTCCCAACATCTATGGAAATTTTTGGACTACAGATATGCACAAAATTCTTTATTGCTTTATAAGGTAGCAGAACTGCATCTTGTAGAAAGCTGTTGAATAAATTAGATCCAAGATACGTTTTAGACCTTCAAACTGCTTAGCTCTAAATCATACATGATTCAAGCCTAGGTCTTTTTCACTAGAAAAAGCTTGTTTTGGGTTAGCAACCTGTTTTATCAGGCTACTTCCTACTTCTATTTCAATACTTTTTAAAATTATATTCTTCAAATATTATGATGATACAGAAGTCTGGTAAAAATATGTACAAAAATAAATAAAGATGTTTTGAAGGAATACATAATGCTTGTAAGAAAAATATGTCTGAAAAGTTATATATGAATCTGGAACCCCAACTTGAAAGAGTAATATGCAATACAAAGTAATACCAGGGCCTAATACAGAACAAGATATTATTTTGATTAGTAATCCTTAATGAAGATTCTCCAGGATAAGAATTGCTTAGTTGCATAGCAAATGCTGTTCAATTGTGAAAACTGTCATTTAAAAAATCAACATTTTTGTGGAAAAAAAAAAGGAGGCTCTATTCACACAATAGCATTTTTCTCTCTGGCATTTTTGCAGGTGTGGAATTGAATTCCTACGGAAGTCATTGAGAAATTTTCCAGGCAAGAGGGATTTAAAGGTTCAAGATATCTCACTCACACAGTGTTTATGTTCATGCACTTGGTTACCATTTACAACCTGGCCCTAAGCTGATCAGATAAAACTTTTGCTGAAGTGAAAACTTATGTTTGTTTCAGTGGATGCAGGATGTGATCCACATGGGTAATAAATGTGTGATTTACAGATACGAGCTGTAGTGCTCTACAGAAATATCCATAAAGAAAAACCATTATGTGTGAGGATATTCCTTTTATTTCAGCATGTCTAAAGGAGCACATATGCTGCCTTCTTCATTCTTAGCAGCAAGGTCATTTCCCAAAGGACACAGAACAAAAAAAAATTGATCTACAAACATCTCTTAGAGCAGTTACTAAATATCTAGCCTTGAAAATCACTTCTAAAAGTAGAGGATGTATTGTGTTATTGTATATTGTATTTTCATCTTTCACTACCAAAGTCAATATTTCCACTACCATCAGTCAAAGAATTGCTCTGAGTCCAGCTGTGTACCTTCAATAGCATAAAAGATATTCAGGTGTTACTAGGAGATCTATTATCTGTATTTGAGCCTTTCTCTGAGGAAAATAAAAAGGAGGGGTAGAGAAAGCCTTTTCAGTTAATTAAGAAATTTTATACTAGAGGATTTAGTGATTTAAATATGGTTCAAATGTATTTTAGGACAGATTCTGCCATCAGCCAAGAAATTGCAAATCTGAGCTGCAAGCAAAGACTGCACAAAGACTGGTAGCTGTAGCCACAGCTGGATGAAGGTTGGTTTGACTGCTGCACTAAAGTACAGGCAGGAATTAAACTACAGGGGATATTGATAGTGTGAGGAGATTAAATTTGTGGCAGAGCTTAAATGGGATGCAGAAAACAAGTGGAATGAGTGTAAAGGAGAATTTAGAAAAATGTTTGCAGAAAAATGTGGGGGTAGAAGTGGAATGGAAGGAAGCAGATCCCTCTGAGTGGCAGAATGAAAAGCACATAAAACTGAAGTAGAATTAGCCATTCTATCTGTGCATCTGTGCACATGTGTAGGGGGAGGAGTTTGCAATCTTCTAAAGAAAAAAATGTCTGAAATTTCATTGGAAATATTCCATAACAATAACCACAAATATTTAAATTTTCTATTTAGAGGCAGCAAAAATCCAAGACCCAGAGAGGGAAAAAGGTGTGCTGAGATGTGTCACTTTGTGCTTTATGTTTCCTGTATTCTGTGTAGTAATGGATTCTGCCTTGTAATCTCTCTGAATGACATTTCTGTTGTTGGTCTTTATCCTCAAAAAATAGTAAAGTACTTTTTCTAAAGGCAAGAAAATTCAGGGGTTTTTGACAATTCTAACAGCTAAATATTTGCTTTGCGTTTACCCACCTTTGTTAGTCTGGGGCATTTTGAAAAAAAGACAAAATATTTTCCACAAAGGGGGAAAAATGAAACAAAATATTGCTATAATTTTAAAACTGCTAACATCAGGCACAGCAACAAGACAAAGATAACTTTGCCAGCAAATCAGCTGGCCTCAGCTGCACAAGTTGATGCAAGTGTGTGGAGAATTTATCCTTTTCCAAGGGAACTATGGGTGAGGCTTCTGCTATCTCTTGTGCCTTTGCCACAAAGTGTGATGGAATTTAAGCTTTTTGTTATTGACCTAGCAACTTCCCTTCCCTTCCCTGCCCTTCCCTTCCCTTCCCTTCCCTTCCTTTCCCTTCCAGTTTCCAGTGTTAATGACACTTGAAAGAATCAGAAGATAGGTAAGGACCAGAATACAAAAGCTTCCACAACTTACTACATAGAAATATTTTAATTTTTCTGCCAATCTTCTGATACCGTGGTTCTCATTCTTGAATGCTTTGGATTGCCAAGGAGAATTATTCCCCTCTGTTTAACTTTAATAACTGGAGAACATTAAAATGTTATTATAGCTCAGTTTCCAACAATATATTTGATTGAAAGCAATAGGTGGGGCACTGAAGCTGCAATCCATTTCACACAGGAGCAGGATGCACTTCTGCTCACTCTGCTTGACTGCACTGTCCTTTCCATGATGTGGAAGTCACAGCATGGATGGAGGGAAAAGCCCAAGCCTCCAGCACCTCCTCTTACAGCCACATGACTCAAAGCTACAGGAGCAGAGCAGGCAGAGCTGCCTGGCCCTTCCTCCCTCTCCTTCCCATGGGAGCTGTCCCAGCACATGTTCTTGCTGTGGGAGGTCTCACCTCCCTGCCTTAAGGCACCTCCGGGGGTGTTGCACTCAGTTTGGGCTACCCCAAAGTCCTGTGGTACCAGACAAGTCCAACATGACCCCATCCTCTCCCATATCCAGGCGTGGGGGGCCCCAGGTTGTGCCCTGCAAGCCTCACCTCCCAGCAGCCCTGTGCTCTAACCCAGCCCAGCTGCCTTCAAACCTCATTACAAAGGGATGAACCTAAACAACAGGTTTCACTAGTCGAGTCCTAGATAGTATTTCTAGATCTGGAGCTGCAGCTCTACATGAATTTCAAAAGTGCCAAATTAGTTTTGAAAGCTCCTGGGATAAATGGGCTGACAAGTGCAGGTATTTGGGTACATAAAGGCACAGGAAAGCATCCATTTTGGATGCAGAACTAGTAATATATCAAAATCCTCTGGAAAGCAAAGCGACTTAGCTAGGTACCCAGGCATTTCTGAAGCATTCAACTGGTTTCTTAGCACTCTATCATCATGATTGTTTTCTATAGCATCTTGCAGGAATAAGTAAATACTTGTGCCCTTCCTCCCCAGAATTCCATCTAGACCAACAAAGAATAATTACTTAATTGTAGGTTATAATTTGTGTTACACTGCTGACTAAAGGCCAGCTGCTTTATACAAAATATAATAGATCCTCTCTCTCAGTAGATTAAAAATTAGGATTTTTTTCAATGTATGTATGTATTTATTTATTTATTTCTTGAACACAGTGTAAAGAGAGCTGTACAGGGTCAGGCAATGGCCACAGGAATATTTAACTCTGTGAAGCTGAAGATAGTAATTTCCCATCTGGTGGGTTGAGTGACTGGAGCACACAACATGATGTGGATGAGCATATTTCTGGCTTGGAGCAGATGGCAGAAGATAAAATGTAAATATGTTTAAATCACCAGGAGTTTCCCCCCACAATCATTATGTTATTATATTTCAGTCTTTCAAAAAGCAGTTTACCTTTTATCAGCTCCTGTTAACTAACAAACTATATCATCATGCAAATAGAGAAGAGAAGACAGCTGTTTGAGTCACAAAAGATAAATATCACCTGAAACAGCTATTGTTTTGAGTTCCTGAGTCTACTAAATAGATATCTTCCGTGAAAATAAATGATGTAACCCAAAGTGAGTCCAACAATACACTGGTGAAGTAACTTGTGTGGTTTTCACAGGAGAACATTCAATCTGTGCAAACAGACTACCATCTGTAAACACCAACATAAATAGGAAGTGTGCATCTGATGTGCCTGCTCAGCAGATCTGATCCCTCAGAGTGGTGTGTACCCTCAGAGCCCAATAGAAGGACATTTTCAAAGCATTTATTTTCACAGTGAGACTGGGGAGCTGAGGGTCATTTCCAAATGGGACAGGTTTTTAAGGTCACATGGTTGACTGAATGGAATCAAGCCCTTAGATTCCCTTAAAAGAAAAAATCTACTAATTTTTCACTGCTAAATTTAGAGCACTAGTCACAAGCAAATGAATTCACTTTTAGAGTTAAACATAATACTACTTTTCTATCGGGCAGGATGTTTTTAGAAGAAAAATGCTAAACAACCACTATTACTTTAAATTTCCAAGATATATAAAACCCGCTTGTAAAAATTCCTTCAATTTACAAGAGCTTGCATTACACAAAACTGATAAGAAATAGATTAAAAATTAAACATTTATGACCCAAGGAACTGCTGAGCAGACTTTGCTCTGAAGAACATCTGTAACAATAAACCCCAGACTCCTGAAATTTGAATTTGCCTGTTGTACTTGCTTAATTACTGTGCATGCTAACTATTTAGTCTCTGATAGGGTAATGGTGCAGTTGTGGAAAATATTATCCCCGTAGGGATTTTATTGTATAATTTCTAGAGGGGAGCATTCCCATCTCAACATGCACACACAAGTGCCAGTACCATTAATGGAAGTTATGTGCACCATTCAAAGGGAGAGCACACTCCTGAGTATGTAACTAAATCAACAAACCCCCAGTATTACCATAATGCTGGAGGTAGGACCAGAGCAAAATATTTAGAGATGAAGAATGAGCACAATTTCAGTCTTACCATATGTTATAGTGGTGATAATATCTTCTGTTGAGGGACTCTGACTACTCTTGGTAGATCTGAGTTACAAAACTAAAGCACAATGGAATGAAATGATGGTGTTACTAAGGGTATAAAGGCTGTTTCAGTTTTACCTTTGTCTTTACTTGCTCATGTACAGCATCTCAGAATCGCCACACAATAACATTACTGAAACTTTCATCCTGCTCCTAATTTACACTTTGCTCTGGCAAATTGTTTTTACACCCATGATCAGGCAGTTTTTACTCTAGTGCAGGAGTAACAAAGCGAAAATGGGAATTACTCTCCCTTAATGGCAAGTTCTGCCTTCAGATATATTGTACCTATGTGACTAAAAGCTTAACCACAACCATCCAGTATTTCTTCTATATTTTTTAAGGAGAATTACAAATTCAAATTAGATTATGGTGCCTTTCCTAAGGTTAATTTCAGGTATTCTTTTTACAATGTCACAATTAATTTTTTACTCCATAATAGAAATCCCAATTTAATTAATTGCTCTGAAATTGGCTTTTAATCCCCTTATTTGTGTTAACAGCTCTTATTAAGTCATTACCTTCTTGCCTCTGAGTTATGCACAGTTTAGTCATACAGATGTTTTGCATAAAAAACACGCATGGATCATGTTTCTGCATACACAATTATCCCATGTAAACTGACATTTTGGAAAGGAAATAGTACAATTCCTAGAGACCAAATAGTTGTTTGGTTCAATGCCTTCAGTTTTACAGATCAGACATCACAAACAGAGATGCAGCTTCACATTCAACCCCAGCAGTGACACTGATTTTGCTTCCTGAGGGTTAGAAGGGGATAGGTATGAAGAGGTGTACAAGACAGGGCACTTTTTAACTGTTAGCAAAAAAAGTTTCATACCTTTATGTGTGAACTGTGAACTAGAGTTTAAGATGTCTAAGTAGATTCTTGCTTCTAGTAGCTAGTTTTTAAAGCAATGCTTACAGCAAAATGAAATTGAAGGAAAATGTAAATTAAAATAAAAAGGATTTGAAAAATCCTGAGGGGACAAACATATTGATGGGTTATTTGGTGCATACTTTCTCAGTGAATCTTCTCAGGGTAATGCAGGCCACTAAAGTCCTGAATGAGGCCCAAATGAAAAGCCATAAAATGCATCTCTGTGAAGAGCAACTCTGTATTAAAACACAGCTAGTAAGCTTACAGAGATAACAGTGCATTTGTTATTTAGTATAGATTTCCTAATTGCAAAACACATTCTTATTTATTATAAAGGCTATGATTAGATTAGGCCAAACAAATCAATATGCCTTTAATTAGTGGCATAGCTGCTGCCGCACTATGCTCTATGCTAACACCAAAACCTAATTTTGAGTTTAGGATCCCAGAGTTGTATAACAATGTTCTCCAGCACTGAAACTTCAGCTTTGTTTCACATACAGAGGAAGCCACTATGCCAGGAAAAAAAAGAAAAAAAAGAAAAAAAAGAAAAAAAAAAAAAGAGAACAGTTTCTACAGAAATGAATGAGCTGCTCCATATATTAATAGTAAAAATAATCATCATTTATGCCCCATCCAATAGCTGTGGGCATGCAATTGGATTTCAACAAAGCACTAGCTTGCATTACTGCTCATTGGATAATATTTCATATTAATTAGTGTTGCAGCCTTCTAGCCTATTTCTAAAGATGTCATTATGCGATTGGATACCACTGAGTCACCTAATCAATGAAACAAAAATTACTAACACAGAACAATTAATGGCAACTACTCAGTCATGTTAAACTAGGAAAACAAGAAAGGTGTCACTTAACTCAGTGTGCCCAGACAGTTACTGCACTCATATTTCTATATTTTATCATCAGAAAAGAACCTTCCTGGTTTCAGAATTTTTCTTTTAACAAGTAATCATTACTATCATACTAAGAAATTTTAGTACAATAGAAAATTGTGACACCAAAGAAACAGGAACATGCATGTTTTAAATAGTAAACAGTGTGCATGTACATATTTATACTTTTTAAATAGATATAGCTGAGTTTGGCAATAGGAAGGTCACATGGACCTCTGTGATTAGCGCATGCAGAGGTCCCCCAAAAGGAGATGCGGTGCCTACTTGGTAATTTTGGCTATAACCTCTTTCCTTTAGACTTGGAGAACATGTTCTATTTACTTATTAACAGAGCAGAGCAAAGTGCTGCCAGAATGATGTGTACAATTCAGCCAAATAACTACAAATGTGTGCTCATTTTTTGCCCTCTCTGTGATCAGAGACAGACAGATGATTCTTCTATTAAAAAAAAAAAAAGCATGAGATTAAAATTGTGCCCAAACCACAGCCATGAAAACATTGCTACTCTTTGCAGAGAGATGATTTAAAGAGATAAACAGAGCAGAGGGGTTATTCAGGGGATATTCAGGATCCCTAAAGTTTCTCTCCTGTCCATTTCCTCCACAAGTGAATCTTTTCTGTCCCTGATTCACATAAATTAGGGGCTCATAGCCCCACATTTTAATGTCAAAATAGTTGCAGAAACACACTCCCTTAGCTATTTCCCTCTTCTTGTATGCTCCAAGGAATTATCATAGTCTAAAAATGGCCACAAACAATAGTTAAGAAAAATATTTTGAGATGTTTTAAGTCTAGCTCAGCTGTGATTTGCTGCTTCCTTGCTCTTTGGTGACTGTCCAGATCCCTCCCTGAGGGCCTATGGGCTATGCAATGTGAAATTATGTACTCTTCCTCCCTAGCTCCATATTTGCCCTCTGAATCTACTACTTCTTTTAAACCTCTTCACAGAGGTTTTTTTCCATCTCTTGTGTATCTGTCTCTAAGCTTGTCTCTTTAGAATCAGGAACCTAATTATTGAACATACCTTTTGAAATCTAAATGATTTCTAAACTATTGCTGCCTAGAGGTTTTAGGTGAAAGAAAATATTTTCCACAAAATAATTTTGACTGACCCTCAGTTGCCTCCTTTAACTTTACAGAAACAAGATAATGCTCAAAGCCTTCCAAATCTGGCTTGGAACAAGATTCAAGATTCTTTTTAAGGTCGTTCAAGGACTCATTTGTTGAGCGATCGTCCTGCTCTGCCCTGCACTGGTGTGGCCTCACCTTGAGTCCTGTGTGCAATTTTGTGCACAGCAATACAAGAAAGATATTAAACTATGAGAGAGCATCCAGGGAAAACAACAAAGATGAAGAGGGGATGAGGTCACTTGGTCTGTTCAGGCTGGAGGAGGCTGAGAGGAGACCTCGCTGCAGTCACAGATTCCTGAGAGGGGAAGAGGAGGGGCAGGCTCTGATCTCTGCTCTGGGGTGACAGTGACAGGACCCGAGGGAATGGCCTGAAGTTGTGTCAGGGGAGGTGTAGGTTGGATATTGGAAAAAGGTTCTTCCCCTAGAGGTTGGTTGGGCACTGGAACAGGCTCCCCAGGGAAGTGTTTCTCTTAGTGTTTATGCTTGGATCAGGAGTGAGATTTTGAAGTAAACCTTCCTGTTATTCCCTCTTAGTATGCTTTGGATCACACTGCTGAGCTGTCAGAGCTCACAGACTGCAATGGAACCAAAACCTGTCTATAATTAGCAAGTAGTGCAGTCAAACAGGAATGAGTCCCCAGAGCAAACCTGCTGGTGCTGATGTTCAGTTTCTGTGCATGAGTTTTATGTGCATTGTCTCTGGTCTGCAGACTGAAAAGGCATGAGCTGGAATTATCAAATATAATTTTTAAAAAAGTTTAAAGAAATCCCAACTCAGCATATTCTATGATGCTGTAATTGTTTCAGTAGGTTTTCCCTTAAGGAATTCCAGTAGAGACTTCCTGAAAAGTTTTTATTTGATAGCAGATTTAAAATTTTGCCTATTTTTTTTTTTCTTCTCATAAAATCATGTGCCTTATTTGGGAGAGATTATGACTGCTTGCAAATGGAGTGATGATCTCCACGTTCACTAAACCCTTTTTCTTACTGTAGTACCTTTTTGCTGTGGAAAATGGTAAGATTCATTCTTCACAGCAGTTATGTATTTGTCCAAGAAACAGATATTTTTAAATTTCACTATTTGTTGACAACTTCCCAATTAAGCTGAAAATTACTGAGCTGACTAAGCTTTCCAAGGTACCTCATAGCTCATAGTCAAGAATAGAAATGAGAATGCACTCAGATGAAAAGGAATTCTATTCACTGTCAATATGTAAAAGTCCTAAAAAAGAAACACACAAGTGCAGGTGTGGCTTTGTTTAACCTTGGTGTTTTGCTATCTGTTCATGTTTGAGGTTGGCACCTTCACTAACTGCAGAAGATTAGTGTCTTAGGCTGTGTTTCAAGGGACAGCAAACTTAGGAAATATCAAAATGGCTCAAATACTAAAGAAAAAAATTAAAATTCTGTATCTCTTGATTTTAAACCTGGATTTTCAGAGGATTTTGAGCTAGCACTCAAGCCAGAGTCCTGACACACTGTGGCTGCTAGAAGGAGCCTGATGTTAGCTCTGTATATGAATTGGTGCAAAAGCCAGACAAGCAAAAGCCTTTGCTACTCCATTTCTCATAGGCATGGCAAAGAGCACTGCACATCTCCTTCACCCTCTCTGCAACAGCAGCACAGGCAGCATGTCAAAGGGCTCAAAATATTTGCATTCATTTCCTATTTCTACCTTGAAAGTGAACCAAGGACACTTCATAGAATGTCAATGACATTTTTCAAGGGAGAGAATGCAGATGGGACAATTGAGTGTTTAGCATTTAGGCTTTTACCTGCAGTCTAGAGAGATTAGATGCAAGCAAGGCTTGGACATGCAATTGTAGCAGTGAGCATACAGGCAGACAGTGCCTGTGCTCCTCTGCTTAAAACACATGCTTGAAAGAGATGGGAAATCTCCAAAGCCACAATTCCTGTTGCTCCCAGCATGGAGTGAGTGGCAACAACAGAGGCAGCTGTCTGCAATTCCCTGCCTCTTCTTTGGGTCATGCCCTGCCCTTTCATTCTTTATGTCAGCAGAAGAATACCAACCCTAACTAGAGCCCAGCTCCTCATCCATGAGGTGGTAAAATTCAGGTTTGCATGGAAAGATACAGATCCACAAGAATTAGGGACCATGGATTTGTTTCTGGTGCTATGTCTAAGCTTCTTTCAGCACCGTTTTTTGCATACATCTCTTCCCTGCTTTCTCAGTAACTATGTTCGTATTGCAAAATTCCAGTACCTGGTCTTAAAAAAACCAGTAGTCATTAGTAGTTATTTTGAAGTTGCAGGTTCATAGTGTGGTGTTGAGCATGGTTTATAGACATATTTCTGGCAGAATCTGGGCTTTCTTCTACCAGCAAATGACCCCAAAAACTTGTTGTTCCTTCAGTCTGTCAGCAGAAATACACCAGTTCTCCCAGCTCCTGCCTGTCTTCATGCACAAGCAGATCAGTGGAATTCTGAGTTGCTTGTACAAGCTGTGTTGCTAATGCAGAGAGTGACAGCATTCCACACAGTTGTTGTGGTGACTGCACTTTGATTATTCCATAAATACCACATATTAGTAGATGCAATTTCAAATAAAAGCTAAAATACTATTATGAAACTTTGAAGATGGTGTTCAAGTTACACCACAGGGTATCAAATTAATAACAGCTTTGGAAAGACTTAAAACATTTGCCAGAGGAGCTCATTCAAATGCACTTCATTACATCAGCTGGGAAATATTTCTGCTTTGCAAACACAACAGAAGAAGCATAAGCTATTCTGTTCCCTAAAAGAAAGCTATTTCCCATTAACACCATTCACAACCATCCTGTGACACACAGGGCTCTGCCAGACAATGGGCACCTTGTCACTCCCTATAGGGCACCTGTGGGACACCTGTGAGGCCAGGTGCTGCTTCCCTGCAGCACAGGGGGGCTGGAGCACCCCAGCAGAGTTCCAAACCACTGACACACCACACATTTCTGCTCCTGGTAGAACTAAGTCCCACTGAGTCGTAAATATTGACTCAGCAGTGTGGTTGCTGCTTTCATTTTTTCACTGCACAATGCCACAGGAGATTATTAGGCTTAGCAGCTGATTTTTGCTTGTAGAATGGATCACTGATCATTGATAACAGAGTCACTTTTTTATACGCTTATTTTAGTCAACAAACTGTTGTAGCATGGCAGCCATGATTATTCAGCTGTGCTGTAAATTGAATTTCCTTCCTCATACAAATACAAGAGTACTTTCCTTGCTTTTCTTTACTCATTGAGTTACAATTATTAAACCTACAAGATAACTCACATATTTACCAACACTAGAAAGAGACAGAAAGGAAAGAGATATTTCCATAAAAAATGTTTCTCTCTTCTTTGTGTTATTCCTAACATTAACTCAAATGTAGTTTTACTCAGAAGTCCCTGCTAAGACAGGAGCTCCATTATGGTGCTTCTGGTTATACAGACTTCATAAAAGAAAGTGGCTTTCACTCCACCTTGTTGGAGTTTCTCTTCTGATGTTAGACGAACATTTTCGAACAGTATTGCCTCTCTTGTCCCAGTGAATAAGTTAATTTGTTTTAGTAGCTTTGTGCCTGCTTTAAAAAACTTGTCTTGATTGGAGCATCTTGGAACAGTAACATGTTAGACTAATAATATAAATATTCTCTCTAAGAAGACAATGTGAAAGACACAAGAGTAAGTTTTCCCTTTAGAAAGTTCCTTGAGGCTGTAGAGCGTGTTTTCACGTGGCCAATGAAGTGTACTGAGCAAAACCTATGTGTTTACCACTATGATCATAACTGGTCAGAATTTATTTTTCTGCAGAAAATGTACAAAAAAGCAAAAAGTTGTTGTCAAAAAGTGAAAAATAGATATTTTCATTGTAAGACAAAGCACTGATTTTTGCATGAAGTATTTGTACTTTGCTTTTTGATGCAGAACATTTTTCCTCTTACAGTAAATATTTCCCACCTAAAAAAACCTAAACACTCTACCAGAAGAAAAAAAAAAAAAAAAGAAAAGAGTGCACTGGTAGTTGCAGTCTTCAGCTTTACTGCTCAAACTGTAGATCATGAAATAATTGCAGCATTTCTTTCATGACTAATTTCAAAAAGGTTAATATATCAATGAAAATGTCATCAATAATTCACAAATGCTATGATAAGAAAAATGCACTGAGTAAACGACTGGCTATTTATTACTTACATTCTCAGTGTTGGTTATTACGGTTAAATGATGTAACAATTAGATATAATAACTATTCAGTCAAAAATTAGGTTATTTATCATAAGTCCATATAGGAAAATTAAATGCAAGGATGTAGTCACTGGTGGCAAGAGGGTTTTTTAATAGCATTTGCTACAAAGAAAACCACAGTCCCTGCCTAAAGGGCTTGTTTTTAATGACAAAAACCCCCAAACATTAGCTGATAAAGGCATTCTATATAAGTAAGTGGGTGAAGTGATATGCAGATAGCCTATATGCAGTTATAAACCCTTTTCTAATTGTTTGTAGTCAGCCAGTTAAGCCATTAACATGCTGTGTTTACTGCTATCTGCCTCAGTTCTCCCCTTTCTCATAAAAATGACTTAATGACTCATCTGATAAAGCCAAAAGAGACAGCTCTTCACTGCACAGCTTTCATCCCACTTAAACCTTTTGAGATGTACACATAAAATGAGCTGCATGAACACTTTTAATATCAGGAAAGGAAATCCTACTCTTACTGTTTTTATGGCTCATGTTTTATATTCAGTCTGGCTTCTGAGTAGCTATGTTGGATTTACTCTGGTGATGCAAAAGTGGGCTCCAGCCCACTGTGTGCTGCATGTAGGTGGCTGCTGGAGTTCCAAAGCCTGGCAGGGTAACACCTGGACAGCTGCTGGTAGGAGGTTTCCCTGAGGTTTCCCTGCCTACCAACCACAGAGACCTGGGGATTCCTGCAGTGCTGGGATTTCACCAGCACAGCCTATAGTTCCATCCAAAGGTGAAAAGAAAAACATTCTATGCAGCAAAAAATCAACTTATTTTATGCAGATATGGAAAATATGTGAGGAATCTGGGTTTATCTTTTAGAAGGGATAGTAGTATTGTTGCTGCAGCACCATGTCTGCAGCTCTTTCTCACTCACAAAATGAGTCAAAATCTGTCCTCATTTACTCTCAGCTTGTCCTTGTATGACCAAGTGATTTTGGAAGCTGACTATTTCTCACAAGTGCTTACAAAAGAGGAAGAATTAATTTTATTGCTGGGGTCTGAAAAGTACCCAACTTTGACTTCCAGTTTTTGTCAAAATGCATTGTTATGTCCTAACCCCTTGCCCTTCAGAGGAAACATTGGAGGGCTGTGTTGGCAAGGGCATTACTAATGTGCTTCTCTGCTCCATTAGCTCCTCTCCTCCTTTATTTTCCATATTCAGTTTGTGGAATATGAATGCTTATTTTTTGCCCAGCCTCTTTTGGCACTGCCCCAGCCCATGTCCCTCCTGGCTCTGTGATGCCACAGGATGCCCTGGGATGTGCTAAACAAGATTAGAGCAGCTCCAAACCCAGCACCTTCTGGAAATGCTCCTTGGGTGAGTGGATGGCCCAGGTGTGGAGGGAGCTCAGGGGGTCTGCAGTATAATCCACTACTCAAGGCAGGGTCTGACAGGACATCAGACCTGATTGTTCTGGACCTTGAAAGTGCTCAAGGATGAAGACTGAGCTGCATCTCTGGATAACCTTGCTCTGCTTAATTACCTCTCCTATTTTTACTGGGACTTTGTACCAGAAAGCTACAAATCCAAAATCTTGCTGGAGACATGTTATGAACAACTATATCTTGTAGTCTCAGAGATCAATCAGGAGTACCAGACAATCTTTTTCTTTACAAGGTCTCAGTCAATATCTTTATTTTAATCTCAAAATAACACTCCAATTATTCCTTCTTTTATGCTGAGAGCAAGTAATCCATCAAATGCAAGGTGGCTTGCTTTTGGATGTTTGAAGGAAGAAAAGGAATGGCCAGCTTTAGCTACAACTGGAAAAAGAAAGTGATGTGTAGAACAGTGCTGTTATTTTCAGTGAATAAATTAAGTGAATTTTAAGAGAGAAAATCAATAAGTAACAGTGAGAGTTTTGCCTTGTTCAGTTTTTTGTTTTGCCAATATGGAAAAAGCAACAAGAATTTTGTATTTGGGTCATTAAAATGTCCTAGGAGTAGCCAAGGTACAGTTATTGAAGAAGGAAATGGCATCTTACTCTTTTATTCTCTACTGTTAGCATGTCTCTTTTTCTTTCATTTATTTCACAGTCACACCTCCCTCTTCTCAGTCTCTGGATTTTTGGCCATGGGAATTAGGAATGAGAAGAGAGACAGAAGAAAACATCTTTGAGCTGAATAAAGTTAAATCTTGAAACACAAAAAATTCTATTTTTTCCTCCTAGAAATGGTACTCTATTACAAGTTTCAGCAACAGCAAGAGCCTCAAAGACCCATTTTTGATTTTTGATAAACCAAACCAATTCTTCCTGTTTGCTTTGTTGTTTGCACTGAATATATGGAACCCTAACAGAGGGTCAGTGGAGGACCCGTCCACTGTATATTTATGAATGACTATATCTAATATAAATTACAATATCTGGCTACCTCTAATATCCATCACATTGAGGATGCTTTAAGATTACTTTTTAATGCTAACAATGATTTTTGAGATTATTGAATGAAAGATGTTGAAAAAAAAAATCGACATATACTGTAGAGGCATGATGCTGTCAGGTGAAACCGAGTCCTCCCTTCAAAGAGTACAAAGCCCCAGACTGTGTGTGTATAGATAATTAACTATCCTTCTATTCTTTTCAGCTCTTACATATTAGGATCATTTTATCTCGAGTTATTTCTCTTGAGGTATACACTGCCATTTCAGCACTATATGCCTAAACAAATTAGACAAAATTGTTTATGTAAATCCCAAAGAGCAGTAATGCAACTTCATTATAGCAATTATGTGTTTTATGACTTTTTTTATGTAAAACAGATAGTTGAACCTTAATTTAAGTTCAAAAGACAGTCAAGTGCATATGGCAAAGAAATCTGAGGGAAACTCAGTTGAAGCCAGGTAAGAATTGCATTTGGTCATGTTAAAACTAAACCAAATTATCTGGATCAGACCATCCTACCATAGTGACTGTTTCTACCCCCGAAGACACATGGTAAATCACATTTTCTGACCCCACTACACAAAGGGAGGAGGTAGGAGCCAAAAAACAGCCTCTGGTTTGGGTTCCAAAACCCCCAAAATGGCTTAAAGGGAAACAAACATCCTCCCCTTTCAAGACACAACCCTCTCTCTGATATGCCTAATTAAGTTTCATTTTAGAATCTTCAAATATCATCAATTGCAATTTATTTTTTGAAATGTTTCCTTAATTCTGGTGGTGCCTGCTGTGTTGTTGTTGTTTTTAATGATCTATCAGATCGTCACTGTTAAAAAAACCTTGAGGGATTTGTAGGATGCTCTGAAGTTCACTCTGAGTAGAAATGCAATGAGTAAGAGCTCAATGAGAGAGCGTTTGAGAATAAAGGTGTCAGGGACAAAGATATGAGCAAAAAGTGGGAGAAGGATACAAGTGAATCAAAATGAAATGGAGCAGGGATGAGAAAGATGAAATCAGAAAATCACAAATTACTTGAAGAATATTTCACACACGTTTTTTGCTACCCAAACACAATATGTTTTTACAATCACATTTCTGTACATCTTTATTGTTTGAAGATTGCATATCAGATATTACTTTTGAATATATTAAAGGATAGGAGACTTTGCAGGTGAGGCGTAGTAAATTCATTAAGGACTTAAGGTAATAATTGGAGATTTGTGATTTATTCTTAAGTAGATTTGTGCCATTTTCTGCATCTACATTGAATCAGTAGAGTTAATAAGGAAAACTAGAATCACAGGTGACAAGCCACACTGTCCAACAGGTAATCTCAGGTGAATAATCCAATATGCTGCAATGAGACTGATCATAGAATCACAGAATGGTTTGGTTTGGAAGAGACCTTAAAGATCATCTGGTTTCAACCCCCTGCCACAAGCAGGGACAGCTGTGACTAGATCAGGTTGCTCAGAGCCCCATCCAACCTGGACTTGAGCACCTTCTATAATAAAGAAATATATACAAGAAATCTTAGCAGTGAGATCAAATCACTGCAGCAAAGGGCTGTGGAAACAATCCTTCTTAATGCAGTGGTTTTTCACACTGGTGACAACACTTGATTCATCCATTTCTTCCAAGGTTTCTTTCTTTTTTTTCTCCCTCTTTTGGTCCTCTATGTGGAGGCCATGGTTCTCAGTCTGGTCAAGAGAGACATTATCCTCTATTCCTTGCATTTTTCTAGAATGGGAAACTCTTCAAAGGCATTAAACTTTGTTCAGTATAGAATGTGAAACAGTTTATCTCTGAAAAATGTTAACATAAAGATCTCTCAAAAGACATATCTAGAGAGGAGTATTGGAATAGGTGAAGTGAAGAATTAAGCTTTTATGTAAAAGAACTCATGTGGGAACTATATAATTAAACTAGGCAAACAATCCCGACAATGTTCTGTAATCATGTCAGCCAACTGCTATGATTATGGCATTTCAGTGACTGTGGAAACATATTTTACAGATTTTAAAAACATCTTAATTTGGTTTCCTGCATTTTTTCCTTATAGGGTCAAAGAATTTTGTGCTCAGGAGCCTTGAAAATCAGGTTATTCACTGATCACTCAGATTATTTCTAACTTTTGGTTCTTGTACAGCACATATTTTCTCCTGAAGGTCAAGTGCATGTGGGAAGCAAGCTTCTCACTGGACATACATCTTGATTGGCTTTATCATATCAATTGGTTGAGTTCATTAAATCTACAGTCCTGAACATAGAGTTCATCATGCCTATAAAATACGCCAATAATCAGAACAGATCCAAAGCAAGGTCAAGCATGAATTGCTACCCAGGATTGCTGTGTGTTGCCCACTGTAAAAAGAATTGTTTTTATTCTCTGGAAGCCAGACAAACAGCAGTTTTGTGGCAATCAATGAGTAACAGTTCTCTGTGAGGTGTGTGAAAATTTATCCCAGCTACTTTTTTAACCATGAGAAAGGAACAGAGAGTAAGTTCATTTATCCAGAGAACATTGGCTGGATTTTGGCTCACTGGCCTTTCAACACCCATGATAAAGATGTTAACATCACAGACAGTGACCTAAATCTCTCTTAATAGTCAAAGGAGAGAAATAGATGTCTCGGGGATGTGATTCACCTGAGCTATTTCAGACAGATATTTACCTAGGAGATGAATTGCACCCAGGACTGCACTGAGTGTATTGACTGGGTCTTTGCAGACTATAAAGATCATGGCTGCTCAGTCCAGAACAGTACATTTTATCAAATGAATCCTATTTAGTGTCAAAATGCTAAAGGCTGGTACAGGTTCCGTGGGCACAGTTTGGATACTTTCCATCAGAATGAGAGGTTCTTCTGTAGGCACATCTCTCACTAAACCAAACTGACCCCTTGAAATATCTGCCATCCCCCAGCCACTGAGAAAGAAAAGGTCTCAAAAAGGCCAGTGTTTTAAGATGTTGGGTACAGCTGTGTTTGTAGTTTTAAAGGATGGTAAATAAGAAGGGTAATTTCCATACAGAAAAATTTCAGCAGCTTTCAGTTGCTACAATTGCTTTTCCAACATCTCCAGGAAATTTCAGAAAACTTCTACTTGTCTGTCTGTGAAATATCATGCAGTAGTTGTAGGAACTGTGCTAAACTTCGCTAATGACTGTACTCGATCGAATAATACTTTTTAATCGTAAAAGCTACATTGTGATAAAAATAAAAAATCTTCAGAACAAAATCACAAGAACGCCTTAAAAATGGAAATAGCATGCTTTCTCCTTGTAGCTACCATGATCTCCACATCCCTATATAAAGAACTTTTATTCTTTTGTTTGTTTGTTTGTTTGAGGTGAAAACCAGAGAATGACGGCCTTGTGAGAACTCAGCAGGCACTTCAGTTTTCTAATATAGCACAGCAGGAGAGAGATATAGAAGGAAAGCAAGCAGAAATAATATCCAGAAGCCATATGAATAATGGGAACACAAACCATTTTCGTGCAGGGAAAAAAGAATCTGAGTATCCACTCTCTTGACCTTATATTGCACTGTAAGTCACCCATTCAGTTTTGCTGTCACCCTTTCCCTGCAGCTAGTAAGGACTTCAGGAGTTCCAGTGGTGTTGGATGAGGGTCTCAGTAGTTAGTGTAATTTCCAGCTCTTTGGACAATTTAATCTTTCATTATCTGTGCTTTTTTTACATCTGTATAATGAAGTAAAAACATAATAATGGAGTAAAATTGAAAGATTTTCCTTTGGACAAGAAAAACAGATTGTAGATATGCTTTTATTTTTGCTTATACCAAAAAGTCGCTGTTATTGGTGTATAGAATTTGTGTCGAATGATACAATGAAAATTGGAATTGTCTTTGGGTATGAAGATTTGGTTACTGTGATTATGGTTATACCTTTTGAGTCATGATTCCTACTCACAGCAGAACAGACTGATAAATTTTCAGGTTTTTGCACTTAATTTCTTAACCCAAACACCAGTACAGGGCAATAGACGTGCATGAATATGCATACATACACTATTCCGGTTTTTGTCATATTACAGAAGATGGAACAGCCAGAAAATGTACCAAAAAAGTGGGGTTTTGGTAGAGGCTGATAGGCGAATGCAATATACCAAAGAGGATAAGCTGTTTCACCAAAATACAATCAGTTTGTATTAAATTTACATTAACATTCTAAATTTGTATTAATAAAGCATTTGTTTTCAGGTTGAGGGTTTGTGCATTTTTCATACCATTTTAAATTGACTGTAATGAATTTCTGGCAAAGTTGCACCAGACAAGATTCTACAAACCGAGGGGCATTTAATCACATCAACTTCCCACTGATATTAATTGGGATATTCTAATGAGCAATAAACACTCAGGCTAAGAATCAGTCACTCAGTGCTATGACTTTGAAATCCTTATAAATCCTCTATACACTCATGATCAATAATTTCGAGTCCAAAGCCATTCAAAATAAAAGATTATGATAATTTATTGTGAAACTATTGCATGAGAAGATTTGCTAGATAGATTTCCTTATTAAACTGTTAACATAACTTCATCATTCTTCATTATGTCCTCAGGGTCCACAAGTCCAAACAAAGCCCACAGGGTTCAATAATGTACTCTGCTTGATCATTAGGATAGAAAACAACATTTTCAGTATTGCTAAGTAGATTTACAGGAAAAGTTGACAGAAATCTTAGTCAAATACTTAATTCAGAACATCTTGACTCTGAATATGTTATCTTGGTGTTTTTCCTTTTATTTCACATAAATCAGGAGTTTGATAAAACAGATTATAGTCTAAATATAGTATTTTTTAACATTGTTAAAAAGAACTAAGGTATATAATCTAGATGTGAATAAATTTATAATGGAGATTAGAGATAGATATTTGTTCACTTAAGAAGCGAATTTCTAGAACAGCCTCACAACAGACCTAAGAAGAGCAAAAATATTAGCAGTTCTAATATGGTTCAATCAACTTATAAAGGTATTAATTACACCTACACTAGTGAAAAAACACTCTTGAGCCCAGGAACTCAGTTGTCTACACTCTAAAAGTGATCCCAAGCATTTCTCTGGCAGGGACCTTCTAGCAATTCCTTAATATTTCCTAGGACAGTCAGTGAGTTTGCATCAATTGGGGAACATTCCTCATGCACACTCTATTTTGGAGAGTAAGAAAAAGGATGAAATAAACATGAATGATTCATTGTCATGTGGTGTCAGCAACAAAGAACTGTTCTGGGCATATTTTATTTACCATTATGAACATAATTGTATAACTAGGAACTGGACTTAACACAGAATGTCCTTTTCAGTCCTACGTCCATATTGAGTTATCTTAATCTAATAAATGTTCTCTTTCTTCTTTTTATTAAATGCATAAAACCCTAAATCATGTTATTTAAAGTATGGGGAAACACAAGGGCAGAGAATTCTGTAACATGAATATCTCCATAGAGACTGTTTTACTAGACTGATAATTTAAGGTAGCGCAAGAAAATTCAAGAAAATTAAGTTTTCTTAAAAAGGAAACTTCTTGAGTTGCAACAAATATATCCCTTCAAGTTTTCCAAGTGTGAAAATACTGTACTCTGTAAAACACCCCACATCTGCAGTATGGGTTCTTGCCTAAGTCTTCTTTTGGCTTCCTCTTTCGAAAAATTATAGACATTTAGTTGCTTTTTGCCCTTAAAGTCAAAACAAACAACCCATGTGTAATTTAAATGTCTCTGCATTTTGTACACAAAACTTATGAAGAAAAATAGAGGGAGAATAAAGAATAATTTCCATGGTGGATTTCACAGGTGTTCCATCCAGCTCAGTGTCCTTTTTCCTCATCCCCTGGACAAAATTGCCTAAGAAGTATTTTTCTTGAAACTCTGTTCTGGGTTCAAATAGATGCTTATTTCGAACAATACTTAAATATGTTATAATGCTTGTAACTATATTTCACTTGTAAACAATGTAAACTAGTAAAGTATTACAGAAAATTAGTCAAAGGGGTTAAAGAAATGTCCTGAATAAAAGTGAAAATCAGTTTTACCTTTTGACAGTGTAGATGTCTCACAATCATCAGAATTTATCCATATGTATCATTCAAAAGGGCAATTACTGTGAACATTCATATTCATTTATTTCAGAATAATTTCTGCTAGATAAACATTACTACTGGAGTTTCCCTGATTGTCTTTAATTCAGAGTAATGGTGTCCATTGAATTTAAGAACTAATGTTGATGCAAGTTACACTGTCATACACTGAAAGCAATGTTGTGAAGGTTAATGGGATTCAATTGGCAGGAACCTTTCAGAAACATAAGCACAGCCAAAGCACAAAATTAGTAATTCTTATATGTGAAGGAATACCAAGAAAAAGAAATGTGAGTTCTAAATAAAAGGGAACTGATGTATTTAAAAATGCAACAAAGCTATCTTGATAGTGTATGCTGCCCTAAATCTATCAGCATTCTATTATTTAATAACTTCAGATAAAATGTGGGTAACCAGGTTATCTCCTGCAACAGGTTTCCTGCCTAGGAAAACGATTTCTTTTTTTGTGTAAACATATACCAGTCAAATAAAACTCAGACATATGCCCATGTTATATGGTATCATCACACCATATGGGATATTAACCAAAGACTGATATATTTATCCCTTATTTCATTGTAAAATCACTGTGAGAGAAGGATAATGTGCATGTGAATAAGCACTAACACAAACACACATAAACACCTGAAGCCCAGGCATATGATAAACATCAGAAACTTCATTTTATTTCAGAGATATTTCTCAATATTAATGACATTGCATAAAAGAGTCACAAATACCATGGTGACTAGGAACAATAAAAACACATATGCAAGTAGATAAATTATTTTCTATTTCATTTCTGATACCTATCAATATTTTACTTCCTTTTTTTATGACCTGCTGTTCATTGGCCAGAAATTTCAACTGTGATCCCTATTTTTTTCCTGAGTAATTGCTTACAGTTAATTTAAAACCTAGTAATGTGTGTAAGCAGTTCAAATTATTTCTTCCCGTGTTCATTACCTTGTATTTGTCATCAGAGAATTCCATCTGCTGTTGCAATGCCCGTTCATCTAAACAGCACTAATGGCATTGGAAAGCCAGCTACTTTTGAAGCAGTGTAAAATAAACTGTGAAGTAGATGTCAAAAGCTATTTCACCTGTTTTACATTCCAATCCTTGCTTTGCTTCACTTGCTTTGCCTCACTCACTTTGCTACTGAGCAGAATCAATAACAGTATTCATGATGGGATACAGACATTCAGCTCATAAGCTTTCAAGATATTAGCTTTTTTCACTTATGAAGAGTGGAAGGGGAGAAAATGAAATAGTTGGCAAATGTGCTTTTCCTCCTTCTCCAACGACATCTCACTTGTATTTATTGCAGTTTGTGCAGATATTAAAGACATTTACTTTAAGGTAAATTTGCCAGATTTGACAGTCTGCAAAATATAAAGGACAGCTTTTACAACTGGAAGAAAACTATTTTTCCTCCTCTTTTTTCTTCATTACTGGTTTTTAGGCATTGAAACTTTGTCTAGTCTGTGTCTTATGCTGCAGTTACAAGACAACAAACATTCCAACAATTAGTAGTATTCAGCCTTGTCAATATTTTGTTGGGCTGCATAGTTATAGGGTTACCCATGTCTCATTACTGAGGCCAGTTTGCTGTGAGACAGCTCAGATCATGTCCTGTGTTCCTTGGTTTCACCCTCTGCCCCAGGTGTAACACTAGAAAATAGAAGGAACACGGGGTCTCACTATATTGCTAATTCTGTCTGCTGCCCACACCCCAACTTATTACTGCAATAAATAATGGGGTTTGATTAACTTTGGGTTGGCTGTGGGTGAGGTTAGTGGGCCAGATTACTCTAAAAAGTGGTTAAGATGAACCTGGAGAGTGAACAAAATTTATAACAGAAGAAATTTAAATCCATGGACTGAGAATCATCCTTCTTTTAAATGTACAAAAAGTTGTCATGGACTGCATTCAGTGATTTGTAGGCTAGTGAGGTCAGGACAATAAAGGAATCTTTTTAACATGACGTAGAACAGCTCAAACCAGAATACTTTGACATGATGGATTTCTCTGTATATTTGTTTGTTTTACACGGCTTTTTGCTATTTCATAGTAACCTATTTCAAAACCTATTTCATAGGTTTTGGGTTGCTCATTAAAGGTAAGAGTAGCTGTTGGCAGATATTCATTACTTTGTTCTTTTCCTTCTTCTGACATATAGGGGATGACAATATAATGCAGTACTCCATTGTATCCAAGAGAAAGAAAAATCTGCTTAAAAGTTAGACTATATTGGAAAAATGGAAAGTAAAAATATATTTATATATGTATACACCATTCTAAAACAGCATCACAGTGACCTAAATGGTATTTCTCTTCATCTCCTCATTTCTTTCATTGTTTTCTTTGTTATTTCCAGAATACAAACATCCCTGACAGGCATTAAGGGTAAGAGTTAATGTTTAGTCATTTAAAACTTGGGCATCCAGCCTTCCACAGAAGGTAGCTTGCATCAGCAAGAGTTTTCAATAAGATTCTTTTAACAACAGATTTGATTGTACACCAGAGCTGTCATTTAGCTTGGTTATTAATAGAATAAGGAAGAGGAAGCAAGCCCAGATAAGGAATATATAGACAGCACGTGATATGGAGAAAGGTCAAGTAATTCACTAGTTCAAATAAGGAAGATGCAAAGTCCTCTTCACATGTTGTTATCAATCCCTTATGAATTAGTTTATTATGTTATAAAAATTCTAAAGGCTGGTTTAACACTCCAGCTGTTAGGCACTTTAGTATAGTTTGTTTTGGGCATTACTCCACTTAACTTCAAATAGCAGGCTGGAAGCTGCCCTTCACTTCCTGCATGTGCATCCTTGACACATGGTCTCCTTTCTATGACTGAAACAAGTCAGAATCCACAAAGCTATTTTTTCCTCTTTTATTAATTAACTAATTAAATACAGAAATACATAAGTGTCACCTGGTACACAGCTAAACTGCCCATGTGGTTTGCTGTCCCTCAGCAGAGGTGTTACTAAGTCACACTTGCACTCAGTACCATTTATGACATTTATGTATTTCTGTTCACATTATATCCCAAAGGACATAAGACTTCCTGGCTTTAAGACTGTGTGTCTTTATCACAAAAGACTTTATCACAGTTGTCCTGCCCCACATTCCTCAGAAACCCTTGGAGATAAGATATTCCAAGCCTGTTCACAGAGAAAACCAGCTCTGATTAGTGAGCTGGAGCATGGCTGGGAACGCAGTGAGATCACAGAAGTGCTGGACCCATTGGTTCCTGCTCTCTCCCAGGAATGGGCAATCAGGGAATTGGAGTATTAAGCAGCCATTAAGCAGAATAGCCTTGTTGCAGGTCATATTTTATAGCCCCAGCAGTAAGCTGCACTTGAATCAGTTATTACTTGCATGCAGCTAAAGAGACATCAGTGAGTCAGTTGCTGTGGTGGATGTGGATCTCCTCCTAGTTTCCGCCATAAAATATATCCATACTTATTTCCACTTCCTGTTGCACCGGAAACTTTTCTTATTCTTTATTTGCATATAACCTCTAAAAACAAGATAAAAAGTGCTTTTTTTCTGTACATAATCAGGTAGGTTAGGCTATATTAGTTGTCTTGTAGACATTTTTCACGTCTGATCAAACAGCACAAGTAGACCATAAGTACAAGATTCAGATGGAGTTCTTTATTTTTTCACATATATTCTATGCATAACCAGAACAGAAAAACAGTAGTTCAGGTGAGGTCTCACAAAATCCTTTAAAATTAACATTAATATTTTATTTCTGTAATCATAAAAGAGAGAAATTTCCCCACCCTAAAGATGCCTTAAAAGCTTCCTAGTGTCATCCTAGAAACAATTCTGCATTTGCCTCTTTCATTGCCATGTTGTATTTCATAGCCACATCTTGTCATTAACCTGTCCTCCTCTTTTTCATTTATATTCAGCCTATAGGAGGTACCATAAAATCCTGCCAAGTGCATGACCTAGCATTTTGCATGTGTGTTCAGGGCTGTCTGGCATGTTCTGCACATATAGTCTCAGTTCTCCCTGGTGCTGAAACTGCCCCCTGGCTTTATGACACCATTGACTTTCCTCAGGATGTTTTTAATATCTATGTGAAATAATTAATAAAACCAAAATTTGATCCTTGAGGAACTCAGCCTCTACTCTCCAACTTTATGCTTCGCTTTTCGACAGTGCCATTTCCTTTTTCCTTATTTCCCCACCTATCTTATAATTCTTTAAATTCTTTAATTGTATTCTTCAGATCAGTTAATAGTTTTCTATGTGACACATCTGAACCATTGGCAGAAGTTTTGTTAGAAGAGAACCACTTTATCCATTAGGTAAAGAAGCAATTTGTTGTATTTTTTTTTTTAATGAGGAAAAGCCTGTCTCTTTTTGAATTAAATTTTCTTTTCTCTTTAATACTATACTTAACTATTCATATCTTTGAGGTATGATACAAATTTAATATACTTAGAGCATCATATTTTTAATGCAAGTCTCCATGAATTAATTAATAAATTCAATGTAAACAGCAGCATTGCAAGGAACTTGCTCACCCTGTGAATTACAGAGAGGAAATTCCCTCTTGACAAACAGAAGAAGTAGATAAAGTATAGCTCCTTGTAGTGTGTTTCATCATTATTTAAAACACAGTTCTTCTTTTGCTGTCTTTATGTGACCAAAGTCCGGACATAGGGAAATCTACTTCCCTTTATGGTCTCAATTAAATCAATGGTGTACAGTGTGCACCCAAAGGTAGCCTAAGATATGTCAGAAGGAACATTATTTCTAGACTTTTACAAAGAAATCTTTCATGGGGAATTTTATCCTTAGCACTGAATGTCAGATGGCTAAGGATAATTTTGCTCTCTGGTTTTTGAGTGCAGCCCAGTGCTGAAAGGGAAACTAACTGAGTCTTGTCCAATTTTTAAATTTAATCATTCTATAATAAAATAAGAACATACACTCTACATTGTCACTAGAGCTGGACTTTATTTCATGATTTAAGAAAAAACAAAACATCAATATTTTACAAGTGAAAAGATTTTCCATTGGTCAGGTGTAATATACTGTTATTTGTCAGTATTTTGTCTGAGACATTCAGCAATATCTGAGACATTCAGGAAAAATTACCTATATTAAAGTTCCCAATAAAAGACTAAATTTCAACTCTTCAACTTTATTTATAAAACTCAGTTATAAAAGGGTCAGATACAACACTGGAAACAACAGATACTCTGCTGAGGAGAGATTGGACTGAAACAGGAAAATTTCATTTTAATGCTGTCACTTCTCTGCTAAACTCCTTTAGGGAAATTATATCAACTCACTTGTTTTTCATTAAGTTCACTCTGTCACTCAATTATATTGGCATAAGTCATGACATCTCTTAAAAAAAACAACTGAAAAACAAACCACAAAAAACATGTGAAGCAAAGAAGCTAATCACTTACAAGTATTCAATTTTTTTTTCCAAATTATTCATCAAAAAGCACTCAGTACAGCAGAAATAGAGTATTTATTTGGATTGCAGTTTGGTAAAATGTTAGTTGGTGCTTCCATACTTTGGATGAGCTCACCTGTTCAGCCTGAGATAGCTATTTAATCAACCCAAATTTCCTTCGGAGACTTATGACTAACCCAATCAAGACCAAAAATGATCAAATGTGCAATACTGAAATTATCTCAGGTGCACAGTAATAAATTATACAGAATTCCACAATAAAAGTACTAAGAAGAGAAGCATTTCTGTAATGCAGGAGGCACAGTTCATGTTATTACACTACTTAATGTTAATGTGCTTTAATAGCTCTAATGGCTCAGCATAAACCACATACTGTGTTAGAGCTACATCCGTAGGATGGTGCCATTTGTTCTAACCTCAAATTTGTATTAAACAGGGCTATTAGGATAAAAGTATAGGCTAAATTAGTTCATGCTATCAGTGTTTTAGTTTTTGACATGTTCTCTGAGAGGTAAATTTATTACTAATTAGCACATTTCTTATCATTAGAAGAAATAAAGAGTAACTTACAGAAAATTTAATCTGTAACTAATTAATTTTTTTCTCTGCTACCCTTTTGTTAGTAGTGAGAGATATGTCTATGCTACTTATCATAGTATATATTTAGATTGCTAAATTCTATCAGCTCAATCAGCTTTACCTTCTGCAAATAGAGAACATTGTAGAAGTTCAACTGTCCTGCAAACAGATGGAAGGCAACTGAGCAATTCAATGAGTAATATGGAAAGGAGGATTTTGCTCAAGAATAGTATATTAAAAAAAAATCAAGACCTGAGCATTAGAAACAGGCATATATATACAAAGGATGAGATCGTATTTTCAAGATACCTTAGTGAAGTTGCTTTGGATTTATACCGGAAGGAGACATTTAAAGAATTAAAACGAAAGTCAGATGGTCAATCTTTTCTGACACCTTCAGCCACTAAGAGAGCATTTAGTTGCCTAAACAGACGAAAGAATTCTGCCAGCCTTAATCAGACAGGAAACAAGGATTTCAATTTATATTTTCATTTTCTTCCACATCTGCAAAACAGGTCAATAAGAATATGGATTGGATCACTGTGAAAAATAAAGATGATCTTTTTGAGGTGTCTCTGAGCAGTAGCCATTAACATAAAAATTATCCTAATTGTACACTATTATAGCAGGAATGTATCTTAAGTTCTTTCTCATCAGTGAACTGATAGGTTAAATTATGTTGTCAAAGGCAATACACTGCCATATTATCTCCTATTAGCTGATTTACTGAATAGAACTCACTTAAAACTTACATAGATCGTGTTTGAGCACATATGCTGCTGGTATGGTTTGTCTTTTCCTGGTTTTACCTGACAGTTTTGAGCTCTGAGCCAGCTTTTCCTATTTTTGTTATTTGTGATAGAAGCTACAGTAACATTATGTCACCATGTGATGTGTTTACCATGCCGGGATACCAGGTGCCCACCATGCCACTCTATCACTTCCCTTCTCAACAGGATGGGGGTATGGGTAGAAAAGATGGAGAAAAGCTTTTGGGTCTAGATAGATGCAGTTTAAACAAGCAAAATTAAAGGCTGTGAGTGGAAGCACAGAACACAAAAGATTTATTCCCTACTTCCCATCAGCAGACAATATCCAGCCACTTTCAGGAAGTAAGGCTTCAGTACACGTAGTGGCTTTACCAGAACACAAATATAAGAACAATAATATAATAACAAATAGTGCCTGGGCCCCCTCCTTTCTCATAGCATTTATTTCTGGCCAGGTGTCATATGGGTTGGAATATCCCCGTGGTCACTTGGGGTCAGCTGTCCTGGCTGCATCCCCTCCTGAGATCTTGCCCAGCCCCAGGCTGCTGGTGAGCAGGGATGCTGGAGAGGCAGCCCTGGTGCTGTGGAAGCACTGCTCAGCAGGAGCCAAATCACCGGGGTGTTAGCAGCACCTTCCTGGCTGCCAATGCCAAGCACTGTGAGGGCTGGCGTGAGGAAATGAACTCTGCCTCAGCCAGACCCAATACACACCATTTTATGTTGTGCTCCACTTTTTGCTTCAAATCTTATAAACACTGAAACAATTTTGATATAAAGGTAGGTTCCAGAACTACCATAGTACCATTGCAAGGAACTACATATTGGGGTTCTTTCCAATATTTAACTCTTCAAAATACACCATGCCCATCCCCCTGCCCCCCGGAAATAGGTTCTGCTGCATTACTGCACAGTGGAGTGTGTTGCTACAGATTATTATCATGGAGAACAGTGTAATGTGTTCAAGAATGAACTGCACAATTTAGTGCTGAACACATCCATTAGTGGATATTAAAATAAGAAGGTAGATAAAGTCTTTGGGTCAGGAAGGCATTTAGCTGCTGATTGCCAGGAATTGTAAGAGCACGGGAAAAGAGGATTACCCAGTGCTTACCTTGTTCTTACATTCATTTTTAAGCCTCTGTAATAGGCCATTTAGTACAGGAAAAAATTCTCATGATGCACTTCCAATTCTCCAATTGCAAATCTATCTACTTAAGCCTGCTCTTCCTTGTTCACCTCTCTCTCTCCCACATGCTTAATGTTTTGGAAGTCTTGAAAACAAGCACTGCATTTTTTGACATCAAAGAAAATATCAACATAGACTTTGATGAGAACAGTACTGTCAAAATGTAAATATATAAAGAGCATGTATTACTCTGAGGTTCTTGAAAAGAAAAGAACCTGTATTATTTTAATTAAAATAATGTAGACCCTTACTGACATTACTGCTCAATCCATAATTCCTTTTCCAGCACTTTTAACTATGTCAACTTCAAAGCAAGCAAGGCAAGGGGAAAAAATAAACATTTGCAAAATATCCATGAAGATAAAAAGATCCTACTTTTATAGAAATTTTTGGTCATTGAAACTGTTTTTTAACAAGAGAATAAAATCACATATAAATTAGAATACATTTAGAACTTATGTGTAATGAGATTGGTCTATAAATCACATCCTGTATAAAATTGTTGCATAAGAAACAACTGATGGATAATAACTGAAAATATTTATTGATTTGTGTGCTATAGCAACAGTATTACTAGCATCTTGAGTTTAAGACTTGGAATGAGATCTTCTATTACAATAGCTTGAAAAAATACCACACCTTTCCTGTAAATTTCTATTCATTTTGTAGGAGTAAGTAAAGCAGGTTAATAGATCAAGGTTTAAAGGATGTATGTCAGGTGACCAGGAAACTTATTTATTGAATCAAAAAATCAAACAGAAAAAACCCATTTGTGAACAGACTTCCTCCTGACTTCATGTTCACCCTTTTGGACACAGCTGGAAGGTACACAACACATGAAATATGGCACTACTATTTTTGACTAACAAGAAATCCAAAAGGTAAAAGCAAAAACATAAAACATATTTGAAAGCTTGGCTTGAGTTTTGCTCTGGATGGATAAAGACGTCTGTCACTGGAACTGCTATTTATTTTGGAAACAGGCTGTCTGTACCTAATTAAAACCAGAGCACAAGTAGATTGCACACGTATTGGGTCATATAACAATCTTATGCAAATCACACACTGACTTTAACATGAATTTCCCATGCACTCTGAGCTGCAAGTTTTTGTCTTGAGCCATTAAGAAGTATTGGAGAAAGTCCAATTAAAAAAAAAAAAAAAAAAGCCCCATTTCCCTACCACAAGGCATGCAATGGTTTGTTTAATGAAAACCAACCCAAACTCTGCCCAGGCTGCCACAGTTGTGTTTCTTTGGCTATTGATTACATGATCACCTGTCTAAATCAAGACTTTAAAATCCTGGGGAGGGGATGATTAATTAGAGACAGGGTGGCTGAAAGCAGGGTTACTCAAAGATCAGATTTCAGACTGGATCAGCAGTCAAGGGAGAAGTTGCAGTCATGCAGCATCTCTCATATTCCCGTAGGAGAACTCTAACAGCCCCCACTCTTCCCAGCACACACACATTTTTTCTGGTGTTTTCTGGAGGCAGCTGCAGCACTGTATCACAGTTTCAAGCCATGAACTATCTTGGCATGCCTGGCTGGCCTAAGAGAATTAGAGCAAAATATTATTTCAGTTGAGTGGATTTTGATAAAAAGCATGTAGGTATCAATGAAATTTCCCAAGTAAGCTGCTCTTGCCTAGAGGCCTTAGGGATGATGACATGATGCTTGGCTTCTTTTCACACATTTGCCACTGACCTGTTTTGTGACCCTCTTTAGTGCCTCCTTTCCTCTCCTTCTGCCCAGATGTCTACTTAAATTGTGGATGTGTCAAGGGAGAAATTATCCTCTTCCGTGCATTTTTGCCAATCAAACATTGGTTTTGGTTGCTGTTTCTTTCATGCTTCTAGGAAAGGAAACTATAATACCTTTGGCCCCAAAATCCCAACACTATGACTAAAATGACCAGAAGCTGCAATAGAGAAGATAGGTTATACTGGAACAATTTTGTAAATATTATAATATAGATTTTATTTGCATCTGCATTTAACACATATTGGGATGGGAAATGATCATAAAATTTTTTCTTTACTCTAATACACTTTAGCATATTATTCTGTTCCCTGATCAATCATTTCACTGTATTAATAAAATCATGCTGTAAATGTCTTCACTAGCATATTTTTTATGTCTTCATCTCATCAGGGAAAGGAAGCCCTTGTCACTAGAGAAGCCCTGACAAGACCTGTCATCTTTTTCCTTGTCTTTCTTTTCAGTGTCACTGGATTCCATTGCAGATACTGATAATTTAATAGCATGTCTTTCATACTGGGATACATCAGATGTTGTCTAGTGCTTCTGTTCTGAGACAAAAAGAAATACCTGAAATATAACATATAGTTACTATGATTTTATATTATATATAAGTGTAGGATAAAATTAAAGAGCTATCAAATTAATATAGCTTTCTTTGTTACTTTTCCCTTTTCTTTTTCATGTAATACTTGACCAAAGAAAAAATAGGAATGATCCAAGGAGGAAAGAATCTTAGAACTTCAAACTCTTTGTGAAATGCCCTAAGTCAGTAAAGTGATATACAACGTTCTGTTAGCTTGGATCGCTGTCTACTGACATCCACGCATCCATTACAGCCATAACTGACTGCAAACAGTTCCATGCTACAGATTTAAAATATAGTTTAAACACCAGGAGAGCTCATTTTCTGCAAATTCTAGATTATTATCTGTGGTATGCCATGGAACAAAGGTAGATGGGTTTTTAATGCAATCTTTTATGTTTTATGGTTGTTCCCATTATATGTTAATAACTAATTGCTTTGAAATTCTATAAAATAAGACCTGACAAAGTGTTACAATGCTTCCTTGGTAACATTCTCCAGTTATTCGTTGCATATCTCTATCTTCTTTTACTTTTGTTGATTTCTTATTTAAACTAAACAATCCTTCTTTTCATTCTTACTTGTATATCTAATAACCTGGCACTTGAACTTTTAAGGGACACTACAAATAAAATTAATGTAATATTCCAGATGTGAAAGTCTTATTGATTTAACCTGACATTAAAAGAATTTACTTCTATCCTGAACTTTTTTTCAACCTTACAGTCCTCTTTTAAAGCAAAAATCTTGTTGAACAAATAATTTAATTAAACTCTCTACAGTCCAACTATGCCTTTTCATTGAATAATTGAACAAGCACTGTGGCTATCTACTAGCTGTTTTAAGCCGTTTTACTCCTTCAAAATACCCTTTGGTTTAATTTTTTTTTTTGTTCGTTTGCTGCCTATAATATATGACACTGTGACAAAAATTCACTGTGATCTTTTCTTTGAGGAGATCTGCTTCTCCTGACAGCCTGAAAAGACTGCACTTGGTGAGAGAACTGATTTTCATGTAGGAATCTGATGATGCCCATCACAGGAAAAATCTGCCCAGACCTGGACAAGCTGAAAGAAAATGAAAACCAGCAGGTGACAAGAGGCTGTCGTGTGTGACAGCACAGCTTTGCTGTTGATCGTCAGGGCTGAGGGCACCACGGGCACCCCTGTCCTTGCCCAGTTCCCTGGGATCAGCCCCACTTTGCCATGACCCAGGACCTGTGTCAGTCCCCAGGGCTGTCAGTCCCTGCTGATGGTCTCCAGGCCCTCAGCCCAAGCCAGCCTGGATCCCTCCTGGTGCTCAGGGACTGCCCAGGGCTGGGGATGTCCCCAGTGTCCCCTGGCCACACTGCTTCTGAGTGGGGTTGGGAGTCCCATGTGGTCCCCAGCTCCCTGGCCATCATTCTCCAAGATTCCCTGACATCCCTAACTGAGGCCACAGAGGAGCTGAAAATCCCAGTAATGGCTCAGTAATGAGGAGTCTATGGGTACAATAAAACAGGAATACCTGAAATCAGACTCCCACGGGAGCTGGTAATGTGGAGAGACAGGCATGACTGAGGCCCTACTGGGTCTATTCCTTCCACACACTTCTAATCTGCACATCTCAGAAACTTCTGCTTCTAAAAATGATGCAGGAAGAGGACATTTAATTAAGGTAAACCTGTCTAGATTGTGATCTGCAAGTGTTGGCAGCTGAACTCTAGCAAAACAGATCAAGACTTCTTAATTATTTACCCAGAGGGCAATTAGTAAATATTTACCATTTAAAGTCTAATTAAAATAGAAGCAAGAGTACAGTCAAGTTAAGCACCCTGTCTTGGAGGTCATTCCAGTGCTTTTTGGCAGAAGACATTTATGGGACTGCCTTGCAGATAAACAGATCTGAACGTTGACTGTAGCAGACATTTTTTATTACAGCACGTAAATCATTTAACTCTAATCTCTTTAATTGGCCTTGATCAGACATATGTTTTTTTCCAGGGAAAAAAGGGCATGTTACAGTACCTCAGGACAATTTGGGTTTGTTTTTGATTTTTTTTTTAAAACACGGAGATTGGAGAAAAGAATGTTGTCATACTCATGTAATGTGCCAGTTGCAGTGAACATAATGGGTACCTCTGAACATGGTTAAACTGCTGAGAAGGGTTTTCTAGAACCCCCCCAAAATTCTTCAGATATGTGTAAGAAAATACATTAGTTTTAAGTAGAGTGTTTCAGAGGTGGGCTTGAGACAAAACCTTCTGGAGCAATTCCAAGCACATCATAGAATATCCTGAGTTGGAAGAGACCCATGAGGATTTATTCCAGTCCAACTCCTGGCCCTGCACAGGACAACCCCAAGAATACCACCACGTGCCTGAAAGTATTGCCCAACTCTTGCAGGCTTGGTGCTGTGACGTCTTCCCTGGGGAGCTTGTTCCTGTATCACATGTGGAAATTGAATCAAAACCTGAGCTCCCGCTACAGGGACATTAGGGATATAAGCATCTTACATGCACACACATTCAGCTAAAATCAAAATCCTAAAAACTCTGTACATTGGGGAAATAATTTTGCATAAATCCTTTATATAACCTTTCAGCCTTATGGTCCACAGCGCTGGTTCTGCAACAGAATATCATTGTGTCTGAATGGATTTATGCCTGAAGAAATTTAATAGGTATCTTATAAAATGGGGTTTTGTTGTGATATGTGTTTACCTGTAGACAGCTAGAGAAGAACTCAGACCAATATACTGATTTTTGTATTTTCTGTCCACTGTATTTGTCCTTAGGGATGTGTCTTGCAATTAAATGTGATCATAAATCTTAATGGAGCAATGGGAAAATTGAGGTTCTCCCCCCATCAAAAACACTTGCTGACACAGAATAGAAATTTGAAATTTCTACTGCAGTGGGAAATAAAGAAAATAATCCTTTACTTGGCTGAATAAATATATTTAAAGTTCTGCTTTGCTCTTCATACCACAGCAGCAGCATTCTGGTTTGCCATAACTCACCTTTCTAATGACTATAAAACTGACTGTTTCATTAATTTTGGAGAGATTTATGAGGAAATTTAGGACTAAAATCCTGTTTGCCAGCTCGTGACTTGCAGAATCAAAATCTATGGATTTTCCAGATTACTGAATACGATGGGAGGGAAATTGGAAAAAAAAAACCTGTTGACTGAAAGGAATAAATGGAAAATAAATAAATAAATAAATAAATAGGAATAATATGAGTGACCCCAGGAATGTGTTAAGTTGTTAGCACAGAAGCTGCTGACCCCACTGGGCATGTTCTTGTGTCAATGTGTATGTCGATCCCATGAATAATGGTTAAAAAAAATAGCATCATTGTTTCAAAAACCTTGCTCATTCTTTTGGTACTATGGGCTAAGTAAGTAAAAGGTAAACATGGCCCAAATTAAAGCATTGAAGATAGCTGCCCTGTCACATTCCCCAC